>ML677399.1:5850417-5892142 GCA_007922305.1 Dermatemys mawii | reverse complement strand
ACACTGACACAATCTACACACACAGCCCTGTGCCTGCAGATGTGCACACCACACACAATCCCCACCAAGCACACTGACACAATCTGTACACTGCCCCGTGCTGGCACACCAGACACAACCGTCATCACACACACTGACACAATCTGCATTCAACTCCGTGCCTGCAGATGTGCACACCACACACAAAGCCCATCACACACACTGACACAATCTGCACACACAGTCCCATGCACCCCCACCCCACATCACACACAGATCTTCACAGAGCAGCTCCCCAAGCACCTCCTCCAAGCCATGCATTTGGGGTGCAGGTTGCAGGGCAAGAGCCGTGTGTTGGGGTAAATGGCTGCTGGGCAGGCACCGGGCACCCAGGGCAAAAGGCTACCGGGGAGGCGCCGGGCACCCAGGGTACGAAGCTGGGTAAAGACAAAGGCTAGGCGCTGGAGTCAGGTCAGACTCAGCCTGAAGACCTGCTCCAGGAGCCCCCTTGTGGCCGTCGGTTCCTGCAGCAGGGAGTTCCCAGGGGCTGACTGAAGAACCCAACTGAAGGGACTTTTTCCTTTCTCATGGCCTTGAGCTCACTCCACACTCAGCCCCTCTCTCCATGCTCAGCCCATCTCCTCACTCTGCGGCTGCCTCCCTACCTGCCGGGAGAACGGCTGGGATGGCTGCTCCGTTGGCCCTTGCCAGGACAGATTCAGCGCTTTTCCTGCAGGACAATCCCCCACCAGCTCTGGCTCCTGGGCATCCTCGCTGACCCACAGAAGAGCACAAGCTTGGGGTCCCGGCTGTTGCCCAGTGTGGTGTCTCAGAGGCTGCCCGTGCTGCTCCCTCTATTGAAAGCAGGGTCAGAGCAGAGCCCTTCTCCAACAAGGCCGAAGGTCTGAGTGTTGCGTGTCACAGATGGTCCCAGCCCTTTGATGTCCCACTCAGGGCTCTCCAGGCAGCTAAGTCTCCTCCTTCCAGATGTTTAGCGTGGTGGATTTCACTCCAAGGGCAGCATCTTGACTAGTGCCCAGCAGGGATCCCAGCTGTGTCTCACTGCACTGCCAGCTCTCGGCAGCCCCCTCCCAGTGCCCAAGGGCAGCGTCAACGCAGTTGCTGTAATCGCTGAAGATAATCTTGGCTTCACAAGGACAAAGGGAGTTGAGCCATGAGCTGAACGGGCACTTTCCAGCTTAGCAGAAGGCCCAGTGAAGTCTGGGATCCTTTGCCTGGTCTCTTTTGATTCCCCAGGAAGCAGCAGCCAGGGACTAGTGGAACGAGACCCATTGCTCTGTTCCTACAGCTGCTTGCCACAGAGCCCGGTAGCTCCTAGTCCAGCCCCAGTGCACTCTGGTTCTGCTCAGCCCATGCCATTGGGCCTTTGCACCGACGTGTCCCAGAATCCCTGGCACCAGCTGCCCCATGACTCAGGGCTGAGAGGAGGGGTGGGGGCCTGGGGTCTCTGCAGGGGGAGGGGCAGGGAGCTATGGGGGCAATGGGAGGGGAACCAAAATCCACCTCCCATTGAGCGCCCAGCTCTGGGGGAACCGCGCTCGGGAGCCAGGCGCGGCCTGTGGCTGCCCAGGTCCTGCCCTGGCGGGTAGCCCCAGCCCAAGTCCCCCCATCACTCTCAAGATGCCCTCATTCATCATGGCTCCCTGCAGCTGTTCTTCAGGCCACTCCACTGGAAGGTAGACAGAGCAGGGAGGCTGCCTGTGCCCAAAGTAAAGATGGTGTCCCACCCTCACTCCGCATCGCGGGGTTGTATGGGCGGTGAAGCCAGGACAACCTCTCAGATATCACCCGTAGGAAAGAGGGAAGCGAGCTGATGTCCCGGATGTTGCCCGTACTAAACGTGGCGCCCAGCGGTTTTTCCGGATCTTGCCAAGACACCTCCTTTACCCTCACTAAATATGGCGGCTCACCGCCAGCCCTTCCTATCGGGTTGAAGCTGCAGAGGGCGGCTGTGTACTTCCGTCCCGGCTCGCCGCGGCGCTGCTGGGAAGATGGCGGCGCTCAGGGCTCTGCGGCGGCTGCGGGCACCTTCAGGGTCATGGCTCCCGGGGCTCCAGCTTGGGGGAGCGCCGAGCAGGTGAGACCTAGCCCGGAACCTGCCCGCACCCTGGATCCCCCCCGGGGACTTCTCCTGCCTTCTCCCCACCCCGGACCCCTCTGGGCATTTCCACCCCACGGCAGCCCCCCCTCCCTAGGATCTCCCTCTGCCTCCCCTGGGGATCCCTTCCCTGCCTCCTCCACTCACCCCCCCACCTCTCCCCTGGGATCTCCCCTTGCCTGCCCCCATGAACGACCCATTCCTCGGGGACTCCTCTCCTGCCCCTCCTTTGGGATCCCTCCCCCATGTCCAGCTCCCCCAGGGCCCTCTGAACATTTTCATCTGCCCCTGTGGGGACCCCACCTTCCCTGGGATCTTCTGCTGCTCTTCCCAAGGAACCCTCCCCCACCTCTTGCCTCCTTGGCACCTCTTTCTCTTCAGTTCTTTTGGGATCTTGCTCTTCCTCAGGGACCCTTCTTCTGCCTCCTGCTTCCCCAGGACCCTCCTGGGCATTGCCATCTTCTTCCTGGGGACCCATTCTCCAGACCCCTAGTAAGGACACTGTACTTGGTTCTTACCATAGATTTCTGTGCATGCTGGGGGACTGTTCACTTTGTTACTCCATTGCTGCAAACAGGACCCAGATACTTGCTTCCTGCAGAAACCAAACTGCCATACTCCCAACTGATTCCTGTCACTGGGTGGCTGTTATACAAGCCCCCTAGCTTGTGGGGCAGGTGTAAGCAGTGCTGTTGTGACAGAGTGGGCATACTTCACATTGAGGCACTTTTGAGCTTTTCCTCAGACTTGCTGATGATGCTTGATCTGGGAGACCTAGCTAGCTCAGGCACTTGGGAACAAGCCATGAAGCCTTTCTCTGAATGGTTACCGGTTTGAATCCCGCCAGGGTAAGTCTGGACTTTGATGGTTTATGAAATTAGTAAAGAGGCTATCTTGCTCCCACTGCATGACTATCCATGACACAAAAATCACCACCCTGTGGATGCTAACTGACCTCTTGGCAGAGAAGCAAGAACAAGGATTGAGCGGACCATGGAGACTGAACTCCTCATGTCCTTAGACAAGCCCCACTCAGTCAGGCTTGAGGGCACTTGGTGGGGAGCAACGTGTGGGCAGCTGGTACAGCTGCTCCCCAAACTATGGAAAAATAGGCTCCCGGGCTGCCAAACCACTGCCTTCCTCTGGATGAAGCTCACCCATCCAAGACAGAGTCTCGCTTTCGATCCCCTTCTCCTCCCTTCCTCCCCCATCTGCCTGGCAACAACCCCTTTAAAAGCCCATGGAGTCTGAGACTAGAGATGGGCAGGTTGAATGAACTTGCTGTGTTTGACGCCCTTTCCTTGTCTCCAGAGGCTCAAAGCAGTGGCAGCCGGATGTCGAGTGGGCCCAGCAGTTTGGAGGTGCGGTCATGTACCCCTCCAAGGAGACTGCGAAGTGGGTGCCTCCTCCCTGGAACGGTGAGTTCTCTCGAAGTTGCCTTCCCCCTTAAATGCTCTGGTTGTCATGTTTTAAGTTTGGAGCCAAACCCGCCACTGGGGTGTGCAGTCCTACCTCTGTGGATGTCGCTGGACATGCAGCTGAGTAGCCCTCTTGGGCCTGATCCTGTAGTGAGCTCTGTGTAGCTGGATCCCTGTATTTTCATGATGCATATTGTTGAATCGGGGCCTTACATTTTCCAAGGTGAGATAGTGGGAAAACAAATGTGGTCAGTATGGAGGGAGGAGCTTCTTTAGTTTAAAGAGCCATCTTCTATCAGACCTATTTCTTTACCCAGATCACCTTAATCTGCCAGAAAAAGGCATAACTTGATCCACTGGCTGGAAACTGGAGCTAGACTGAAGGGCTTGTCTAAACTTATATTTTATAGCGCTCTATCTTGCTGGCTCAG
Source organism: Dermatemys mawii (assembly GCA_007922305.1). Lineage (NCBI taxonomy): Eukaryota > Metazoa > Chordata > Testudines > Dermatemydidae > Dermatemys > Dermatemys mawii. The sequence continues at coordinate 5,888,195 of ML677399.1, read as the reverse complement.
GGGGGTAAAAAATCTCCCCCCTGAGCTCAGCAAGTCTAAGTGCTTTAAAGCGCTAGTGTGAACAGGCTCAGAGCACTGGGAGCTTTTCCCCTTGTGGAGGTGGATTACCAGGAGGACTGGGAGAGCTCTTTCCCCCTGCTTGCGTGTGACCACACTCACACTTCAAAGCGCTGCCGTGGAAGCACTCCCGCTGCAGCGCTTTGAAATTTCTAGCGTAGATGTAGCCTAATTCAGACTACAAATAAGGCACAAATCTTTGTGCCAGTGGCTACTTGCCCTCACCAATAATGTAGTGAGGGGTGGGATGGATTCTCTGTCAGGAGAAGTCTTTAAGGCATTGTCCTTAAAAGGCATTTGTAGGTCCACCCCGAGTTGTGGTCTGGAAACAGGAAACATGGAATGAAATTCTCTGGCTTGTGCTAAGCAGGTTGGGCTAGATGTTCAGAATAGTCATTTCTTGTCTTAAAGTCCAAGGAAGTTCTTCTTCATATAGCACACAGTCAACCCGTGGAACTCCTTGCCTGAGGAGGCTGTGAAGGCTAGGACTATAACAGGGTTTAAAAGAGAACTGGATAAATTCATGGAGGTTAAGTCCATTAATGGCTATTAGCCAGGCTGGGTAAGGAATGGTGTCCCTAGCCTCTGTTTGTCAGAGGGGGGTGATGGATGGCAGGAGAGAGATCACTTGATCCTTACCCGTTAGGTTCATTCACTCTGGGACACCTGCCATTGGCCGTAGTTGACAGACAGGATACTGGGCTGGATGAACCTTTGGTCTGACCCAGTCTGGCTGTTCTTATGAAGCATCCCTCAGCTGCGCTGGAAATCTAGACCCCAGTGCATTGCGTATGAGATACAAAAACGAGACCCCAAACGCAGGAAGTGGCGGGACAGTCTCAGTGGGAAGAAGTTAGGATAGACGCTTTTCTGTTGCTGTAATCCAGGGGTCGGCAACCTTTCAGAAGCAGTGTGCCGAGTCTTCGTTTATTCACTCTAATTTAAGGTTCCGCGTGCCAGTAATACATTCTAATGTTTGTAGAAGGTCTCTTTCTATGTCTTTAATATATAACTAAACTATTGTTGTATGTAAAGTAAATAAGGTTTTTAAAATGTTTAAGAAGCTTCATTTAAAATTAAATTAAAATGCAGAGCTCCCCCGGAATGGTGGCCAGAACTTGGGCAGTGTGAGTGCCGCCTTCGGCACCCGTGCCATAGGTTGCCTATCTCTGCTGTAATCCATGCTGCTGCTAGTTACAAGGAAAGGCATTTTGCGTGAAGTGCTGACTGGGATTTTTAGCTGGCCTATCCCTTTAAGCCAAGTGTCCCGGTAGCAGGCGGACCTGTGAATGCATTCTCTGTCTTTCCTGTTGTTGAGATGTGGTGCTGATGGAATGACAATCAATCAGTCATAAGCAGGTTAATGTATGACCTATAATATTTGAGCTAAGGACAGCTGACTAGTGTGTCATGGGGTAAGCTGACAGCTGCAGGGGTCAGGAAGAGATTTCTCCCCCCATGCAGAATGCATTATGGGGCCTGTTCCCCTCCTGGGAAGGCTCTGGTCTTGGCAGCCAAAGGAAGAAAGAGGCAAGTGCACGTTCTGTGTGTGACACTGTTGGGGGGAATGCTTGTTGGGGGCGTATATTTGGGGAGGAGCTGGGTGGCTGCATGGCTCTGTGTGGCTGTGGAGTTGTTCCTTGCAGTCTGCTGCTCTTCATGCGAGTTTTGGGGCTGGGCGGGGGTGGAGAGAGGAGGAGTTACTGTGGTTTAGTGCTGTGTGTCCAGGTGAGCAGCGCTAGGCCTGCTGTTGTGGGAACCCCGTACATGAGGTTCCCTGGGCTGAGTAAATGGGGGGCTGCCAGGGACCTTTAACCTTTCGCCAGGGCTCTGCCGGCGAGCTGGTGAAATTCCATGACAGGTGAAGGCTACAGCGACTCCAGCTGGCCTCGCTGAGCTCCGTTACTTTGACTTTTGCGACTGTCCCTGGAGTTTATCGTCCCCAAGGGGCGGTGGTCGCGAGTGACCAAGAAGAACCTGAGCTAAAGAGACTCTTCTCCAGCGAGCTGCAAAGGGGCAGTGACTCGGCCTGGAAGGGGAAAGCCTCCAAGGGCTGGCTACTTGTAGCTTGGCAGGAGCTAGGGGTCAGCCTGTGCCCTTCCCTCCTGCTCTCCCTCCTCACCACAGCCGGGCGTTCCCGGCCTCTGGACTCGTGGGGCGCACGCTGCTCTTCAGTTTCCGCTGGACGCAGCGAACAGTGGGGTGCACTCGGGGCGCCCAGAGCGTGAACGAAACCCCTGCATAATGGAAGAGGAGCAGGGAGGCCTAGAGCGAGAGGCGTGGGGCGGCTTGCTCCCATAGACACGCCCAGTGCTCCCCAAGGCTGAACTGCGGGGCAGGGCTGCTCCTCAGTTTTGCAAGGGAAGTGGTGGGAATCGCACTAGCCGGGAGGGATGGAATAGGGCTGCCCTTCCCTTCCCGGTGCAGTGGGGCCAGAGGGCCCTGGGTCTCTCTGGAATGCTCTCCCCTGACCGGAGGTGCACCTGCCCTCTCACGCCTCTCGCTCTCCCTGTGCCTGAGCAGACAAGGATCCTCCGGCGGAGAAGAAAGTCTCCAACGTCACGCTGAACTTCGGGCCCCAGCACCCGGCCGCCCACGGGGTCCTGCGGCTGGTCATGGATCTGAGCGGGGAGTCCGTGAAGAAATGCGACCCTCACATCGGCCTGCTGCACCGCGGCACAGAGAAACTCATTGAGTACAAGACCTATCTCCAGGTAACTGCGGGGGGCCCCTGCCTGGACACCCCAATCCCAGGGCAGCAGTGCGGTGGGCTCCATTTTCCTGCAACTCTGTTGTGCGCTCCCGCTGTGCTCCAAGGGCTTTTGCACCCAGGCCAGCTGCCCCTCCGAGGGCCCGATCCTGCAAGCCCAGCTCCCACCACAGTCCCTGAGGATTCCCCAAAGTGGCTACATGACGGGGCCCCAGGGATTCTACTGATTCCCGGGCTGGCTCCCTGCCTGCCCGATCCTCTGAGCCAACCCGGATGGAAACGACTCATGTCCCGAAGGGAGGGTTGTCTCAAGCCTTTAACCTCTTGCACATGAGTGTCAAGTTCTCTCTGCGCCAGGAAGAGGCAGGGGCCAAATCAGGGCTTTGGGGCTCCCTGCTCTTCTGCTCCACAGCCGTGCCCTGCAATCAGCTATGCTGTCCTGGCTGCCCTAGAGCATTCCAACCTAGCCCCACCTGGCAGGCGGGTGGGGGGCCCTGGAAGCCATCTGCCTTGCCCATACTGCAGAGTGCCCTGGGGCAGCCTGTTCCTTTCAGCGGCAGGGGTGGACTCCTATGGCTGTCTAGTCTGTCTTTTGGAGAGTGTCTCGGGGGAAGGGGGAAGCAGCAGCGAGCAGAACATCTCTCTTTAAAGAGAGACAGTGTTGTCCAGTGGTTTGGGTAGGCAAGCGGCAGCCAGGACTCCTGGGTTCCAGTCCCAGTTCACTCACTGCGGGGCAAGTCCATTTCCCTCTTTGTAAGGGGAAGTACTCGTGGGCTCTGATTCCCGTTTGTAAAACGCTTTGGGACCCTCAGGCGCCGTGGGCGGGGTGGCGGTAGGGAACGCCAAGGTCCTGCCCCTTGGAGTAAAGAACAGGGGCTGACAGAAGCAGGACAGGAAGCACGCACGTGTGTGTGTCTTGGTGAACAAGAGACGTCAGCAGCGTCCGAACAAGATGGAGTGGCCTGCCAGACTTTGCATTAGGGCCTCGTGAACGGAGCTCCCTTGATTTACTGTCCGGATCAGATGTAACCTTTCTCGCTGCCGGGGAAGCAGCACTTGAAGTAATCTGGTTCAGTAAACATGGGGCGGGAGCCAGGCCGAGCTACGGGGGCCAGAGCGCTCTGGACGCGCAGCCAAGGCAGAGACCGCTTAGTGACGCGCTCCCTTGGCGGCCCACACTGGCTGTTGCAGCAGCAGAGCGTGAGCGCCTGGCTGGCCTTTGGAGGCTGGCGATTCCCAGTGAGCGAGTCCCTCCTCGTGCCCCGTAAATCGAGGGGGAGGCGGGCGGGCACGTGCAGCCAGTTTGCCTGCAGAGCGGGGGCAGGACCAGGGCGAGCGTTGAGCGACTGGGAAGCAGCGCTTCCCTCCGTCGGAGCAGGGCGGCCGCCAGGTGGGGGTGGACAGGAAGAGGTGTGAATGGTGAAGGCCCGTGGGGCTGGTGACTCACTTTGGGGGCACTGTTCAGTTGATCAGTGTTAGCCAGTGTTTGTGCTGGGCTCTGGGCGGGGGAGGGGCTCCTACCTCCACGGAGAGACATGCCAAGTTTCCCTTCCCTGTTCAGCTTGCTGGGGGCTGGTGCTTCTCTTATGCTAGCCCGTTCTGTTTTGCTTTCAGGTCCTCACACGCCAACTCAGTTCTGTTTGGAGGGGGTGACTGAGGGCTAGAGGAAGCGTATGAGGGTCAGGATCTTGGTTCTGTCACTGACACCTTGGGCAGGTTACTACACAACTCCGTGCCTCAGTTTCCCTGCCTGTACACAAGGGATCATCACCGTTCAGCCCTGTGGTAAAGGAGATCCCCTAAGGCAGGCGCTGCTCTGTTCTGTGTGGAGACGTTTGTGCCAAGGGCGCGCTGCTTCCGCTCTGGGAAGGGGCATGAGCACAGCTGGCATCCCGGGGAGCACCCACAGGCTGAGCTGGGCAGGACACTGGGGTGGAGATGGTCGGACAGTTCCCTTCCTCTGTGCGCTGCTGCCCTAGAAACAGAGGGAGCGTGTACAGTACCGCTCTGTCCAGGGGCTAGGCCAGCAGCTGCAGGCTGGAGGGATTGATTCAGATTTCACTGGGTGCATTGACTTCAGCGGAGGGCCTCCTGCTTTACACCACAGAGCCCCGGTCAGGCGCCGTCACTGTTGTTGGCAGCACTGAATCCGTGTGGCTTCCGCAGCACCACTTCCCCTGCTTTATCTTCAGTGGTCTCCTGGTCTGGAGGAGAGGATCAGCCAACGGCTGTATAGTGCGGGGTTTGCACTATTGCAGTTTGAGTGCCGCTGCCTAGGTGTGCGATCAGTGTGTGTACGTGCCCCACGGTGCCACAGCATTGCGATCTGACCCCCTGGTCCCAGGCACCAGCCTTGGATGACTGTTCACATGGGCCTTGCGGGCAGTTCAGGGTTCCTTGGTGGGTAGGAACTTTCCTCTGCCTGCTCCAAGCTCGGTAGGTCCCTGTAGCTGTTGACTTGTAGGTGAACGGGAGGAAGCTGTAGAATGCGGAGAGCAAAGCCTCCTGGGAGTTGTAGTAATTTGTTGGACTGTGACCTGTTCCATGTCCACAAGGAGCAGGCGCTTCTCACGATGGTGCTGCTTTGGCCTTGGAGATTAAGGCTGCGGGATACCTGCACCGGGGCTCTCCACCCCTTCACACTCATCTCGGTACAAAACCACGTACTCTGGTTCTCCTCTCCTCAGCAAAGGAATGACATGGGGTACATGTGCCATGACAAACGTCCAGCTGTCTAGGCCAGCGGTTCTCGAACTCTGGGGTGCGCTCCCCTCGGGGGATGTAGAGGAATGTCCAGGGGTGTGTGCGTGGTGGGGCCCACGCCAGCCCCCTCCGAGGGGGCAGGGAGGGGCTGCCACCCAGGCCTACTCTTTCCCTAGCCCTGGCTGCAGCTGTGGCCCTGGCTCTGTGGCCCAGCTCGTAGGGGGGTGCAAATACATTCTGTCACTTGTAAGAGGGGGTGAGAGGAAAAGTTTGGGGACAGCTGATGTAGGCTTTAGGCTGGGCTCCTCCTTGAGGGCAGTGGGGCTGCTCTCAGGTCCCCAGGGTGGCAGACCTTCATGTAGGCTACTTTGATCGTGCCAGGTCTTGTGGCTAAGCAGAGTTGGGCCACGTCAGTCCTTGGATGGGCGACTCCCTGGCGATGGCGAGTCCACAGGGGGCGCTCTCTCCACTCAGCACTGAAGCAGGCCTCAGTGCCCCTGCGATTCTAGCTGACTGCTGGCCTCCTCCCCTCCTCTGGGCAGTAGCACTGGGCGCGGTTCCTCTGCTCAGGGGTGGGTGAAGGGATCCCCGCTTTGTAACTGGCCCCGTGCGGATTGGCGTGCTCCCCGCGCGAGGCTGTGTCTGCAGACCGCAGTCCTGCCGAACGCAGGGTTAGCCAGTGCCGGACGGGCGTTTGAGCCTGTTCTCTGCCGTAGGCTTTGCCGTATTTCGATCGTCTCGACTACGTGTCCATGATGTGCAACGAACAGGCCTACTCCCTGGCAGTGGAGAAGCTGCTAAACATCACTCCGCCCCTGAGGGCTCAGTGGATCCGAGGTGAGTGTTCCCGTTCTCTTGACCTGCGTCCCCTTCCCGAGCTTCCATTGGCTGCCTTGGCTCTGTGGAGGCGGATCCCAAAGAGAGTCAGCCCCTCCCTCCCATACCTGTCCTCTGCTTTCTAGCTGGCACCCTGGCAGGGAGTCTCCAAGGCTAATGCCCTATGTCCAGGTAGCCAGCTGGGCCCTCCCTAGGAGCTTAGGAATTGCGAGGCCTCTTTCAGTCAGTTGTTGGCTTATGCCCTGGTGCTTCTGGCCAGAGCCCATCACCCATAATGCAGTGAGGGAGCAGGACACTCCAGACAATTTTAGCAACTTGGGGTCCCGTGCCCAACACTGTCCTGGGGTTTCTGGGGTTCTCTTTCCCGTTGGGTATAGGGGATGGGGATTGGCAGGGAGAAGCCTCTGGGCTCCCCTCTGAGCTTGAGTGAATTTTCTCCCTTCATACCCTGCCCCTGTTCCCACATCACCCGGTGCCCAGCTCCTCAGAGCCCATTTGTGCTGTTCTGAATTAGGCCAGAAGAGGGCACTGGAGAGGGGGAGAGAACGAGCGAAGCGAGGGAGGCAGAGGAGAGGCTTCCAGCTGCAATGGTCTGGGCACCCGCCTCCTGCCCTTGACCTGCAAAGGGCTGAGCCCATGGCTGGCACTGCCCCGTCCCCACGTGCATGGGTGTGTCAGGTGCACGCTGCCCACTTGCCCCTTCCCAGGTGTGTCTGGCACACGCTGCTCTGCCCATCTACCCCTCCCTGTGTGGTGTTGGACGCACACTGCTCTATCTGCCCCTTCCCCGTGGGTCTGTCAGCTGTGCACGGCTCTGCCTGCCCCTCTCTCTGACTGGGGCTCGCTCTCTCCCTCCCTCCCCCCCAGTTCTCTTTGGGGAGATCACGCGGCTTCTGAATCACATCATGGCTGTCACCACCCACGCTCTGGACCTCGGGGCCATGACCCCCCTCTTCTGGATGTTCGAGGAGAGAGAGAAGGTAAACCCCAGAGCGGGCTCTAACCGGGGCCAGCAGCAACATTGTGCTCTCCTGGGGGAAACGGGCAGGACGGCCAGAAGCCAACAAGTCGCTGGCCCCTCTGCTCCAGCCTCCTGTCATTGCAAATGGGCCATGGCACGTGCCTCCTCACCCGGTGCCTAGCCCCAAAATGCAGCTAATGGGGCACTGCTGTCTAAGGTGGGTGGAGGTTTTCCTGGCCCAGCCGGGGAGGGTAACGCGCGGTGTCACCAGGGACCCCTGGAGCTCAGGCCCAGGCGAAGCCAAAGGCCCCAAAATCTGGTGCGGGATGATTGGCCCAGGGAGGAATTCCCCCTTGGCCCCAGAGACGTGCTGACAGCAGCCTGAGTCAGATGGCACTGCCCGTGAATCAGCTGCTCGCTCAGCCGTTGCTGAGGGTTCTGCAGCCCAGGCCAGCGCTAAGCAGCTCTGTGCCAAAGGCCAGGGGTATACGACACAGGCCCCATGTATCCTGCTTTGTCTTCCTCTGCTACGGTGCTTCCCCGGGCTGCTCTTCTGCCTGGCTCCCTGGCCCTGCTTGGGGCTCAGCTGGCAGCCGTGGCTAGACTGACTCATTTCCCCCTTCTGTAGAGCTCACTGATGCTTCCTAGTTCACCAAAGAGGCCCTGGAGTGGGGTGTGACCAGCCCATGCCAAGGCATTGGCAGTGGAGCCGTTGGCTGCTCCCTGTGCCCCTGGTAACAGTATCTCTGGGGTGCTCTGTGGATCCTGCAGAGCTGGGATCACCCCAGGGCTGGGGGGCACTTTAAGGCAGGCCAGCCAACCTGGTGTGCTTGTGCTCTGTGCCCCGCGGGAGCTGGGCATGTGGGTGAGCTCTACTCTTTCTATCCCCTGCAGATGTTTGAGTTCTACGAGCGGGTCTCCGGGGCCCGGATGCACGCGGCCTACGTCCGGCCAGGCGGGGTGCACCAGGTACCGCCTGCGGCATGCAGCTCTCCTCCAAGTCCATACAGAGCTGCGTCCGCCTCCCTCTGACCCCACGCGCGCGGCATGGGGAAGCCGGATTGGCCACTACAGCTCCAGGCCCTTGTATGTGGGCCACGGCGTCCTCTGCAGCTCGCGAAGGGACCCGGCTCCCAACCTCCTGCCTGCAGCTGCTCAGGGGTAGCTGGGCTGGGCGAGCCGCAGAAGGAGCTTGGGCTGGGTTGGGCATGGGCATTCGAGACCCCCACCCCTTTCTTCAGTGCCAGCACTTCCTGCAGTGGCGCCCCGAGGCCTGGGGCTCGAGGGAAGCCTCGTCCCTGCCGAGTCCCTTGTCCTGGTACAGTCCCTACTGCTGAGAGCCCTGCAACGCTGGCTTCTCGTGAGGGCTTCTTGCCAGCCCCTCCTGCTGCCAGGAGCCCCATTTGGAGGGGCTGCATCCCCCTTTGACCCTCCCCCCAATTGAAAGGCCCTCAAGGGAGGACCCCTCGCCCCACCATGGATGGCCTGTGAGCCAGCCAGCTGGAGATGCTCGGTGCCCAGGCAAGATGGCAGAATGTGACTCTAGCAGCTGAGTGTTTGAGCCATGTTTTGGTTTTGAACAGACGTGGGGCTCTGGGCTGGGTGGGGAGGCTGGTTGGGGTCTCATCAGCACACCTCTGATGTGGCAGCAGCCCTGGGGACCCTGCTCCTTAGGAGCCGAGAGATTCCCCGAGTTCTCCAAACGTGGGTGTCATCGTCCCCCAGCCCCGCCCCACGTATGTGCTGCAGAAAGAGCTCGGATTCTGCCTGTGCTAACCTCCTGCCTCCCACAGGACCTGCCTCTGGGGCTGATGGACGATATTTACGAGTTCATCAAGAACTTCTCCATCCGGATCGACGAGTTGGAAGAGGTGCGGCTCCCAGGCTGAGTCGCCGTGTGAACGGGGGGTGGAATTGTTCTCGGCAGTCAGCCCCTGCTGTTCCCCAGCGAGGCAGACCCCTGCTTGGAACCTGGGGACGTAGGAATCCTGTGCCCCCTCCAGCCCCATGTCTCGGGGTTTGGTGCATCCCATCCCCTCTCCCACCCTGGGTCAGGACAAGGTGGGATCGTCCCCTGCAGCCTCTGCCAGGTCTGTGTCCACTGACCCAGCCCTCAGTGCGCTGCTCAGTCGATTCAGGCACGGTTTTCTTGTAGCGAGCAGATAATACAGCCGCAAAGGGAGCACAGGGTGGGGTGTGCTTTTACAAGGGTTGAACAAACCTGTGGGAGAGGCGGGGGGTGGGGCAGGGAGGCTGACGGCAGAGCTAAATTCTTAGCAGGCCCCGCTGTGTGTGGAGCCGCTACACCCCTGACAGCTGGGCTGCCCCGCTTGGCCATCTCGTGGGTAATTCATGGTCATTGACGACCTCCTGGCACTTGTCCTTAGTCAAGATGTTGATTCTGGTGTTCTAGGCAAGGTCAACCCCTCTGCGGTTACATCATTACCAAGAGTAGGAAAAGCGGGGGACGTTGAAGGAGGTGCAGAGTGTGAAGTGATCATGGTCCGTGAACCGTGTTCCTGTCCAGAGCTAGCTGCATTCCAGCGACGGGGAGGGTATCTCTGGGGGGTGAAATGCCTCTGGGTGCGTGGGTGCTGTATCGTACATGTGCCTGCAAGCAGCCAGGGCCGAGTGTTTGGACTGAGCGCCGGTGGCGTTTCCCTGTGCTCACTCCCTGTCCTCTGGCAGATGCTCACGAACAATCGGATCTGGAGGAATCGCACGATTGACATTGGGGTCGTAACCGCGGAGAACGCTCTCAATTTCGGTTTCAGGTATGGTCCTTGCCCAGGGCAACGTGTGGTAGCGCAGGCCGGAATGGGGGCGGGAGGATCTCGGGACGGTGAGGTCTGTACTCTGTCCCCTCTCCTACGGGCCGGCATTGCTGGGGTATCGATGGAGCGTTGATGGTGTCGAAAGCCGCGAGAGACCCTGGCGCGGGCGGGTGAGGAAATGCCCCTGATCTGGGAGGGAAGCAGTCATCGGGGCTGGCCCGGGAGTAGGTGCGGCATGAGGAGTGTCAGAGGCACCCCCGAGAGGTGAAAGGGGGCTGAGTCTGGGGCCCATTTGGCTGAATCTGTGCTGAGGCTACCAGGTGGAGCTCTGCTGGGGAGGAGCACCAGTGCCAGGCCTGGCAGTGAGTCGATGCCTCACTACTGCAGCAGAATACCTTGCTGGTGGTTTTCCCTTCGGCAGCGCCATCTAGTGGCTAGAGCCAGGAGAGCAGAGTCCCGAAATCTGTACCTGACTTCTGCCCCGTACCCGTCGCTGTTCCTCAGTTTCCCTAGCAGTGATGGGCTAACAGCAGCCTTGGGTGGGGGGAGGGGTTTAATCAGCAATGGAAGCTCTTGCCAGGTAGGCTGATGCCAAGTGCCCAGGCTAAGGTAGAAACTTCCCATAGGTGGCGGATTTGGGAATGGCCCCCTAGAAGGGTTACGCTTTCCTCAGCCGTTTGGGGCTGGCCCCTGCCAGGCCAGGATCCTGGATGGGATAGAGCCACAGTCTGGGCCCCACCACTCGGCTAACCCTTCCCTCTCTGCCCTTCCCAGTGGGGTGATGCTCCGGGGCTCTGGAATCCAGTGGGATCTCCGCAAAACCCAGCCCTACGACGTGTACGACCAGGTGGAGTTTGACGTTCCAATCGGATCGCGGGGCGACTGCTATGACAGGTGCCTTCCGCATGGGGGTGCGCGCGCTCCGGGGAGGGCCATGTCCCATGGTGAGTTCGATGGGGAGAGGAAACTGACCCCAGGGAGGGCCGTGTGCTGTGTTGAGTTCTGGGGATGAGGGGTGGGCTATGGGTAGGGCCGTGTCCCATGGTGAGTTCTTCAGGGGCTGGGGGCTGACCCCAGGGAGGGCTGGGTCCCATGGGAGGTGCTCATTGCTCAGGGACACGCAGCACGGGGACCACTCTCAGGCTCACTCCTTTCCCCCTGAGGCGTCTGCCGGTTCTACAGCCTCTCCGTGGCCTGAACCGTGGGGCGGCAGCTCCCTTCTCGGGCCGACGGGGCCCCGAGCGTCGGTTCTGGAGAGTCCAGTCGGGCTGGGCGTCACCTCCCGGGCCGTGCCTGGCTCGGCCGAGCACCCTCCGTGCGATTCCAGGCAGTCCTGCTGCCTGGCCCCCGGCCGGCTGGAATGGCCCGGGCTAAGCCTCCTCCCTCCCCGCGGCAGGTACCTGTGCCGGGTGGAGGAGATGCGCCAGTCGCTCCGCATCATCCTGCAGGCTCTCAATAAGATGCCCGAGGGGGAGATCAAAGTGGACGATGCCAAAATCTCACCGCCCAAGAGATCTGAGATGAAGGTGAAGGAGCGCGGGGCCTCCCTCCCTGGAGTGTTGGCTCTCGGGGAGAGAACAGACATCTCTAACATGCGCTGTGGCCTGTCCCAGCCTGGGGGGTGCGGTGGAGGAGGGGGGCTCGGGTCAGAGCAGGGGACTTCCGCCTTCGTGGAGGGTGGGTGCCCTGAGGAGACAGGACACCTGGCTTCTAGGCTTAGCTGTGATGCTCCCCTCCTGTGGGCACAGTGCTGGTCTCACGGGAGGGGGCACAGGGCTGCAACCCAGCTGGAGAAGGCTGGAGCTGCTCTCTCGAGCCTTTCTCTGAGGGGGGAAGTGGGCCAGTAGCCCCGCAGGGGTGACAGTTTCCCGGGGCTCTGGCATCCCTGCCAAACTGGGTGGGTGAAGACGGGCGCAAGCCTCGGGCGGCTGCTGACCATGGGCAATCCCTGTTTCCCCTCGTTCCTGTACTGTGACCCCACTTTGCTAAGGAGTGCCGAGCCCTGCGGGGGCTGGGAGAGCAGGCAAATGAAAGGGCAGGGTGGAAGGTGTCCAGCGCCTGGCACGTCGGTGACTGGGCTGGACTCGGCTCTCGGGTGCTGCCACAATACGAGTCACTGAGGAGGATGAGAAGGAAGATGGGTGTGTGACCAGCACTCGACCTGGGTGACCCAGGGGCGTCACTGCCTCAGTTTCCCTAGCTTCAAAATGGGGAGAACGGCTCCTCCTTTTCCCACCCTGCGTCTGGCGTGTGTTCAGCCTGGGCCCCTCGCTCTGTGCAGCGACGGGGCTGCTCTTGTCCTACCACAGCGCACACAATCCAGATGGAAACAGCCTTCGATTGGGGGCCCCGGTAACACAGCTGCCATCTCTGGGCTGGGGGCAGGTCAGGGGAGCAGTCACCCACAGGGGAAGAAAATGTCTTCACCCAGGTGGGACTCAAGACAGAGGCCCTGACCCCTCATCACTAAAGACCTGGCCCCTGGGGATGGAGGCAGAGAGGTTCCGGCCTCACACCCAGAGCTGCTGGATAGTCAGTAGCGATACACGCAGCGGCGTCCGTGCTCTGCGCAGGGCTGGGGATTATCGGAGAAGATTTACTGCGATGCTGAGTGCTCTGGTGGAGAGGAAGCGAGTCACAGCGAAGTGAAGTGACTGGGCCAGTGTCACACTGTGAGTCAGTGGCAGAGCCCTGGCTCCAGTCCCGGGCCTGGCTGGAGCTGCCCGCTTGGGGTGGTGCCCCAGGCCAGCTCTCCTCCCCGCTGGGGGCCGTGTGTCCATGTTGGGGTGAGGACCCATGGAAACGTTCGCTCTGTATATTGCTGTGTCTGTAGCCGAGGGCTGGGGTGGTCCAGGCCGCCCGTCTGACGCTCTGAATTCCCTTCTGCGCAGACCTCCATGGAGTCGCTGATCCATCACTTCAAGCTGTACACAGAGGGCTACCAGGTGCCGCCTGGGGCCACATACACAGCCATTGAAGCCCCCAAGGTACCCGTTCGGTGGGGCCGTACAACCCTTTGCCTTTGCCCTGGGCGCTCTCCTCCCTCACGGGGCGGCGGAATCACTGCTTCCCCCGGCTGTGCCCTGGTATAGCCCTGGCTATGGGCCGATGCCCTATGTGGGCAGGGGCACATTCCAGTGCCATCACACGCCATGGGAGATGTCTGAGCTCCTGCGGCCACGTCCCGGCGGCTGGGGGTGCGTGACAGCGGCTGGCACTGCCCATGGGAACGGACTGGCACTAGAGGACAGCAGGCGTGCGGTGTCACTGGCTGGCGATTACGCCAGCGATGTTCCATCAGTGCCAGCTGCCCTGGGCCCCCCTGCCCCATCTCATGCTGCAGCTGGGACAGGCTTGCCTCACCCGACCCAGCAGGTGCAGGGGGAGGAGGGGCCGGCCTGTCTGCAGGGAGGGCGGCACCAAATGCCACCCCGCCTTGGGCACCTGTGCCTGGCGCTGTCATCTGGCTGCGTGAGGGCTGCCCAGCCTGTGCCTGCGTCGCCAACTCCCTACTCCGTCCTGTAGGGCGAGTTCGGCCTCTACCTGGTCTCCGACGGCAGCAGCCGCCCCTACCGCTGCAAGATCAAGGCGCCTGGCTTCGCTCACCTGGTAAGAGATTCCTTGGGGATGGGGGCTGCCGGGGCATCTAGAAAGGGGGGTTCTCGCTTTAGGGGTGCCAGAGAGTCTGGGGGAGGGGATGGGGTGTCTGGCTTAGGGGTGTCGGGGGAACAGTCCGGGGGAGGGGGTGGTGTGTCTTGCTTTAGGGGCACCACGGAGACAGTCTAGGGGAGGGGGTGGGGTGTTGGGGGGACAGTCTGGGGGGATGGGGTGTCTCTCTTTAGGGGTGCCGCTGGGACAGTCTGGGGGGATGGGGTGTGTGTCTCTAGGGGTGCTGCTGGGACAGTCTGGGGGAGGGGATGGGGTGTCTGGCTTAGGGGTGCCATGGGGACGGTCTGGGAGAGAGGAGGAGGGGTCTGTCTTTAGGGGTGCCTGGGGGACAGTCCTGGGTGTGTGTGTCGCTTTAGGGATCTGCTGGGACACTCCAGCCCCCCTGTTGAACGGGGAGCTGCTGTGAGCCCAGCCCCATCCGAGCTCTGCCCATCCGCGTGGCTTGCTTCCCCTGCGCTGAGCTGCGGGGTTTATTCTGGGCCCCGGAGCTCATCCTGAGGCACATGGCACAGGAAAAGGAAGTGCGGGCAGCCGCAGCTCGGGCAGCCGAGGGGCTGCATTGGGCACAGGGCCAGCCCTGGGCTTTTGACGGTGGCTGTCGGGGAGGCAGGGGCTGGAGGGGAGGCCGTAGCGCCCATCCCGGGTGCCAAGTGGAGGCGGGGGGTGCTGTTGAGGCTTAGGACACATACGTGCCTGGTGAACTCGCATACCCCTCGGGGCTTGGCCCGGAAACTCTGCTCCGGGGAAGGTGCTTCCGTTCGGGGACTCGGCCCGGCAGCCTGCCCTTCCTGCTGAGCTGGGTTACAGGGGGCCGCTGCCCCACGGCTTCCAAAGCAGCATGCTTGAGAGAGGGGCAAATAGCAACTGCTGTTTTTGTAGGGCCTACACAAAACCAGTGTGCTCGTTCCCTTCACTAGCGCTTTGCCTACTGCTTGTAGCTCGATGGGAGACTTCCAGGATCACCTGCTTCCAGGGGGGTCTCTGGGCTCTAAGCCAGCACAGGCCCCAGCGCTCCCGCTCATTAGGGGGTGTTGTTTCATGGGAGTCAGCGCTGGCCCCAGTTGCCCACCATGGCACTGGCTGAGGGCTATGTGGGTAAGTGAGAGAGGATAAGGAACCTTCCGCCCACGGCCTAGCTCATGAGATGAGACAGGTTGGCCTGGGTGTCCTGGCAGCCTGGCCAGTGATTGTCCTGACCACAGTAGGTTGGGCCTGCGTAGCTCTGCCCCTCCCATGCCAGCTGGAGCTCTGCATGTCCAGGCCGTTCGGTCTGCCAGGGGGAGGCGCCCCCCTCCACCAGTCCAGGATTGTTCCCTGCAGGGTAATTGCAGGGCCTGGCCAGGCTGCTGCGTCCCACGCGCTGGCACACGGGTGTCTCTTCCAGGGCTGTTCTGGAGCTGGCTGCAGCCCCCAAGGAACACAGGTTCCTGCTCTCGCTGGCCACGCGGAGCAGGGCTGGCCTGGCCCCGGAGCCCTGGACCCGGCTGCTTTGCGGGGCCCTGAGGGAAATGGGAAGAGAAAGGAGCTGCTTCAGCAGGGAGGCAGCAGCTCGCGGGGTCAGCCGGCTCAGGGCCCCTGCAGGCATGCCGCTCTGGGAGCGGGGGCCTGCTGGCAGCGTGTGCAGCTCTGCCCTGGCCGGGGCTGGGGGCTCTGGGGTAATGGAGCCAGCTGGCCTGGGCCTGGCTGCCCCTCACTCACTGTCTCTCTCCCCCCAGGCTGGCCTGGATATGATGTCAAAGGGCCACATGCTGGCAGATGTGGTGGCCATCATCGGTATGTGGGGTGCTGGGTGACAGGGAGCAGGGGAGGTGGTGCGGGCAGCGAACAGCAGGGAGGGAGGGGGCTGGTGACCCAGAGTGGCTGACATTGCTGGACAGGCATGTGGGTGCCAGCTGGTGTGGGGAGGGGGAGGAAGCCTTCCTGCGATGCCAGGGACAAGCAGGGAGCCAGATCTAGGGTTTCCTGGGCCCAGCACAGTCCTGCTGACTCCAAGCACTGTGCCCCCTGGGACCACTGGCTCTGGAGTCGGTGGGGCCGGGCCTGCTGGTGCGCTGGGTGCCCCCGCTCCCCTGCAGGGGGCTTGCAGGAGCTTGGCTGCTGCAGGGGTGCCGTTTGGCTCCCTGGCACGGGGGAGCTCCTCTGACCAAAGCAAGGCTGTCAGTACTGTGTGATGGGTGCTAAACCCCCAGCGATTCCCTGGTGCTGCTCCTATGCCCATCCTGCCTGACCCCCAACCCCCAAGAAGGGGCTTGGCTGGGGGGAGGGGGAAGGAGCCTCACACCCGGGGCCGGGAGGAGTCTCTGCCCCACCCCATCTGACAGCCCCTCTCCTTTACAGGCACACAGGACATCGTCTTTGGGGAGGTGGACAGATGAGCGGCTGTCTGCGAGCTCCGGTGCATCGACCTCCGTGCCCTGCCCCTGTGCACGGTGCGTGTCCGAGCGGCCGTGGGGCGCTGTGTGTGTGTGTGTGTGTGTGTGTGTGTGTGTGTGTGTACGCTCACTCGCTCGCTGCTCTCTGTACATGGAGCTGCACGAATAAAGCTCCCTCTGCAGCCTGCTGCGGTTTGGCTCTTAAACTGAAACCAAATGAGGAATCGCCTCCTTCCCCTATGGCTGGCACTGCAGGCGGCTGCCTGGCCTGTGGGGGGGGCTGCTTCGGCAAGTGGGGGGCAAGGGGCAGCCTCCTTTCACCTGGGTCACAGCTCCAGTAGGCTGTCCCCCTGGGGTCCCTCCTTGCCCCCTGCTCTAGCCCTCAAGTTTCCTCTTAAATCTCTCCCCTCCTGTGCTTCCCACCCCCACTGCCTGAGTGCTGGAGAGGGGGGGATGTGGGGAGTGTGCGTGTGGGGGATCCCTATCATACTGCACTTCTCTCTGGGCGGGTGAGCCGGGCTCTTCCCCCAGCGGCTTCCTGTTGCTGCGGAGGGGCTGTTCCCCCTGTGTGCTGAGACTGCAGCCTCGGTCCCGGCTCTTCTGCAGACGTTCTCCCTGCCCCCACCTTGTTCTGATCCCCCAGCGTGGGCTCTGGACCCTGTGTCCCCTTGCCCAGGGCCCTCCCTTCTTGACTGAGGTAAGCTGCCCTGCAGCCCCAGCTGGAGCAAGGGATGTTGCAGGGTCCCGAAGGAAGGTTCATTCCTCCCCTTCCAAGGCTTTTCCTCCAGCCCATCCCGGCCTGTAACATCTGGCACATTAGTGGTGGCCCGAGTAGCTCTAGCCTCCGGCAGGTGCACAGTCTGGTGCCCCGCCAACAATTCACCCCCACTGCTGCTGCCCTCAGACATCAAAGGCCCTGGTCTGAGAGGGGGAGGTTGGTGAGGGTCTCAGGTGCCATAACAGACTTTGACTTAGTCCCTCGTGGAAGCCTGGTTTGAACCTGAACGCTGCATAGTCACTGTAGCCAGGGCCTGGGGGCTGGTCACTGAGAGATCTCAGGGGCAGGGAAGGGGGCTTCACGCCAGGGCTTGGCTCTAGCGTGGTCCTGCAGGGCTGGATGGGCCGAAGGAAAATAAATTACCAGGTCAGTGCTGGTACGACAGGCAGCTGCCCTGCAGTGGTGGAGCAGTAACCTGTGCCAGGGACAGTTAGGAACACAGCATGGGTCACGCTGTGGGGCAAGGGGAAGCTGGGTTGGAATGCGGGACACTGCAAAGGATGTGGGGAACCAGCTGAAGATGAGCTCCCAGGGTGCTGCTCTCATGGGTAGAGACAGGAGTAGGGCGGTGGGATCACTTCTGGATACGGCAGTAGTTGCTCCTCATGTCATCCTGTGTCCAGGGCTGAGGCCCGTGCTGCCAACAGGCTGGTGCCAGCTTAGAAAGGGCGCAGGAGAGAGCTGCAGGCGTGATTTAAGGGCTAGGAAACCTGCCTGAGGGGCAGGGGAAGGACACTCAGCCCTGCTGGTGTAAGATCAGCACTTACGAGGTGAGCTGGTCTGTCGCTTATGGCCTGTCAGGTATTTTATGCCCAAGGTAGGTGCCTGGGGGGTGGAGGGGGAGGTGTTTCAGAAGTGCCCAGCTGCACCCCTTCATTACAATAACGTGACCATCCTACTGGGCGTCTATCTGCATCGTTAGGTGCCCACGGTGGAGGGAGATTTCATAGCGCAGGGCCCTTTCGCTGCCGGTAACAGGGCTGGAGGCTGAAGCCAGGCCAATGCAGATTAGAAATAAGGTGCAGCTTTTCATCAGTGAAGGTAACTAAGGAGTGGCCCTGTTAGGGAGCCCTGGGGCCTCCTCTGCTGGAGTCTTTAAATCCGGGTGGCGGGTCTCTGTGAGATCTGCTGTAGGCCAAGCACCAACTGCTGTGGGGCCCTTCTCAGGCCTGGGTTAACAGGAGCTCAGAGCAGAGGACCACCATGGTCCCTGCTGGCTTGAACTCTGAAAACTCAACCCCGGCAGCTGCACGTGGTGGGCCAGCCGGTGTCACAGAGCACCCACGGCTGACGTGTTCCCACGGGAGCACTGGGGTGCACAGCCAGCCTTTGCAGCGTCTGTTCCACGGACCTATTCCGCGGGGGATGAAGGCCTTGAACTGAGGTGCTGCAAGCTGCAGCGTGACCTGGGATCCGTGGTTCATGGGGGCTCTCTGAAGCCCAAATGGCCAGCTGTGTGTGGGCAGAGGGCCGGACTGGGGTGTGGCTTGTCGCCAGCCGTCAGGTGGGGTCCCGGCTAGAGAGCTGGTGCCAGGCAGCTAACAAGTGCAAGGGGCAGAATTATAGTGGGACAATAACAAAGACACCTGTACCGGGTGCAAGACACGGGTGCGAAAGACGAGCCCTTTGTTACAGGTTCGACACCTTAGCCAGGGCCTCGTGGGAGAGCCCCCAAGCCTCCCCTGGATGCTCCCCAGCCAGTCCTCTGCCTGGTATCTGGAAGGTGAAATCCTCGTCCCAGAGACAGGGTCTGAGGGCCCCTGGCTGGCATACCGCTGCCCGGAGCGGGGGGCAGGAGAAGGACCCGAGCCTGCACCTCCCTGTCCTGGTACCACTGGGAACTGGCTGTGCTGATGGTGACTCATGGTCAGGGCCCTTCCTTCCCCTTCCCACGCTGGGATTTCATTATTACGCCACGTGTCGGAGGAGTGTGAGGGGGGACTAACGGTTCAGCTTCCCCAGGGGGCTGCAATTCTCCTCCTGGCATGGCCCAGCACAACCGTCCCGCTGAGGGATGGGCACAAAACCAACGGTGTGTCTGTGGGGGGGAATAAATACAGCCTGCAATCCTGCTTTATGCCACCTCCCCACTTCCCTTTGATCAGCTCCTGGCCCCCTCGGATGTGCCATGGAGACGCATGCGTGCCACAGCTGGGGGCAGTGGAGCTGTGCGGAGGGCGCTTGTATCTGGGCCCTGGGCAGGCGCTCTCGGGGCCAGTCCAGCACTGGGCTAGATTCAGGCTGGATTAAATTCCCCGGGATACCAGCGTGGGGTGTCCGGGGCTCCCAACAAGCGAAGGCCGGCTGCAGGCCTCGGCTGACTCACTGCTCTGGTTGGAGCTGGCTCCGTGAAACACGTGGGGCTGGTCCCAGTCCCAGTGTGGCTGCCTGGCTCTTGGGGCCACGGGGGGTGAGCCACAAGGTTCAGTTACTGCCCTGACTCTATTCATAAACCCGGAGAGGGTGACCCCTGGGCCAGTGCTCAGATGTGGCTGCACCGTTTATGTTCATGGCGCGTTTGCAGTACTGGGGCCTTTTGTTAGAAGCCGAGAAGCTGGTGCCTGTGTCTGTGGCTGGGGGTGGATTCTGTGTCCATCCCAGGGCCATGTGGGTTAGCGCCCAGTACACTTAGAGGATCCAGAGTGTTGCAAACTCGTGCAAACGCCTCTGGCTGCAGGGGGGCATTTCCTCCGAGCCCTGGAAACTGATGCCGAGATAAAGCCGCTCCAGGGAACCACAAGCAGAGATAACATTGTGTTTGTCACAGCTGTATCAGACCTGTTCTAACCAGCTGCTTCTTCAGCTCAATGGGTGTGTCACCCAGGCCCTGTGCTGGGTGGGTGGGGGGTGGTGCAAGGAGGGCCTGTACCCTTCTTTCTCCAACCCTCCTCTTCTCACCAGCTCCACAATTTCTGCCCCCAGGAGGCGCCGGCCCTTCAAGGTGGGGCACGATTTTAACAATTTTTTTTTTATTTTTTTAAAAAAGACTTTTTTTCCTTGAAAAATGGTTTTACTGCACAACCCCTCGGGCCTGGCCCTGCTTGTCCTGCAGTCTGTGAGCTGGGCACGCTGGGCGAGAATCCTTTCGCCTCCTCCTAGGACCCCAGCAGAACCCAGCAGAGTTGAGGAGAGTCCAGGTAGGCTGGAGCTAGGGCCCCATGTCCAGCCCAGAGCGGCCAGGCCCAGCTGTAGAGGAGAGGAGAGGGCACAGGCTGGCCATGGGGCCTGGCAAAGGGTGATTGAGGCAGCCGCAGGGAGGGAGGCAGACAGTCCTGGCCCCAGCCTGGTCCCGATTAGCAGAGAACGGGCCCCTGCCAGGTCAGTACCTGCTAGGCAGGGCACCAGGGCAGGTTACTGTGGTCCTGAGGCCTGAGGTTAGGAAGGACTGGGCCTGAGCACGGAGTCTGGAGCCGGAGGGTGGCTGGTGTGGAGTTGGGGGCTGGGCCAGGCCCCGTGAGAAGGGCCGAGCCCCTCAGCAAGGTGCCAGACTGGATCTGTTGTGACTCCATGGCGTGAGGTGTGAACACCCCCACCCGGGCTAGGTCAAACCCAGCCGTGGCAGTCGGCTCCAGGTGCCGCATCGCCAGCAACCTGGTGTGAAACCCAGCAGCCCCTGGGGCAGAGCGCAGTGCTTGGAGAGCATTATCTAGGGGAAACACACAGGGGTGCCAGGATGGATTCAAACCAGCCTGAGTCACTAGCCACCCCCATCTGAGCCCTGGCCAGCCGCAAAGGGCCCCTCTGTGGCCTGGGTCAGTGGCGTCACCCAGCCCTTCGATATGCATCTCTGCCCGCTCTTGAGCAATTATCAATGGGCTCCCACCCTGCCCCTTCCAAGAAGGGACCTAGGCCCCTGTGAACCCTGGCTGGTTCCCTAATACAACCACAGCCTGGAGAAAAGGGAACTGTGCCGGGCTTCGGCCATGCAAAGAGTTAAGGAGCTAGTGGTGAGTGCAGGAAGGCGTTGCTCTGTGGTTGTGGGGCGTCTTGCTGAGTCAATCGCGGCACCCAGCCCCAGCTCGCACCGGACAGTGCGTCTCTGCCGAGCAGCCGGATCGGAGCAGCCGTCGCTGCCTTCGCCGTCCCAGCCCCGGCCAGGGAGCGATCGGACTCGTGCGGGAGCTCCTTGGCTTGACCCCGCCAGCCAGGATGAAGATGTGGCTCGTGGCCGGCCTGCTGCTGCTCCTCAGGGTCGAAGGCGCAGGTAGGGGCCGAGGCGGGGGGGGCATCGCGGGTGGCCCCAGGGCTCCGGCCCTTCTCGCAGGGCCAGGCCTCTTGCGCAGGGCGAGCTGAGGGCGCCCTCGGGGAGGGCCTTGGCAAGGCTGGGGAGCCGGCTGCTGGGGATGGGGGCCGCGTCTTTCGAAAGCCCGAGAACCGGAGGCGGTGGTGCCTGGCTGGGAGCCGGGCTGAGCCTATGATTGGGCCTTGCTGGGTCCTGCCCAACCCCGCGCCTGGAGAGCCTTTCACGGGCTGGTTCTGAACAGTCGCTGGGGGCTCTGCGGTGGGGATGGGGGCTGCTTTCCCCTCTGGCTCTGGTGGAGCCAGCGCTGGGCTAGGCGCCTCTAACGGGGCCGTAATGTGTCTTCCAACCTGGAGGAGTTGGTGACTAAGCCCCTTGGAGGCTTTTAGGGGCCTGGAAAGGGAGCAGAGTGCGGGTTTGACTGGCGTGGCTGGCGTCTCGAGTCGTGCCGTGCTGGGGGCGGCCCTGAGGCAAAGAGGCCTGCGCCAACCGGCCCCTGCTGTCATGCCGGTGGCTCAAGGGCAGCAACGTGCTTCGGCTTGAGCTTTAACTAGGGGCAGTTCTGGGGGCAGCTTCTTGCTTTTTTTCTGCCCCCGCCTCCCACTGTGATCGCTCTCTCGCTGGGGCTGTGCCGAACGTGAGACCCCTCTGAGCGCCCCCCAGGGCAGCCAAAGGCTGGGGCTAGGCCGGGGGCCAGTGGCAAGCGGAAGCCAGTCACACCCAAACGAGTGACCCCCCCCCCCCCCGCCCAACAGCCCTTAAATACACCCAAATGATTTCACTTGGCTTGTTAATGGGAGCTCCTCAGCCACAGCCCTGGAGCGGGGCAAAGGCCCAGTGTTGTCCCGTCCCCTCCTTCCCCCACGGCGGGGTATGGACCCCTGCCTGGGCCCTGCTGGTAGCTGCTGCCCTGAGTTAAGTTCCAGGAGAAGCTGGGCTGGGGTGGGGCCAGTTCCCTTGGCCCTCGTTTGCACACTGTCTGCATTCACAGGCCCCAGGCTCTCCACAAACAGCCCCGCTAATTGTCCCGCAGACCCCACTCTGCCCCACACAGCCCCTCTGCCAACCCCAGTGTATGTCATACACCCTCTCTCAATGGGGAAGCCTCCCCTTTTCTCTAGCATCTCCCCTTTGGGCTGAGACCCTCTCCCCAGCCCTGTCCCCTCAGCCTGGAGCCTACAAACCCTGGGGCACTATCCGAAAAGTCAGGGTTTGCACAGAAATCCTCCGTCCCGCATTTCCCTTCCTCCGTATCGCTGCCTGCGATGAGATCGTCGCCTGGCTGCCCCACCCCTGCGGGGATGCTGGAAGCCAGTGTGGGAAGTATTTTGGGATCTCGGAGGTCGAAGACCGGTCAGAAACCCCAGATCTTCCCCTTCTTCTCATGCCCATCCCAGATGCCCCCTCCTGAGCTCTCCCCACCCATGTCCTGGAATATGGAAGCATTCCAGGGGTGCCATCCAAAGGCATCACACCGGGACCCGGAACACCCTTCTTCGCTGCTGGCCGATTAACTGAACCGTCCCCTGTCTCCCCCTGAGATCTGGGGAATGGGTGGATGGGCCCTGGCTGGGGAACGGGAGCAGGGGACATGGGAGAGTGGAGTGGTTCAATAAGAATGAGAAGCCAGCCTGACCAGGGGACGGGTGTAACCGCTACCCCTGGATGTGTGTGTTCTGCCTCTGGCTTTTGAGGCTGGAAGGGTTGATAAGGGATCCTCATATGTCTCCGTTAGCCTAACTCCAAACAAACCTGGGACCTGGATTCCAAACTCTCGGACTTGGGAGATCAGCTATATGGAAATTAGATCCTGTCAAAGGAACAGGATATCTGTTTTGGATGAGACTACATGCCTGGTTGATAAAAGTAACGATGTTGATGTAATAGATGCACTCTTTTGTGAGGCATTGGGCGTGATACTACATGACAGTTTGATTAAAAATCTGATAGTTCTCCAGCTGTCATTGTAAACAGGGAATCGTCAGCGAGCGGGTGTGTTTCTAGTGGGGTCCGGCAGGGATCCATGTTATTTAACGTTTGTATCAATCACCTGGAGGAAAACAAAATCATCCCTAGTAAAGTTTGCAGATGACACAAAAATTGAGGCAGCGGTAAATGAAGAGGACAGGTCTCTGACACAGCGTGATCTGGATCGCTTGGTACTTGGGTGCAAGCAAACAATATGGTTAATACAGCTACATGTAAATGTACCCAGCTAGGAACAAAGTGTGTAGCCATACTTACAGTACAGGAGACTTGATCCTGGGAAGCAGGGACTGTGAGCAAGATTTGGGAGGTGTGGTGAATATTCATCTGAACATGAGCGCCCATTGTGATGTGGTGGCCAAAAGCAATCCTGGGATGCATAACCAGGGGAATCTCATTTTGGAGGAAAGAGGTTATTTTACCTCTATTTGGCACTGGTGTGACCGCTGTTGTGATCCTTTGCCCAGTTCTGATGTCCACAGTTCAAGGAGGATGTTGATCAGTTGGAGTGGGGTCAGAGAAGAGCCCCAGGGATGATTAAAGGATTAGAAAACCTGCCTTGTAGCTAGAGACCCCGGGAGTTCAGTCTATTTAGCTTAACAAAGAGAAGGTGACAGGTAACTTGATCACAGTCTATAAATATCTACCCGGGGAACAAATACTGAACAATGGGCTCTTCAGTCTAGCAGAAAAAAGTGCAACACGATCCAATGACTGGAAGTTGAAGTTAGACCAATTCAGACTGGAAATAAGGTGTCCATTTCTAACAGTGAGAGTAATTAACCAGTGGACTTGTTTACCAAGGGTGCTGATCGATGCTCCATCGCTGACAATTTTTAGATCAAGATTCTCTAATAGCTCTGCTCTAGGAATTGTCTGGAGGCAGGTCTCTGGCCTGGGTTACCCAGGAGGTCAGACTAGATGAGCACAATGGTCCCTCCTGGCCTTAGAATCTATGAATCCTTTCCTATCAATTCCTCATTCATTTACTCCCGACAGAGAAAGATGCCCTGGGAGAAATCCAACTCCGCTGAAGTCAGTGGCAAAGCGGCCATTGGGATTTCAGCCCATGTGCCCACAAATGTCCCATGCCCTGTGCTGCCCCTCTAAGTCTAAGTGTTAACAGTAGAGAGGGGGGTTGGGAGTGGGAGTGTTTAATTACTGCTAATTACAATGGGAGCCTCTGAGCCTGAACATGGGGCGGGTGCACGGGAGAGGTATAATAATAGCATCACTGAAGAGCAATACAGGTGATTTCTCTTCTAGCCCAGTTCCCCTACTGGTGCCCAGCGTGTTTCCCTGCTGGGCTCTCTCTTCCCTCCCCGGCTCACTGGCTATATGGCCCAGCCGCTGTCTCTGCCCTTCAGCTTGGGGCTGCCTGGCCCCCACTGGGAACTGCAATCCTCGCGCTCACTCCTGCCCCGAAGGCCTGTGCTGGGCCTTCCCTGGCCCCGTCTCGCTCATCCCAGCTGAGCAGGGCCCGGGGGCTGGCACTGGCTAATCTTCCTGACAGCAAATGACTCTCTCCCTGCCCGAGCCCCGTGAGAGAGATGGCGACTCAGCTGGGGGCTCTCAGGTCTCTCCCACTGCCGCCCTCGTGTTGTGGAGGAGCCGGTGAAACCAGAGTCAGCCCCAGGAGTCCAGAAAAGTCTCTGGGTCAGGAACTTCCAGAAGCAGTAAATGAAGTGAGTCCAGGCTCTAGAGCTGAAGCTGTTTGCTGCTGCCAGGCCCTGAGGGCCCATCTGACCAGCTCCCTGTCCCACGCCTGGAGAGCAGGGCTGGGATGGAGCCCCAGGCCTGGATTCCTCAGGCTGAGTTTGTTGACTCAGGCCCCTGCTCCAGCTCACGCAGTGTAGCTCCATTTTCGCTCTTTGCTTTTGGGTTCCCAGCTAGAGTCCCTTAAACCAGCGTCCCCAATGTGTGACCCGGGGCGGGGGTCTGATCCTGTGGGGCACGCCGAGCCCTGCGGGACTGAGCCCTGTCTTCAGGTCTCTTTGGGGTCCAGCGTTTCCAAAGGCCTGGGTCATGCCCAAGTCTGGTTCTTGTCACACATCAGCCCCTGCAGTTGTTGTGCCAGAAGGTAGCCGAGAGCCCTGGTCGCTCCGTTGTGGAGCTCAGCAGGAGCTGGCAGCCAGAGCTCCCGGGAGGAAGGACGGATTAAGACTCGGGGCCCTGGGTTTAATTCTCTGTTTGGCCACTGGTCTCTCTGTGCCTCAGTTTCCCATCAGTAAAGTGGGGATGGTTTCTTCCTTCCTAGGTGTGTTGTGTGGGAGGCAGAAAGACAGACTGAGTCCCTGGGTGTTTGCAGGATTCGTAATCTCCTAGGTATCTGGGGAAGCTGTCCCGAGAGGTCTGCCCGGGTGGGGCCTGGGGCCCCCCTGTCTTTACGGATACACCACCATGGAAAAACACTGAGTGCTCCAGTGGGCTTCTCTGCAATGCAGCTGCCCTCGTGTGCCCCCTGGTAGATGCTTTACCAGTTTGACCAGGACACTGGGACAAACAGACATTCCCAGGGATGAACTCGGGTCCCAGGTAACTGTGGGGGCCAGGTGGGCTGTGGGGCCCGTTCCCCCACAACCCTGCCCAAGAGAGCGCCGCAGGCATCGCAGCCCGGGGAGCTCCAAGGAGCCCCGGTTGGGTGGAAGCACAGACCAGTCCCAAGACCAGCCTGGCTGGCGTCCGATTGCAAGGGGCCTTAACATCCCAAACCAGGGGAAACTTCTAGCTGGGGTTGGTTCAACCCCCAAATTCCAGGGCTGCCTGCCATGGCAGGAGCTGCTGGGGCCAGCACTGCTGTAGGCACAAGCCGCACGGTGAGTTCCCTGCACTCCCCCTGCCCCCTCCTCCCTGGCACGACAAGCCCCAGCGAGGACTGAGTGGCAGGGATACAGGCCGGCTAAGCGGGGGTGGGGGTGAATGAAAACAGAGTGGGGTTTAGAGGAGAGGGCTTAGCAGCATCCACCCCAAGCCAGGGGGTCTCAGCCCTGCCCTCGCTGAGGAATGGGGGAGAAAAGGGCCAAAAGGGGCCGAGTTCTAGTGGGCGGATCGTGGCCTGCACAGCCAGGACGCCTGGGTTCCTAGCTCTGCCGCCATCTCAAGTCTCCTCCCTCCCTGCCAGTCAATCCCCTGCCTGTGCCGAGCCGCCCGGCGGCAGGAGGGAGGCAGCTCAGTCAGCCAGCGATGGCCAGGAAAAGCCTTTGCTAAAGGGTGGGGTCTCGCAGTTATGACTGGAGCTGTTACAGTCCCCGGGCGAGGGCCACATCCACTGTATCAGCCCTCAGGCCAGGGGGCAGGGGGAGTGCTGCCTCCAAGCCCTTCTGGGCTGACTGGCAGGGGTTACAGAGCTCCTAGCAAAGATGGTCTTTGATACCCAAAGGCACTGGGCAGCTTCCCCACCCCGTGCCCTTCTGCGACACCTCCTGCCTGCAGGACTCTGAGCACCTTTGACACAATAACAACCTGAGCCCCCGGGGAAGGGGCTTTGTGTTAGTAGCACTAGTTTACAGGTGGGGAAACTGAGGCACAAAGCCAGGCTGTGACTCACCCCACAGCAAGTCAGAGCCAGAAATAGAATCTACGTCCTCTGAGGGCTCCTCCCATCTTCCAACCACTAGACCAGTGGTTCTCAACGTGGGGTCCGGGCTGCGAGCAGGGGGTGGGGTTGGGGGAAGGGGTGCCTGCGTGAGACTCAGGGTAGAAAGCCAAAGCCCCACCACACGGGGCTGAAGCCCAGGGCCCTGAGCCTCACCACTCCGGGCTGAAGGCAAAGCCTGAGCAATAGCGCTTCAGAGGGGGAGGGGTCCTGTGGCATGGGGCCCCAGGCAAATGCCCTGCTTGCTCCCCCCACCCCCACCCCCTGAACATTGGCCCTGGCTTTTAAATGCAGAAGAGGATTTATTATGGCACAGGTCGGTGGGCCGTGGAGTTTTTATAGCATGTTGGTGGGGGAGGGGGGCTCAGAAAGAAAAAGGTTGAGAGCCCCTGCACTCGACCTGACACCCCCTTTCCTTCCTGCTTTGGATGTGAGGTGTTCTACTAGGCACCTCTGTGCAGGAAGGGGGTGGGGGAGCCCTCCCCACAGTCTGTGGGATGAGGAGGATATCGCTGCAGAGACTGTCTCTGCTCTACGAGCAGAGTGCTGGAGCTGAGCTGCCGGGCTTTCCCTTGCAGGCGACTTCTGCCAAACCTGACCTGACTGAGCGTCCGAAACCAGAGTGCAAGAGCCTGAGTGAGCGAGAGAGTGTGTGCGAGAGAGCGAGAGTGTGTGTGAGAGAAGAGTGAGTATATGTGTGCGAGAGAGCGAGTGCGGGTGCGAGAGGGAACAAGAGTGCTTGTGCGAGAGCATGAGAATGCGTGTGCGAGAGTGCCTATGCAAGAGAGAGAGAGTGCGTGTGCGAGAGAGTGAGTGCATGTGTGAGAGAGCGAGAGTGCGTGTGTGAGAGGGTGGGAATGAGCAAGAGTGCATGTGTGAGAAAGTGAGTGAGTGCGTGTGCAAGAGTGAGAGATCTGACAGCACAGACAGAAATGCATACACACCCACCCGCACAAACATACCTACACACACACCCCCCTAAATACCTTAGTGCAAAAACGTATCTGCACACACACCCCCAAAAACCTTAGTGCATACACATACATACCTGCATGCATATATACACACGCACGTATTTGTGTGCATGTATGCGTACACCCCCATATATACACACACGCCTGCTTGCACATACACCCCCACATACACATGTACCTGTGTGCACACAGACCTGCTTGTGCACGGATACACACCTGTGTGCGCACACATGCATGCAGACACATACCTGTGGGCGTGCATATACACACACTGCTATGTGCACACATGCACACTTACACACACACAGTTGATAATTTGTATAGTCAGTTGCTTGCCTACGCTTTGGCTTGTTACTAAATATGTCCAAGAGGCCAAATAATCATGTTAGTCAGGTTTATTACTATGAGCCAATAATAAGATAGACCTGGAGAAAAGTTCACTCCGATCATAGCCGCTGAGAAGCTGTCTCAGGCACTGTTGTTACAGTCCCTGTACCCAAATGGTGGCTCCCCAAGTTACACTGTAATGCCATCTTATGTCCTACCTCTTTACCCGTAGCAGACCGCAGAGGATTAAGATTTACTGTGGCTCTGGGCACAAAGAACATTTGGCCCCCCCACGCCCCATTAAAAACACGAATGTGTCGAAATTCATTAATACAAAGACACCATTCAGTGTTTACACCCTGCTTTGGTAATGAAGCAAATCACATCCTAGTTCATTATGCCTAAATTAACCGCTCAATTTTTCCACATAGAAAATGAATCTGGCTCGATGTTATCCATACCAAAACACCAAGGGCTTCCTGGCTAATCTGGACCACGTTGGTGTTACACGAATCAATCGTTCCCCGGACAACAAGCGGTTCTTTCGTCTCCCACAATTTTCGTAAACTTGATCATTACGTAGGGGGAGCCTCTCGCTAGTGGGGATGGCTCTTACTGGTGACCGCTTTGATGTTTTCTCCTAAAATACTTAATGAACTTTAGGCAAAACAAATAAATATGCACCTATCCATGTCTAAATCCATGTCCAAATCATTGGGATTTATTTATGTAGGGTTTTACAGTAATAAAAATAATATACCTTTGTCTCTGTTCTTTACTGGACCTAAACAGGAACACAAATTAGTTGCTTTGCACATTCTTGTCTTTTTTTGCTGCTGTTTCTCTTGTTTTTTTGGGTGTTTTTCTTCCTTAGACTTGCTAAGTCTGCTGCTGTGAAAAGTGATACTTGTAGGTTAATACCCGTTTTCACAGCCTCGCAGGTAGCTACTAAGTCAGCTGTGGAAAAGTGACAATAACAAACAAACAAATATCACTTTTCACAGCAGATTTACTCAGTAGGGGGGCAGTGGGAGCCAGAGGCCATGGTGGAATGGATAGGGGGCCAGGGGAGGCAGCAGGGGCCAGTAGTGACGTGGGGAGGGGATGAGGGTATGGAGGTGGCAACGGGGGCTAGGGGAGATGGGAAGGGGAGCCTGAGGGTGGCCCCCACTGCTACATGGCCAGGGGACGGAGCCCGAAAGCCTAAAGCCCCATGGCCAGATCCTGGGCCCCAGCCCAAGCTCTGTGGCCGGGGCATATGGGCGAAGCCTGGGGCCGGAGGAGGCAATGGGGGCCAGGGATGATGCGGGGGCTTGGTGAGCTCAGGGCCAGAGCCCAGGGTGCTGTGGCTAGGGGACAAACCCTGGCCACTGCCTGGCCAAAGGAGGAGGGCAGCAGAGGCCAGGGGCAATAATGTGTGCTGGGGGAGTGGGGCGAGCCCGGGACCAGATCCCGAAGCCCTGCAGTCGGATCCCGGGGTCTGAGCTCAAAGCCCGGTGGCTGGAGTCTGGGGTCCCCAAATTGACCGGGGCTCTGGGCCTGGGCCCCATGAGCCCGTGTGTTAATCAGCCACTGGTAACAGGGCTCGTGTGCGTTATCTGAAACTAGATGTAACCAGTCGGCTTCCTACCTTGTTTCTGTGGTACCGTGGTGTCCCCCTGATCTTGCTCTGAGTTCCCGCACTCCAGGTTCCCGAGGGCATGCAGGAGATCCCAGCTCTGCACCAGGGGAGACC
This sequence comes from Dermatemys mawii, assembly GCA_007922305.1. Classification (NCBI taxonomy): domain Eukaryota; kingdom Metazoa; phylum Chordata; order Testudines; family Dermatemydidae; genus Dermatemys; species Dermatemys mawii. The sequence goes on along the minus strand of ML677399.1, from coordinate 5,858,477 downwards.
AGTCATGTCTTGGCCTCTTCCTTTGGGATCTTCCGGTGCATGCCTGTTGCTATGGTAACTCGTCCATCCTGGACGTGACAGCTTCCTTGGGAACGTACGCGAACACTTACTTCCGTGATTGCAAGAGGTTAAGGGGCACGTAGCACAAGTGAGCAGGGGTGTGTAAAACGCAGAGGCCAATTTAAGTGATATAATTTCTATTATATCATAATTATGTGCTTAATACACACCACTATACGTATGGTGCGGATAATACCTATTGGTAATGAGCTCTATCGATAGATATCTGCCAGTCCGGCGTCTGCTAGTCCACGACATGTACCTGTGTGTACACACTCACTTGCACACCCCCACGCACATCCCCACTCACACGTGCGCACACACACACACTCACATGCACACACACACACACTCACATGCGACCACACACGCAGTGTGTCAGGAGCCTCCCTGGGGAAGATGCAAAGACGCTGGGCAACATTTTTTGAAGGTGCCTGCGTCCCTTAGCTGGTTGATTGACTTTCCCCGAGACTGTCAATGAGACTTGGGCCCTTCTGCCACGGTGCCCACGCTGGGCGAAGGTGCTTCCCACCCCCACCCCTGCCGAGACCCCGTAGCGCAGGGCCCCAGAGGTGTTGGTGGCTCAGGATCTGGGGGTAGAGCCGGCAGATTTCACGGCCGTTTCCCAGCAATGCGCTGTGAGGTGGCCTCTGACGTCACCCCCCCGACAGCTCTTGCATGTGCCACTGAGCCTCCCCGCACCCTGCCCCCGCCATCACTGCCAGGAAGCAGCTGTTCCTGGCTTATTGCTGCAAAGCAGACGGGTTCCCTCCCGGTGACTCCAGGTAACCAGCCCAAGGCAGGCAGTGCCCCGGGGCTGGCTGTGTGGGAGGGGGCAGAAGAGCGCCTCACCCGCACAGAACGCTCCAGGGAGGGGCCTGTCACCTGCCTCACCTCTCCCAGAGCTCCTCCCCCGCCCAGCGCTGCCCGGCCAGGTGCCCTCCCGCTTGCCGGTTCTGGTCCTGCTTCTTCATGGCTGCTGCCGCCACCCCGAGCAGGTTGACGTCGGCCCTGAGTGGCCAGAGGTGCCCGGGGATCATGGTGATGACACCGTCCCAGGGGCTGGCACTGAGTGTTTGTTTCCTGCCGCATTGCCTGGGAGTTCGGGGAGACTTCCAGGCAGCCCCATGTAACTGAAGAGCAGCCTGTGGTGTAACCTGCTGGCACTGGTGCTTCTTCACTCTCTGCTGCTCCTCTTTGCAATGATACCTCCCTTCCCTCATTCGGTCCCGCCCTAGCACCCCCAGCAACCCAACCTGAGCAGCATCACAGGGTCCCTGCCCTGACACATGGGTGGGAACAAAGGTTCACCTCAGTGTTGGCAGAGAGACCACATAGGGTAAGGCCCCGGGGAGTCAGTTCTAATTACATTTCAGAACCAGCAGATAAAGCCCTGAGCATCCTCCTAGCACTGATAAGGAGGAAGGATGTTGTCATGTCTCAAACTGCGACAAGAAGTGCTGAAATCCTTCGTCCCTAATCCAGACCCTGCTCTGGGGCCAAATGCCCAGTGACTTCAGCAAGGCCAGGACGCCCTCCTGCCCAGGCATGGAGAGAGGGTTCGGGCCAGTGCCCCACCAGGAAAGGCTTCAGAGGTGGGGTGAGCGATGCAGCCGGGGCTGGGAACAGAAACCAGAAGTGTGACTTTCCTCAGAGTACAATCTGAGGAGCCGAACAGCGGTCTCCCCTCAATTCTCCAATCGCGAGTGCTTCACTGTGAGAGCAGCTACTCCTGGCCTGGCTCACACACATCGAGTGTGTATGTTACCCCCAGCAGAGTTACATGGGTACTTCTAGCCAGCCACTCCTGAATTCTATTGCAGTGACACTAGCAACTTCCTAGACCCAGACTTGTCCCCAGAAATGTGCATCTTGGACTGCACAGCTCTTTTCTTCTGGACAATACAAGTTCCTAGAAAGTCCATCATTTCATCACTAGAAAATGATATGCACAGGCTCTGTTATCTCAAATGAAGTTTCCCAACCACTTCGATCCAAGCACACGCTTGTTTAGCTCAAACAATAAAACAAGTTTATTAACTACAGAAAGCTGGATTTTATGAGATTACAAGTAATGAGCCATAAAAGTCAGAACTGGTTACAAAGAAATAAAAGGTAAAACACAAACTAATACCTAATTTAACAAGCTAAGTGAATTCAAAACAAAGATTTCTTTCACCACATGCTCACAGCAGTCTGGAAGAATTCCTCCCCAGCCAGGATCCCTCCTCCCATTCAATTATGCTTTCGTTGTCTTTCAAATGTTGTTGCTGCTGTGAGTAGAAATGAAGGGAGAGATCATTTGGGAGTGTCTGTTGCCCATTTTTATGTCTTTTCTTCCTCTTTTTCTGGGACTCCTTTCAGCTGCTAACTTGCCTTCAGCTGGGGTTCAGGTGACAGCCAGTCTATCTACACATTAATCCCCCATCCAGCTGTTTGATTCCTAAGATATAAATTTATCACTCACACTCTTCTTTCTGCCAAAGAATGGCTGCTTACTCAGGTGATGGTCCATCTGATTTTGTTGAAAAATGGCTGAGGAATCTGATTGTCTTTTGCCTCTGAGGCAATGTCTACACTACAGACCTCACAGAGGCACATCGTACTGCTACAGCTGTGCAAATGTCAGGTCTCCCGTGTAACCATTCTATGCTGGTGGGAGAGAGTTATGCGTTAGCTATGCCAGAAAGCGAGCCATCAGTGAAATTTATGTTGGTCAGGGAGATGTTTTTTCAAACCCCTGGCTGACAAAAGTTTAGCTGACAAAAGTGCTAGTGTAGACAAAGCCTCAGGAAGTGGTTTTTGACTTCTTCCCCAGATTTGAAATATGCCTTAGCAACACTATACACCGTATAACTTTACATACAATGTTGCCACACATATTTTACCAGGACAATAATGATCAGCGAATTATGAGTTTTCGAAGGACGCGTCACAAGGCATACTTTATTAACTATTGATCATAGTTTTGTAAAAAGGATGAACACACTATTACAGACTGTCATATGGAGCAATTATGCTTCCAGGCCCCAGCCTCATCCTGGTGAAAGTTGTGCGTGGAGGCCATGATCCAGCATGGGGCAGGGGACAATTTCAATATATCAGTCTGATACATTGAAAACAAGCATCTCCTCTGCCAGCATGTCATGGGACAGCCTGGGGCTGCTGGGGATGCCAGCGCTCTCCTAGTGGGGCAGGCAGAGAAACCCCTCCAGATGTGTCTAGTGCACAGAACTGTCATGAGCAAGGACAGGCCCCCAGCTCAGGGCCTGCAACCACTGAAATCCTCTCGAAAGCAACTGAATTGTGCTGTGACCTCGTGCACCAGGTTGCAACACCACTCGCTCAAATGAGGCCCGGCCGCCTCCTGTCCTGGCAGAGGGGCAGCCAGGCCAAACCCGAGTGGTGTGAGTGCAGGGCGTGTGATGGGAGCAGGCAGAACTGGGTGGGGGTCAGGATCATGGGAACCAGCTTAGCCCTGATGGTAACAGAGCGCTGACTAGGGGGCACCAATGGGTGGCCAGAAAGGTCCCAGGGTTGGTGCAGGAGGGACTCAGGTGGGCGATGAAAAACTGGGGAGTGGTGGGAGGTGGTGGGGGGAGGGGTTGAGGGGACTGGGGAATGGTGGGGGTGGTGGGATACAGTGTGGGATTGTGGAGTGTAAAGGGGATGTTGAAGCAGTGGGGTGAGTTGGGGGTTGAGACATGGGGGTGATGACCAGTGGGGCTGAGGTGCTGGGGGCTGCGGGGAGTGGGATGTATGTCACGCCTCTTGGGGGTGTACGTGGGGACTGTCAAGATAAGTGGGGGCTGGTGCAGGGTTGTTGGAGTGTATGTGGGATGGGAGGGGTATTTGAGGGTCCATTTATGATAGGAGGGACAAATGAGGGGCTGTGGAAGGGGTACTGGGGTCTGTGTGGGGAGGGGTTCATAGGGGGTGGACTGGAAGGGGCATTTGGGGGACTGTTTGGGCTGGAGTATGTATAGGGGAGCGCTTTAAGGAAGGTAAAGGCCCACTGTCCATAGTCCACAGGGCCCTAAAATTCCTTAATCTGGACCTGAGCAGTGGGAGATTCTGAGCATCTCTAGGGAACGCTGCAAAACCTTCCTCTCCGAGAAAGCTACAGCCAGAAAAACACTCACACCCTGACACCTCAGCTACCCGTCACCTTAAAACCCAGCCCCGCAGAGTAACTAACCAAAGCCTCCCTCCAGCAGAGCCAGAGACTTTGCTACAACTAGTGATAGGACGCAGATGGTGGCCGGATACTATGGTGGTGGGCGGGAGAGATAGGTAGATGTGAGACAGGGGTGTGTGCTGAGATAGATAGCAAGGGTAGATGGCGGGGTGGAGGGGAGAGCTGGCTAGATGGATAGATGGCCAGGGTGTTTGGACTGTTCTTTGAGCCCCGCCAGAGACGGGCAAAGGGAGACCTGCTTTATGAGTAGTGCCAAGTAGACGCTGGTGAACTGGGGCAGGAACTAATTCACCATCCACAGCAGCTGCCTTCACTGCGGTGAGAAGCCCCCGCGCTTGGGGCCCCAGCTCCACTGATTTGTGCAGGTTCCTCGCCAGGGCCCTGCTCTTGCTGTAGGGAAGAGATGTGGGGGGTGGTGGGTGGTGGGCTGGGACTTCCTGTAGGGCCAGTGCTGGGGAGAGCCATTGCCGTCCTGTACCAGCCCCTGGGACGCACAGCCCTGGCAGTGGCCCTGTGGGCTTGCCTCCCTGGGGAAGGGCAGAGGGTTGGAGGGTTTAGACGTTTCTAAGCCAGGCCTGTTACAGCTCAGTGCCGCAGCCGCGCGCACGGAGACAACACCCCGGCCACGGCCACGGTGTGTGGTTTCATGACGCTCTGGCTAAAGCGCTCGAGGCAAGTTTCTGCCACGGCCGTGGTTTCCAGTTCTGGATCTGAGCTGCGAGAGGACTCTCCTGGGTGGCTTTGGGGGACTGGAGGGGAGATGGGGGCTCAGGGGGAAGGGGCTACTCATCTCGGTAGCAGAGCCCCCGGAGACAGGACCAGGCGGCAAGACCAGGGCCGTTCCCTGCTTATGGTGGTGCCCTACGCAGCCCAAGCACCTGTACCCCACCCCGTGAGGGGAGCAGCCGCTCCACTGGAGGGGGGGGCGGCCCCTCCACGGGGGAGGGGCTGTGCACAAGGGCTGCAGGGCAGCAGGGGCAGGAGCTGTGGGGGGCAGCAGCAGGGTAGGGAGGCTCAGGGCAGTGCTGAGGATTAGCGGGGGGCACGATGCCGGCAGCAGGTGTCCCACCCCCACCCCCATCCCCATCCCCGGCAGTGAGCGGTGGCAGAGGGAAGCAGAGTGACCCAGCCCCAACTCGCTCCGCTCCCCCAGCTCCCAGCCCAGTCACTTGGGGGAGGGGGCTCGAAGGAAGGGGTCAGGCCCACAACGGCTGGGAGCCGGCGGAGGGGAGCAGGCTGGGGCTGGGTTGCTCTGCTTCCCATCTCCGCCACTACGAGTGCAGAGGTGGGCCCGGCCCCTTCTGCTGGATCCAGTACACCCCCTAATCCCACAGGTTTAGGGGGAGGGTTGGGGGAAGGGGTGGAATGGGGGTAGGGAGAAGCAGGGGCTTGGGGAAAGGGGTAGAATAGGGGGCAGGGTGGGGGCGGAGCCAGGGGGGTTTCACAGTGGCAGGGCCGGGTGGCCTGTGTCACGCACCTCACACAACACTTGTCTGGACTGCCGGCGTGACCGGACTCCAGCCCCATCAGGGCTTCCAAGGCTTGAAAGGAACCTGTGCAGGCAGTGCGGGGAGTTGAGTGCTGGCACAGTGTGGCCACCCTCTGCCGCCGCAGCCAGAGGCACTGGGATTTGTGGGGGTTGTGTCCAGATACGAGGTGCTCCTGGAGTCCCCATCTCCCAGCACACAGTGATGGAGGCTAGGGAGTCTTTCTGCCCTGGCCGTACGGTGCCTCCCGTACCCCAGTAAGCTCTGACCTCCCCCACGCCCTCTCTTCTCCGACTGTCTTTTCTCCGGGGAGACCTGGTTGATTTCACCAGGGAGCCCTGCACAACCAGCATTGTGCCCGGAGACCCTGCCCACCCCAACATGGAAAAATAGCAGCCGACTGTGGGCTACATCCGTGCACTGGCAGTCAGGACGCCTGGGTTCTGGTCTGTTCTCAGCTGGCTGGCTAATGACTTTGGGACGTCACTTCCCCCTCTGAGCCTCAGCACAAGCATAATGATTCTGACTTGCCTAGTGGGAAATGGGAGGTTTTGCTGATATGTTTGCTAGGCACATTCAGCTCTTAGATCTCTGAGCAATTGCTGTAGGTGGGTGATTCAGTTTCCTGAGTCCCAATCGCTCTTTAACCACTAGGCCGTGCTGCATCCTGTAGTGTATGAAGTAGCGCTCCGAAGTGCATGCACATCTGAACACGCTGATGAATCTCACGGCCGCCACGGACAGATTTGAAGCTGTTAGCATTGTGTTTTGAATTCTATTTTAGTTCTGCAACAAACCACACTGCATTCTATTAATCAAAGAGTTAATCTACAGAATACTTTTCCCCCCGCCCTTCCATCCACCAAAATAAACCCCAATATTTACCCAGAAATATTATGAATAGCTTTTTGCACAGATTTTCAGCTGGTTTTGTTGTTGTAGTAATAAACTGATAGATTCCTGGGGAAAATTAAATAAAATAAAAACCAAAAACAGAAGGCCCTAACTAGATCTCATGGCCGCTTCCTCTGAGGTTTATTTGTAGAGTATCTTCTCGGAAGGCTCCCAGAGGCCTTAAGGCCTGAGGGGCCAATGCATTCAAATAGGTTGTTATTGCCCTGAGCTCGGCCAGCTTCCCGCACGCTGCGTTCCCCACTGTGCCCTGGACTCACGTCCGTTCTATGAAAGGAAACAGGACAAAATGCCAAGCTCCTTGTGTCATTAATGGGAAGGTTTGAGGTTCCCACATGTTCCCAGCTCCTTCGGTCAGGTGCACGTCACATCCAGAGCACAGGAGATCCAGCGTCCTGGACAGAGGGTGAGACAACTGGAGATCTCACAGCATTAGAGGGTTGGTCACTAGGCAGGCAGAGGGTAATAATATCGTTGCTATTAGGAACAGAGCGCTGGAAACAGGGCATCAAAGCACCTGTGCATCCAAACCATGATCCTGCCTCCAGCAGATGGCAGAACTTCAGCTTTCAGAGGAAGGAGAAAGCCTAGTTCCTTCCTGACTTGTGAGGCATCATGCCCTGAAGCATGAAATCAACTGTCCTTATTTTCGCTAGTATAACTAGAATGTCCCTGCTGACTAAAGCGTCATCCCATCTCTGTTCAAACCCAGTGATACTCTTGAACTCTGGATACCGTGCAAGTAAACGTATTTTTAGAGGACGTGTAGGGGCAGATTTGGAGACTGTTGCCCTTCACAGGGTCACTTTAAAATAACTCCAGACTTGTTAGTCTGGAGCCAAGCTCTGGAGCCAGTTCTAGTAACAAAGCCAAAGCGCCAGGTTCCTCCCAGCAACACGATAGACCCACCAAGAGCTTTGAGTCACGGCCAGGAACATCTGAGGTGCAGTCCTGGCTCCACTGAAGTCAATGGCCAAACTCTCACTGACTTCAGTGGGGCGAGGACTTCAGCCCTGGTATTGGTAGGGCCGAACGTGGTCCGGAAGGCGTGCCAGGTCTGTCACTGGCCAATGGGGAATTTCATTAGTTAGCACCAAACATGTCCCTCTCCTTTGGCTGCAGGGATAGGATTTAGTCTGTGCCAGCTGTTTGGTCTAATGGCTGTAAATCCTCAGCAGCCCATGAGAGCGTCCAGTCCTTCCCCACGGGGCAGGTGTGGGATGGCTCCACAGGGGCCACTTTGTCCAGCCTGGTTTAAGTGAGGGGCTCAGTGCAGCCTGGTAATGAGAACCAGGAGTGGGGGTGGGGATGCAAGGATGCGCACAAGGCCATACCGAGCTGCATCAGCAAAGGCTGATACACCTTATCTATCTATCTATCTATCTATCTATCTATCTATCTAT
>ML677399.1:5786817-5850407 GCA_007922305.1 Dermatemys mawii | reverse complement strand
ATCTATCTATCTATCTATCTATCTATCTATCTATCTATCCCCATACATCCCCTCTATATATGATGTGAGCACATCAGTGCCAGGAAGATGCAGCCAATCTGAGGAAAGTGACAGTTATTCAGGGGCTGGAGGGAGAGTGGTGAAGGAGCTAACAATGTCTAGCTTCGCTCAGGGATGCCTCGGGGTGAGGCTGGGTGGGCGGGACAGATACATGCCTGCGGGTGTTTGAGGAGGGCAGGAGCGCCGAAGGGGGAGCATGAGGGAATTCAGCCCTGAGCGAAGGGTGTATCAGCCAGGGGAGAAGAGCCTCCCCAGGGAAGCGGTGGAAGTCCCATCACCTGGGACATTCAAACTGGGCTGGCCAAATGAGGAGTGGGCTCCAGTGCCAACCCCATGCATGGCAGCAGGAAGCTGCGTTCCCTCTCCTGCTCCCCAGAGAGCTAACTACACCTCTCCTCCCCGCAGAGGCGCTGGCCGAACCCGAGCTGTGCTACGTCCTGGACGCCATCCTGTTCACCTACGGCATCATCCTCACCGTGCTCTACTGTCGCCTGAAGGTGAGTTTCGGGGGCCCTGGCCGTCCAAGCTCAGAGGAGCTCCTAGCTGGCACAGCTGACCCCTACGCTTCCGGCATGGGATGGAGAAGAAGTGGGAGGGGCAGACATGGGGGGGGTGACTGGCGAATGAGACCCTCCAGCAATACCCAGCTGGCCCAGGGGAGCATCGCCCCTCCCTTCCAGAAAGAAGGGTGTCCCAGTAGTTCAGGCTCTCCGGGAGAGCTCTTCCAGGCTCTGTCATAGGTGCGTCCATGCCGGGGCTGGGAGCTCAGGTCGACAGGCATGGGCCAGCGGGCACATGGTAGCAGCTCGGGCCTGGGCACACACTTGCCCGGAGCCGCTGAGTGTGTACTTGGGTGGCCTGTCCTAGCTGCCGGGGCTACACTAGCTGAGGTGGAGCTAGGACGGGTCTGGCGGCCTGAGCTGGGACGCATGCTCCCGCTGCAGTGTGGACATACCCAATGTGCCCTGAGGCGAGTCCAAGAACCCTGTGCCTCATCTCCCCATCTGTACGCTGGGGTGTGGGGGAATAGCCCTGCTCTGACTGTGTGAGGGAAACACCGCCAGGCTAGAGAGGTGCTCAGCTATGGCAGTGACGGGGACCATATCGGTCCCAGTGCAGAGGGATAGAATAGCATGTGGTCCAGACTTAGTTGATACAATTTAGTGCAACCCCAGGGCTGCTCTATAGTGGTGGACATTAGAAGTCCCCACTGGCTCCCACTTCAGCTGAGAATCTGCCCTGAAAATGTTTCAGGGACTGTTTGTTCTTTAATTCATGCTTTTCATTTCCCGTTTCAGCTCCAGGTTCGAAAAGCATCAAAAGCTGTCCCCAGCGCGGCCTATAGCGTACGTCCTTTCTGCTTCCTGTCGGTTACTCCTTTGCCAGGGCCTTGTGGGCATCGTTGACAGACAGTACGGTCCTGCAGAGCCCAGATCTGCGGGGCCGCTTTGGTTGTGCTGCACAGGACAGCTCTCCTCTTGGGGTCTGCTGGGAGGAGTGGGACTCGGGGGCTAAGGGCTTTGCTGGGGGAGAGTTATTTTGTCTGGGCACACTGGGGTTTTTGTTCTGTGCTGATGTTTGGGGCCTTACGCTGCAGTGCAGGGAGGCCGTGTGGGGCAGTGGGAAGCACTCAAGGGACCCAGATCGAATCATGGCGCTCACCTACTTTTGCAAAGTCCTCTGAGGTCTGTGACTGACGTACCCGTGATGTGTCACACTGTGTCCCAAGAGAGAGTCCCAGCTCTTCTCTCATCCTGCTGAGGTTTAGCCTGTTCCCTTCTTTTGCCCCTTCGCCCCTTCTCACCCACTCTTGTTTTTCGATTTGTTGTCTCACTTGGCTTCCGGACTTTAGCCCCTCCCTCATTTGAAGGGGGTAGGGCTATTTGTCCTGAGTGGACTTATCCCCCCACCACCCAATGGCACCTTTCATCAACGTTAAACACACGCACACACACACATATAAAAAGACAGGAGCAAAGCTGGAGGGGGCAAAGCCCTGGAGGAGTTCCTGTAGTGTGTGCTGTGTTGGCTGTTAGGCAGGATATGCCTCTCCCTTTCTAACCTGAGCAAGGTGAAATAGAGCCTGGCGTAGAAACCCTTGAGCATTTTGCAACCCCTCATTTCCATTCCCTTGGGCTGGTGAATGTGGTGCCCGGTGTCTGCCTGCCTTGGCATTCCCCATTCTCAGGCTGTAAACGTTGTAAACGTTCAGCTAACTTGGTTGTGCTCCTGGTTTGAACCGGCCGCCCTGGCGTGTCCTGAGGCAGGTTGTGCTCAGGATGTCTCATAGAATCATAGAATATCAGGGTTGGAAGGGACCTCAGGAGGTATCTAGTCCAGCCCCCTGCTCAAAGCAGGACCAATCCCCAACTAAATCATCCCAGCCAGGGCTTTGTCAAGTCTGATTTTAAAAACCTCTAAGGAAGGAGATTCTACCACCTCCCTAGGTAACCCATTCCAGTGCTTCACCACCCTCCGAGTGAAAAAGTTTTTCCTAATATCCAACCTAAACCTTCCCCACTGCAACTTGAGACCATTACTCCTTGTTCTGTCATCTGGTATCACTGAGAACAGTCTAGATCCATCCTCTTTAGAACCCCCTTTCAGGTGGTTGAAAGCACCTATCAAATCCCCCCTCAGTCTTCTCTTCTGTAGACTAAACAATCCCAGTTCTCTCAGCCTCTCCTCGTAAGTCATGTGCTCCAGGCCCCTAATCAGTTTTGTTTCCCTTCTCTGGACTCTTTCCAATTTTTCCACATCCTTCTTGTAGTGTGGGACCCAAAACTGGACAAAGTTCTCCAGATGAGGCCTTACTAATGTTGAATAGAGGGGAACAATCACGTCACTCGATCTGCTGGCAATGCCCCTATTTATACAGGCCAAAATGCTGTTAGCCTTCTTGGCAACAAGGGCACACTGTTGACTAATATCCAGCTTCTCATCCACTATAACCCCTAGGTCCTTTTCTGCAGAACTGCTGCCTAGCCACTCGGTCCCTAGTCTGTAGCAGTGCATGGGATTCTTTTGTCCTAAGTGCAGAACTCTGCACTTGTCCTTGTTGAACCTCATCAAATTTCTTTTGGCCCAATCTTCTAATTTGTCTAGGTCCCTCTGCATCCTACCTCTACCCTCCAGCGTATCTACCACTCCTCCCAGTTTAGTGTCATCTGCAAACTTGCTGAGGTCCAGTCCATGCCATCCTCCAGATCATTGGTAAAGAAGTTGGAAAATTGGAAACTCTTGGGAAGTTTCCTGAGAAATCCTACCGGAGATTTGGGACTCCGAACCCCCCCGGCGAAGAATCTAAGCTTTTGAACAAGCCACCAAGTGATTCCAAACATCCTGAGGCTTGCAAGCCCCTGGCTGCAAAATGAGCCTCGGCCTGATTGGGGAAGCCAGAGAGACTGTGGCTGAGGGGAACTCAGCTGCTGGTGCTGGCTGTTTGAGCTAGGACAGTGGTTCTCAAAGTGGGAGTCACCACGCCTCGGGGGGTCGCCGGGCGCCTCCCGAGGGGTCGCAAGTCTCTGTGGTGCCGAGAAGTTGCCAGATTGGTTACTTCTGCATTCAGCGGCTTTTCGGCGGACATACCGAGCCCCGTCGGGAGCGCTCGGCATGTCCGGCGAAAAGTTGTGGAATGCAGAAGTAATCAATGTGGCGGTTTTTCGGCGGACCCACATGGGTCGCTCCGAGAAGCCGCTTCTAAAAAAAGGGTCGCAGTTCTCGGAAGTTTCAGAAACGCTGAGCTAGGAAGACAGCACAGGCCACTGGCAAGCAGCGCCAGTACAGAGCACACACAGCGGTAGCCACCCTGTTAGCTCTGTGAGAATAAACCACCGAGTACCCTGCAGTAAAGGAAATGGAACGGGCGGCGTGGAGGGTTTGTAGCAAACACTTCATGCCAGACAGAGCTGATTGCCTTTGGCATGCAGTTACGAATGTCCTGGGTCAAGAGAACGCAGCAGAGGCTGGATTTCAGGGCAGTGTCTGACACGTCCTCCGTCAAAAGCTTCCTTGAAAAGGCCAGGTCAACTGGAATGGAGGTGACCCTGTCGCCTGGACTGAAAACTGGCCAGAGGGGTTAAAAAAGGCCTATGATTCACAGCAATGGGCCGGGGGAGGTGACAGGAATCAGCGCTGGGCATTGCCTCATTTAATACCTTCCTTAGAGGTTCAGAGGAAGAGGGCAAAGGGCACAGCACGGCGATATCCGTACTAGGTGGGGAGCAGCTGTGAGCGCATGGGAGGACTGAGGGAAAACAGAGCAAACCTCTTGGGTTGGGAGAGACTCCCTCGGGGCTCAGAATGAGTGAGTGTGAGAACGCAGAAGAGCTGCTCACAGTGTGGGGGAGGAAGGGGCCGTTTCTGTTGTTTTGCTTCTCGTTTCTTCTGACTTCTCTCTCTTTCTCTTTCTCTTGGTGCAGCAGAAAGAAGAAGGGATCTATACCGTAAGTACCCAAACTTCCCCACCCCATTTGCTGCCAGGTGCAATCGTTTGCATGGGACTTGGTCCCTTTCACCAGCCCACAGGTGCCCGGGAGATGCAAGGGATATGGAGGCTACGTGGCACCGCAGTATTTTGAATTCGTTAATTAATAGAGGTTGTTAAATAACAATGCTGGTGTCTGCCTGAAAGTCTTCTCCGGCTGATGACTGTGGTAACAGCCATTGCAAGGACTGTTTTCAGCCTGTTTCCTGTTCGGCAGGCATCCACATCACCAAACCGCCCTTGGCACTAATTGGACCCCTCGTTGGTAGTCAGCACAAAGACCGAGCTTTCCAATAGTGCCCCTGTAGGGCGGGGCCATTGCCAGAGGGAGACGCTGCTGCTGCCTTGTGGGTGACCAGGGGGCACAAGTCTCAGGGGTGACAATTTTGTCCCTCTCACCACCATGAAAACTCTGTGTTTGGGGTATTTTTGGGTGGGTCCCACAGTGCAAACATCACCTTGCATCTCAGACTCTGCTGCCTTGCTTATACCTGGGAGCCCTTTTCTAGGTTCTTCTGGGCTATTGAATAAGGAGCAGGAAGTTTTTGATGGGCAGTGTCACAAACGGGCCCCTGCTCTGTGCACCTGGTTCAGACGTGAGACCTGCGGGGAATGGGCCAGACGGCTGCCGCTGCTCTACCTAGAGTGGAGCCCGTTTTGCTGGAGGGCTGTTGGAGGAGCCCTCTGACACTCCTGCACTGCGGCCAGGGGACGGACAAAATGGGGTCTGGACAAGCTTTTCCAGCTCTAGTCTGACCCACCCTGCTTCTGGAGTTGGATTTGGAGCTCAGCTGCGGGCTCCATCACTCCCAAAGATTTCACTCTCCCAGCCACAGGCTTCGTTCTTTCAATCGTTTTCTGAGTCCCATTCGGAACCAAAATCCTCATTCCCCACCGCCACTTCTGTCTCCTCTTCTTCCTTCCAGGGGCTCAGCAGTCAGAACCAGGAGACCTACGAAACCCTCCGGACCAAGCCCAATTAGGAGCCTCTGCAGAAGGAGGTTGAAGGCGGAGCAGGTGTCCCAAGAGTGATTTATATGAGTTTCTCCCCAGCCCCAGCAAAGGAACAACTTTGTCGAAACCAGTGGTTCCCAGTTGCCTCCACATTCTGAAATGCCAAGGGGGAGTGGCGTGTTGCGCCCCTGCTTGTTTACATGGAAGACGTCCTGCCCTAGCTGTACATTGCTCCAAGACCCTGCAGGATCAGCCTTTCCTATCCCGCCTCTCTCATGTTTCCGGTGCTGAAGACCTGTCGATGTTCTTTCCCTTGTGCCCATCACCAATGCCACAGGGCAAGTCTCCAGTGAGACGAAGGTGGGGTTCCACGCACAGTTCCCTCCAGCAGCAGAGCTCCTTGTCTACCCTCTACAGCCAAGAACTATGATGCAAACATCTAAAGCCTCTTGAGCATTTCTTGGAAACCTCTGGACCAATGGAGAATCATAGAATCGTAGGACTGGAAGGGACCTCGAGAGGTCATCCAGTCCAGTCTCCTGCACTCATGGCAGGACTAAGTATTATCTAGACCAGGCTTAGGCAACCTATGGCACACATGCCGAAGTCGGCATGCAAGTTGATTTTCAGTGGCACTCACACTGCCTGGGGCCTGGCCACTGGTCCGGGGGGGGCTCTGCATTTTAATTTAATTTTAAATGAGTCTTCTTAAACATAGACAGAGACCTTCTAAAAACTTTAAAATGTATTACCAGCATGCAAAACCTTAAATTAGAGTGAATACATGAAGACTCGGCACACCGCTTCTGAATGGTTGCCGACTCCTGATCTAGACCATCCCTGACAGGTGTTTGTCTAACCTGCTCTTAAAAATCTTCAATGATGGAGATTCCACAACCTCCCTAGGCAATTTATTCCAGTACTTAACTACCCTGACAGGAAATTTTTTCCTAATGTCTAACCTAAACTGCCCATCATTGCTTCTTGTTTTTTCCTCAAAGGTTAAAGGAGAACAATTTAACCTCCCTCCTTCTTGTAACAACCTTTTATGTACTTGAAAACTGTTATCATGTCCCCTCTCAGTCGTCTCTTCTCCACACTAAACAAGCCCAATTTTTTCAATCTTCCCCCATAGCTCATGTTTTCTACACCTTTACTCGTTTTTGTTGCTCTTCTCTGGACTTTCTCCAATTTGTCCACATCCTTCCTGAAATGTGGCACCCAGAACAAGACACAGTACTCCAGCTGAGGCCTGATCAGTAGGGCGGAAGAATTACTTCTTGCTTGCTCCCTGATCAAGATAGTGTCTGTCCTGGGGAGCGGGGACTATTCCCTTCTCTGTGCTTGTAAATCACTGGCGTGGTCGTCTGTTTTGGCTGCCTTGATAAGTTTGCCTTGGTGCGCAGACACGGCCCACACCACTGCTTCTGTGCTTCCACAGACAAAGATTTAATACTATGCTGGTTCCCTGCTCCATGTTTGCCACATGGTCGCTATTTCCCTGGCTTAGCTAGTGCTGCCAGCGGCGGCTGCTGGTTTACCAGTGGTGGGTGTAACATTTCTCTTAGATGGCCTGATGGTGTGGGGCTAAAGGGCGGTTCAGCTCAGACTCAGAGGCAAGGCATTTCCTAGGTTCTGCTGTCACCCTTTGGCTGGTCTTCCTTTGCGCATGGGTAGTAACATAGGTTGATAAAGGGAGAGATGAGGCTGAGGATAGCACCTCCCCCTTTCACTGGAGATGCAAAGAGCTGAAACGCTCTTGAAGCCAAGTGTTTGTGATCATAAACAGAACTGGGCCAGACTAAGAGGCTACAATTAGCTTTTACCTCCAGGGTCCCAGTTCAAATCCCATCCGGGCTGGATCATTGCCCTGGGAAATGGATTGATAGGTTTCAGTCCATGTCCCAGTGAACCAGGAGGCATGTACTTCACCGGCTGGTATCTGCGCTGCCTCTGGCCCATCACTGGACAGGGGGCCCCCACTTCCAATGTGGTTGTTTAACAACCCACAGCAGTGAATTTACAGCACAAATTTTGTAAATTATTGACAGACGTAGGCCCAGATTTTCCGAACTGCCTGTGCATATTCAGGTGCCTGATTTGCATCTACATTTACCGTCGCTGTGCCGGCAGCCCCTGCCAGTGCCCACGCACACATTCCCTGCTCCCTATGTGACGGGCCATTTTTGTCCATGGAATTCTGAATCTCAGGGCTTTATAGTTTAAAATTTCAGCTTCACCTGCCGAGTCCCAAGTTCAAGGTCTGGTATTGTCCCTGAAAGAGCTGGTGTCATTAGTGATGAATAGGGCCCGGTTGCAGGCATAGGAAAGAGCTGTGTTAGATATAAGTCATCCCATAAACTCCTGCAAAAGAAAGACAGGCCCCTCCCCTCAGAGCTTCGCAGGTAAGCCGAAGAGGACCCCTTTGCGAATATTAGGTTTTCAAATGCAATCTCATTTTGGGATCCACCCAAACCTGGCAGACGGGCACACAGCAATCCTGCCAAAATTGCAGCTGGGCATCAGTTGGAATCTTTTCATAAGAGCAACATACCTGGGTATTGCAACTAGAGTAAATGCAGGGGATTTTTGACCATGCTGTTAGGGCTTAACAGAGCACATGATGGCAGGAGCAAATCATCCATCTGCGTTCCTGAGCTATCAGATTAAGGCTTTTGTGTTTATAGTTGAATGCTGCTCCCTTCCCAGTGCTCATTATCATACATGGCTTGTTTTGGGTATTGCCTTTGGAGCACCTTTCTCCATTGGTCCAGCAACAGGCTCCAGAAACACCAGGGGAAGGCGCACATGAGTTTCTACTAATGTTAAGACAAAATGTAGAAGTCTGCAGAGCTGTTTAGCCTTCTAGGCGCACCTGGGTCTCTTCCTGCCAATTTAACCCTTTAAGAATAGACACCTATTATTTTTGTTATTGAGCTGAATGTTTAAAACCTTTATTTTTTAAAAAAGCTTTAAGCAGAGATATTACACCACATGACATTGCAAAGCCAATTGAATGCTTGCATTTGGAGAAGATGGGATAAAAGCCATCTTTGGAATGTTTATGGCAAATATCACTGTTGCATCAGGACAAAGTGCCACATCTATACGAACTAATAAAGCAGAATAGGTCATTGCCAGAGCTGGCTGGAGAATGGGAATTCCCTCTCAAGACAACTTTTGAGGGTTTGAAATTTCGTTTTGTTCCATGTTAGAATGAAAACAAAACCTTTCCAACATTTTTGCAAAACAGAATTGTGTCAAAATGTCTTTCTTCAGCTCGGCAAGGTCAGGTTTTCAATTCCGCTCTCTGATCGGATAGTCCACCCTGAACCTCAGAAACCTTCCACTCAAACATTTCTCCAGAATCAGGACAACTATGTGAAATGTTTCAGCTTTGACTAAACAGCATATTTGGATGAAAAAAGTTTATTCTAAAATGTTCCAAGCCAGCTCTAATCATATCTGAATATACATAGTGCTACAGAAATTAAGATTTTTCCTTAAAGTCTTGAATGCATTGTACTATACTGGCTCATGTATTTTTTTGCTCATTAAAATGTGTATAGAGGATATGGTGAGCATGGACACGTTTATTTAACCTACTTGCTATGAATTGCCTGTGATCTCTGTCTCAGTAGTCAGCTGACCTTGTGTTGACATCCTGTTAGGCTCTGGGTGGGTTTGTATGTGAGTGATTCACCTCCAAGTAACATCTGACAGTGCAAGAAGTAGGTGTTAGGGACTGAGGAGGTACAGTGCAGCATGCTGCTATGTAGAACTGTGCTGTGGAAGGGGGGTGGTAGTGTTGATTTGAGGTAATTGTCTCACCTCTGTGTCAATATCCCAGCGGGTTAGACTTTTAGCTGAGACATACAGCAAATGTCCTGGCCGGTTGTGGTTGGCAGTGTTACTTTTGCAAGAGTACTACTGTTAACAAAACTACAAAAACGAATTTCCGCCTACTAATACTCATACCTTCTTGTCGACTCTTTGAAATGGGCCCTCTTGATTACTTTGGCCTCATTACCACTACAAAAGTGATTTTTCCTCCCTTGGTATTCACTCCTTCTTGTCAACTGTTGAGAACAGCCCACTTCCACATTAACTGAATTGGTTCATTAGCACTGCCCTCCCCACTCAGTAAGGCAACACCCATCTTTTCATGTTGTGTATTTATACCTGCTTCTGTATTTTTCACTCCATGCATCTGATGACCTGGGTTTTATCCCACGAAAGCTTATGCCCAGATAAATTTGTTAATCTCTAAGGTGCCACAAGGACTCATCACTGGTTTTGCTGATACAGACTAACACGGCTGAAACTAACTAATTAACTAAAACTACCATGGCTCTGAAACTGTTAACACTGGTGTCCAGGGCTGGCGTTGGGCAAACGCTCACTGTTTGGTGCCCTTTCAGTGTTGAGGCCTATCTCAACTATAATATTTCAAGAGAAAGTCCATTTCCAGCCCTTCTCAGTGGGAAGAAAACTTTTCTGAAGCTGACTACGAGGGAACATTTTTCTGCAGATCATGAGTTATGCGTGGTCTCAGCCACAATCAGGTTAAGGGCAGCATTTGGGGACTGCAAAATCTGTGGGGCACCCCATAATTTAATGCCTCAGTTTCCAAGCAGTAGCTGAGTCATAGAGCCATAGAAGATCAGGGTTGGAAGAGACCTCGGGAGGTTATCTAGTCCAACCCCCTGCTCAAATCACATTGTACTACATGGCTTTCCATGAAAATGTTGAACTAGTCTCTGTAGCCATGGGAATTGCATATCTGATTCCCCACAGGGAATTCCCCTCTTAAGTTCATTATGTTTGCCCCACCCTCAGTGTGTAGTGGACATACACTCGCCTTTGTAAATTGAGCTGAGGTTTTCCAAGCGCTTCAACCAAAACCCGCTGGTTTAGGTCAAATATAAAACAGGTTTACTAGCTACCGAAAGGTTGATTTTAAATGATTATAAGTCACAAGTGTAGAGATCAAAGTTGCTTACTCAAGAAATAAAAATACATTTGCAATCTGAGGTCTACAAACTAAGCAGGATTGGATTCAAGGAGTGGCTCACCCAGACAGATGGTGCAAACAGGTCACGGATCCTCAGTACACTGCTTGGGCTGCTTTCCCGACTCAGAACCACCCTCCCCCAATTCAAAGTCTTTGCCCTCCAGGTGTGTTTCCAGGTGTTGAACTGCGGGGTAGTGAGGCCAAGTGATGATGTCACATCCCCTCTTTTATAGTTTCTTCGCTGTGAGGTGGGTTAGTCCGTCCCCAGGGCCTACACGATCCTTTGAGCAGCCTCAAGGATAGTTGATTCTTTTCTTGATGGGTATGGATGAGCCATTAATGAACTCCACTGTTATACCTAAAAGGCTGGTTGTGGGTTTTCCCAATCTCGCAGCGTATGTCAGTCACATATACACTTCATCCCCTCACACACCATAGTAGCCCTTACAATCCAATAGGATGGTCATGTTCAGCAGAGCGAGACTTTTAAAATGATACCTCATAGGGCATAGTTTGTACAGACCATCTCAGAATTATATCACAGTGATGAATATGGGGAGTTCCAGGGTGCCACTCTAAAGTACAGAGTGTCACAGTGTCATGTTCGGGTTGCTATGAGAACCATAATGTTGAATTTCCTGGCTTCTATGTGTTACCAAGCCTACCAGTGCTGGATCAGCATTCGTGTCCTTGGGCGAATCTGACAGATCACACATATGCAGCTTGTTGCTTTTACCAGTATTGTTCTGGCCTTTTTTACCTGTTGGCCTAACTGACACCAGTGTTTCCAGTTGTCACGATTTTATCACCAGTCTCATGATTTAGCTTAAAGCTCCCAAATTCACCAGATTACATGAGACTCTCAGATTTTGCTTTTTAATAAGGAAAGTTTCTAGTCCTAGTGACTGTGGAGAAAGCCTGAAGATGGGAAATGAGACAGGCTAAAAAAACAGAAGGCAAATAAAATGGACCCAATGTTTATTATTTTTTAAAATCTCAGGGTTTTTGTTTTTTTTATTTAAACCTGACTCATGATTTTTGAAGGCTGGGGTTGGCACTGCTGGAGGTAAACTCCATGGGGATGGGGAAGGCTGATCCACTGCACAGCTTGAGTTCATCCAACCTAGGACTGGTGGGGTCTGAGGTAAAGTTGCCAAATCATCAGTCTTTACTTCTGCATAGGCAAGTTCTAGTTCTTTCCTTCACCATGATAAGAGCCTTAATCAGAGTGACAGGAAGAGAGGGAGGGGGCGGAAGGAAGAAGGGAGATGCAGGGGATGATGGGAGCTGAGTCACTTCCCATGATGCTGGGTTTCCTCTGAGGAGTTTGTCGTTTCACTCAATTATACATGTAACCTGGGAAAATTACACAGCTCCCCTGGGCGCTGCTGAGAGGCAAAACTTTCCCACACTCAAGCACAGAGTCTGTGTGTAGGAAAGGAACGTTTAATGAAAGGAGAAAAGTCACCCAATATTAATTAGGGAAAATACCGCAAGCCGGATTCATAACCATAAAACTGTGAGCTGGACGCCTCCCCCAGAGTGCGTGGGGCACAGCCTTCGCCTCATGTTCTCGAGTTCTACAACCAACAGGCCCTTTTCTGTGCTGTTCTCTGCTCCCTCATCAGACCCCAGTCACAGTGGTGTCCTTGGTCAGTGAGGACCCAGGGTTCAGAGGTGCATCTGTTTGAATTCACCACTCACCGGGAGAAGGCATCTTGCTGCTCCGCTGGCCACTCCACCAGCTGCCCTCACCCACCACTCTGCAGACAGTCACTTTCTGCTGTCACCTGGTTCTCTACTGTGACTGCTGCAGATCAGTCTCTTGAAGTTTCCCCCCAGCTCTCAGTGATTGTCAGCTCATGGTGGGGGAACTTCATTACTGAAGCCAGCTGGAAGAAAATGATGTCCCACCACAAGTGATTTCAGATCTAGCGAACACTTAACAAAACAAAAGACTCCTAATGGAGCCTATCTTTGAACAATGGGGAAGGGCAAGTTAAGCCAGACTGGGGACTCTTGGATAGAGCCCACATCTCCTAGAAGGAACATTTGTCCTCAATCCCTCTAACTGTCACAGGGGTCTGGCATTCAAGCCCCTGGCTCAGCGAGCTCCTTTCAGCTGAGGGTGACCCCCCTCAAATGGGACAAGCTCAGCACAGTTCTGTTCCCCTTTAGTCATATGGTGAAGATAACAGCACTGATAAGAACATTTCACTCCCCTTGCATTCAGTACTAAAGTGATTTGTAACCCAACACCAGTCAGAGTTGATCACTTTAGAGGACACTGCTCTATCTGCTGGACACCTAGGGCAGAGTAAGTGTGTTCCTGGAAATACAGTTTGCTCCTGAAGTCTTTTCCCCTCCCCTGCTAGCTGTCAGGGGGGAGCTTATTCAGACCCTGCTTACATACAATACAGGTCAACTTTGGGGCTGGATCTTAATAACTCTTACTGAAGTGGTCATTTCTCGCCTAGGAGTGTGTTGCCAGCGAGGCCGCTCAGCTGAGTGAGAACTGCAGGCCCAGCACAAAACTCATCACTAATAGCAGAGAGAGACAGAGAGAGAGGAATTCAGAGGCTTGGGCAAGGGGGGAGCAGAGAGGATTTCCTCCGAGGCTGGAAATCAGGTGGAGAGTTGAGTTAACTTTAATCTCGCTAGCTCGGGTCCAGGACAGGCACGAGGGCAAGCACTTTCTATAGCACTGTCTGAAGGTCTGCTATAGGTCTGAAGGTCTGCTATAGAGGGCAAGCACTTTCTACAGCACTGTCCGAAGGTCTGGTCTACC
Organism: Dermatemys mawii; assembly: GCA_007922305.1. Lineage (NCBI taxonomy): Eukaryota > Metazoa > Chordata > Testudines > Dermatemydidae > Dermatemys > Dermatemys mawii. Next base: position 5,837,105 of record ML677399.1, on the reverse strand, counting down.
CTAGGACCTTACACTGGTACAGCTACATCTTTTAGGGGTGTGAAAAGCCCACACACCTGAGAGATGGAGCTACACCGACCTAACCCCCGGAGATAGATAAAAGAATTCCTCCATCATCCAGGGGAGCTGGATTACCTACGCTGACAGAACCCCTCCCATCGGCGCAGGTAGTGTCTACACTGAAGCACCGCAGCGGTGCTGTAGCTTTGTAAGTTTAGACAGACCCCAAGAAAGGCAAGGGCAGTGATAAGAGGCTGCTAACCTGCCTCTGGGGTGCTGGGGGGTGGGTGGGTTTAATAATATCAGGGAGTTGAGCTGTGAAGCTCTGTATGGTGTAACTAAGATTGCTCATCGACAGAGTCAGCGTCCAGGGCAAGGTGCGGAAAAAGGACCATGGAGAATATTTTAGAGAACGGAGGTTGCTTGCAAAGGATTTACATGGCAGCCCCAACCCTCTACACCCAGTTCGCCCAAACTCTGGTCTGGTCATATCCACCAGGGCTGCACTGGGTCTTTGGGGTACAGAACCCTGGAGCTTCTCATCCCTCTGCAGGCTGGTGTGGGAAGATTCCCACCCACCTGGCCTTGGTGGTGGACGGGTGGTTAATGCTGGCTGCTGCGGGGTTTGGTGCATCGGCCCCCCCCCCAGGTGAGACCCCGAGAAGTGAAGTGACAGAACCTGCTGCCAGGCCATGAGCCAATGGCCAAGCCAGGCACAGACCCCAGGAGTCCTGGCCCCTGCCGTCTGTTCTTACCGATACCTATCGCCCAGTCCAGCCCCGGCCACCAGCTCTGGTCCTCTGCACCCACCTCTCCCATCTCCTGCTCCTTCCAACAACATGGCGCCTGACTCTCCCCCATCCCCCGCCACCTGCCTGTCATCATCCTCCCCCAACCCCATCCTCCTGCCTCTCTAACATTGACTTCTGGCTCCCTTGGCCTCAGACCTCCCAGCTACTAGCCTCCCTCTTTTCATTGGCTGCTGCTTTTTGGCCTATTTCCCTCACAACAAGAGTGTGCTTTGTGCTCCCCATCCAAACAGCCTCCCCTACCCCACAGTTATGGGTCTGTGCTCCTTCGCTTCACCAAACATCACAGGTACAACCCCTGCCTGGAGCTCCACTCCTGCACCTCCACCTCCCACCCCCTGGGCTGCCTTCCACCCACTCCACTCCACTGGACCTGCTCTCCCCCGGCACAGGACTCCGAGCCAGCCCCCATCTCTTCTCCCCGCTCGCCCTTTCACCAGCTGTTCTGATCTTCTCACCCGATTCGATTCCATCTAGATCTTGTGCACTGATGAACTCCTGCTCTGGCTTTCCACATCTCCCTCCATTGCAGGCTGACTCCTCGCGCCCAGGAGGTCTCACTATCAGCTTCACCGTAACACGGCCTCCACTGAACTTCTGCTCTTTCCTCTCCAGTCCCCTGGATCTCTTCCAACGTGTCCTAGCGGAGAACATCACTCTCCTCCTTGCCTCCCGTTAGCTCTTCCATCTCCCTTGCCCCAGCCATCCCAGTGTGTCTAAAGATTGGTGCTGCTCCTTCCAGAAAATTCCTAAGATTTCTTCTTTTCCTTCAGACAGCCAAACCCATCATCCGTTCCTGTGCCAGAGCCTGGCTGGATTGATATAAGAACAGCCAGACTGGGTCAGACCAAGGGTCCATCTAGCTCAGTCTCCTGTCTTCCGACAGCGGTCAATGCCAGGTGCTTCAGAGGGAATGAAGAGAACAGGGAATCATCCATCTATAACCGCCTCCTCTCCCCAGCTCCCACCGTGCCCTGTTTCAGCTCATTCAAAACACAGCTGCTGTGATCGCCTGCTCCGCTTTCTGCTCTGTGCCCCCTCTTTGAATATATCAGCCCCACGTCCTTCATTGTGGTCAAAATCCAAGCGTCGAGTGCTTGTCTTCAAGGCCCTCGGCAGCCCTATGTGTTCGCTCTGGTCTCTTCTCACAGCACCTCTTGCCTCCTCTGCTTTGCCAGTGGTGCAGGCTCCATCCCTCTTGGTCCCAATTCTTTGCACAAATGTCTCCACATCTTCTGCGGAGATGCCCTGTAGGCCCAGATCACTTTCTCTGAATGAATGTGGAAAGTCACTGATGTTTCCTTCAACTCCCTCCCACAGACCGCCCCCTCCCACTACGCCTCCGAAAAATCAGAGAGGTAAAGATGGCTGAGTAGAGCGACACGTGAGGGAGGTGGCACGTTGTTAATCCAATAGTAATAATCATCATTAGTGGTAGTGATGTTGATTGTGGCAGGGGATAGCAGCTCTAGTCCTGGAGCAGGACTCTATTGCGCTAGGTGCTGTACAAACACAGAACCAAGAGACAATCTCTGCCCCCAAGACCTTGCAACCTAACAGCTTGTCTACAAGAGGTGGGATGGGGTTATGAGACAAAAGGGCAATACAAACTATGTGAGACGGAGGAGCACAAATGAGCAGGACCTGTCAGCATGACAGGCCGCAGTCTCAGTCATGAGACGATGCTGGAATTAAAAGTAATATTGTCCTATACAAATAACACACTCCTCCTCCCTGGCATACTTCCAGGACCAGGTACTCCTAATAACAATGCACTAGTACATTTCTCCAATGGCTTTTGTTCCAAAGATCTTCACATGCTGTATTTTTAAAGCCCCCCCCCCCCCCGGACATGCAGTCACTTCTGGGGTGGAGTGTGTCAACTTAAAAGAGCACAGCATGCTGCAAATCGATGGGGAAGGGAACTTTCTCCAAGGACAGAAGGGTTAGCATAATTCCTCTTACATAAAAGAGCCAGGGGAGCTGTCACGTCCATACAGTGTAGTGAGGGCTGGAACAGACCAAGATGAGTTGGTGGCCAGAATATAAACCTGCGATTCCAGAGGATCTTGGAGTTTAAGTCACTGAATTATCCTCTCCCAGTTCAGTCTGGATGCGCCCGCTTGCAAAGAGCATCGGATGTAAGGGAACCTTGCTCTGTCTCTTAATAAATGCATCTGAAAGCTCGGACCAGTAAATAGCAGAAGTTGGAGTTTATTTTAAAGAGGGAGGGGCAATTCGCCCCCAAGAAAATCACCCATCCAAAAATATCCTTCTGGAGGGCACTGAAGAGTTGCTTTTAATTGACAGTCAGCAGGAATTTCCTGGCCTGCTTCACGTGTCTACACTCAGCTGCAGAGCAACAAAATTGACCAACACGTCAGGGCCAGAATGAGACAGGAAATCGTGGTCACTCTGCCTGCTCAAAGCTCTCTTCCGGCTTTCTCACTGAAGCCTATTTCAGGCCCTGCATTACTTTTATTTCCCCTTTGTTTCTGATAATGTTACAGGAACAGGATGTTTGGCTAGGAGCTGTCAAACCAAAGGCAGACCCTAGCGGGAAAGCACAAAAGACTCAGATAGCCTGGGAAAGGCCTCGCATCTTAGATCCTTCATCTTCTCCCCGCTGCCTTCCTCCAGCCTCATAGAACGGCTCAGTCAAAGCAGCCGCTCCCACGGGCACCAAGTCTGTAAGGCAGACAGACTCCTGAGAACTTGTTTAGCATGTTGTACCATTTGGCTGGTCAAGGACTAAGGGTCCAAGCCTGTTGCCATTAAAGTCCATGGGGACCTTTGACACTTACTTCAGATCAGCCCCTGTTTGTGCTCCCAGCAGTACAGCCTTGGGTTGCAGTCTCATCAGATTTCACCAGCAGAACCAAGTTAGTGTGGAGGTGAGACCCCACCAGGGAAAACCCAGCTGGGACTGGAAACGGAAGGAGTGACTCAGGCTCCTTTCTCTGAGTCACCCCTGGAGAAAGGCCCAGCACGGTGTCAGGGTTCGGTGTCATGAACCGAATGGATGAAATCAAGGTCTGGATCACTTACCATTCCCATTAAAGAGCTAACGGGATTTTTCACAGGAGGAGGGGATATGAAGTCAGTGGCCTGGCCGTATTCCACCTTGGGCAATTGCAATCAGCTTCCTGAAATAGCTTAAATTGGATACAGGATCCGTCATCCCTTTCTGTCCTAAGCCATTGTGCAGTGTTGCTTTGTGCTATTAATCAGCCTCTATGTGCTACCCCGGAGTTTATAAGTGTGATCTGCAAAGTCCTTTCATATCTTGTAGGATACAAGGTGCTATATAAATACAGGATATTATTGTTAGGGACAAGTTTCAAAAGGATGCACCCCCACCCCTCGGCGTGATCGCCTTTTAGAGTGAACCTTATTAACCCTGGCCAGAGCATCCTGCAGGTCCCCAGCCAGATTTATCCCACTCCCCATTGGTACATGAAGTGTGAGCAGAGTGAGGGGAAATGGGAGGTCGGCCCCCTCCCCCTTCTCCTCTTACATGCTCCCCTCTGTAATCTAACGTCCCTCTCTGAGAGCCACTGGGCCTCCCCTTGCATTTTCCAGGTCCCTGTCCTGCCAGATGCTGAGTGCGGCGGGTTAGGAGGGGGATGGGGAGGGGTTAATGCCCAGGATGTGTGTGAGTGAACTGCTGAGCATAAGGTCTCACAGAGAGTTTAATTACCTCTGGCCTGAGGCCCGGTCTGTCCACGGTTCTTGTCCTGGTACAGCAGAACCCCTCGGGAATGGAGGTTCTTCATAACTCTGAAACGGTCGTAACTCGGAACAAAACAGCGTCATCGTTCTTTCAAAAGTTTACAGCTGCACAGTGACTCAAGAGAGCTTTGAAACTTTGCTGGGCGGAATTAAAATGCTGCTTTTCCCCTTTTAAAAGTAGTTTATTTTTAACACAGTACTGTGCTGGATTTGCTTTTTTTTGTTTTTTGGTCCCTGCTGTTGCAGGAGTGTGTACTTCCCATTCCTAATGAGGTGTGTGGTTAACCGGCCAGTTCTCAATTCTGGTGTTTGCAATCCTGAGGGTCTACTGTACAATTCTTGGGATAGAAAATTGGCCCGCTCACCAGAAAAGTTATACTGGGACATCCTAGTCAATGTATACTACTATAAAGATTATACAGTAACTAGTATAAAGGTAAAGAAAACTAGGAATACTTGTGGTACCTTAGAGACTAGCCAATTTATTTCAGCATAAGCTTTTATGGGCTACAGACCACTTCATCAGATGCATAGAATGGAACACAAAGAAGTAAGATGCATTTATATACACAGAAAGCAGAAAAAGTTGGAAATTACCATACCAATTTTAAAGGGCTGTTTAATTTAGATGGGCCAGTATCAGCAGGAGAAAAAAAATCCTTTTGTAGTGATAATCAAGTGGATCTGTGTCTAACATTTGACAAGAAGTTATGAAGGAAACTTGACTTTTGGAAATAAATTCAATTAATGTAACGACTAAGCCATTCACAGTATAAAGTATAGTATAAAGGTGCCCTCTAGTGGTATATTTGATTTCCCTTCCCATATGGGAATAGTGATACACCGGTATATGCACCGTTACAGAGGCCCACGCTAGGAGGTGGTTTGAATGATTAAGACGATTGTGGTTTTGGGGATGTCTTGCTGGGTGATGACTGTTACAAAGAAAGCACTGAAAGGCGGGGCTCTGGTGCCAATGAAAGGAATGCGAATAGAAACAAGAAAAGAAAAGGTGTTGGACTGTACGCTTGGCTTGACGTGAACAGTTAACGTGGGGGAGGCCTGTAAAACAGGATTAGGGAGGTAAATTGATCAGCACACTGAACACACGATGTCTGGGCTGACTAAGGGCTTGTGTACACTCATGGGCGGCTGCTGGAGTCCCCCTGAGGGGCGGCTAGTCCCTGACTCTGCCCTTTCCACCCGTGTCCCTCCCCACAGCTGGAGCCCCAGGGCAACTCAAACCCTGAGCCTCCCCCACACCGGCCAGAGGTGCCCCGAGGCCCCCGCAACCCACACTTGCCCAGAGCTGCCCTGCGCCAGCCACAGCCGGGCCAGGCCTCCCATCCCCAGAGCCCAAGCCGCTGCAGGAAAAGCCTCTCACTCCCCTCTGAAGAAGCTCTCAGATTCCCCATACAGGTTCCGGGGCAGCTGAGGCGTTGGTATATGTTACTCAGCTTCGGGAGTTCATCAGTCACCTCTCTGGAGTCCACAGAGATGGCAGATGAACCCAGGAAGCTGAATAGCAGATACTGCCACCTCAGCCGCCCCGGAACCTGTATGCAGTACAATAAAGCAAAAAATCCCCACAACCTATTATACTCGCTGCCCATGTGTACACTTCAAATGCTACAGTCGCACAGGGGCACTGCTGTAGTGCGTCAGTGTAGACACACCCTATGCCAGCAGGAGGGGGCCTGGTCATTGGCCAGGGGGTCCTGGGTGCTGCCATAATTTCCCTAATAACCAACATACAACACCTAGCGCCATGGGGTCCAGCACCACAGCTGGGGCTCCTGCCGGGCATCTTTTCACCATCCAGGGCCTGATGCCCCAGTACACCAAGACCTCTTTGCAATGCTGTGGCAGGGGAAAGGAGCCTTGGAGAGGGTCTCCTTTGCAGGAAACAAGCCCCGTGTGGCACAAACCCTGTGTTGCGGGTCATGTTTCATTTCAGTCTAATTCTGTGGTTAGTTAATTAAGGCTCATTAAGATCTCGCAGACGCTCCAGTGAACTGGACGATTTAAGTGCAGTGTTATGGCTTGAAGGAGCAGAGTCACTATCTATCTGTTTCGTTTCTACCTTCACTGCTTTGCCCTGGCTTAGGCACATATTGGGCGGAGGGATCCCCATTATATGTCGAATGGGCGGAGGGATACACTTTATGCAAATCAGTGATGAGTCTGGTGGCGCTGCACCACAACCACTGACATCACATACGAAGGCACAGTCAGCCAATCAGCATGTGGCTATAAGATGTGATCATAGTCCATGGCAGACTCCCCTGGGCATAAGATGCTGGGAGGACCCTTGGGCAGAGCTGGGGACAGAGGCCAGCCCGGTGTGAATGAGAGTAACCTGCTCTGAGGTGCGGGCAGAAGCCTGTTCCCTGGCATATTAAACAACCTTAGTCAGAACCATCTCTGCACCCAGAGCATCCTCGGGAAGACAGGTGGGTGAGGGAACTGAGGGGCTGGGAGTGAGGACACAGTTCTATACACAGCTCGGGGAGGGGAGTTGGGTCTAGTGGTTAGAGCACAGGGCTCTGGGATGCTGGACTCTTGGGTCTGTACCAAGCTCTGGGAGAAGAGTGGGGGCTAGCGGTTAGAGCAGGGTGGGACTTTCACCTTTAATAATGTAACTGTCAGGGTAATGGATCTTCGCTCAGTCCAACCCTCAGCTTCCATCTTCTCTCAGCCCCACTGGAAGTTGCCAACTTCCTTCTTGATGGCTCTGCCCCGTTCTGTGGTGCTGGCCTTGGTGACAGGTTCCTCCTGTCTCGTTACCTCACATGACCTGTTGGTGCAGCAGAAATGGCTCCACTTCTGATCTTGCTTCAAGCCCACGCTCTCCCGCCCAGCCAGCCCAGGCTGGTGTCTGATGCTCTGGGAAGCCACAGGGGTGGGAGCTGCCATAGCCCAGGCCAGAGGAGAGGGAGGCTGGGAGGGGGGTCCCAGTAGAGCGGAGGTCTGGGAGCCGGGGAGAGGCAGGAGCTGTGATAGCCCAGGCTGGAGGAGATGGAGGCTGGGATGGGGTATCCCAGCAGAGTGGAGGTCGGAGCTGGGGAGAGGCAGGAGCTGTGATAGCCCAGGCCGGAGGAGATGGAGGCCAGGATGGGAATCTCAGCTGAGGGGGAGCTGAATTTCTGGGAGGTCAGAGGGGAGGGAGTTGCCATTGGCCAGGCCAGAGAAGATGGAGGCTGGGATGGGGCTGGGTCTCTGGGAGGAGCTGCCCAGAGACAAAGCCCTAGATGAGGGTTTCAGCGGTTCAGCATTCCCAGGAACTCACACAAGAACCGGCCTTTCCCTCTGTAAGGCAGGAGCTGCAGCAGCTCACCGGAGCTGACATGGCCTCCCAGAGCAGCGAGGGCATCATCAAGCTGTCGAGGGAGGAGCTGGAGGCCCTGAAAGCTGCCTTTGAGGAGGGGAACCTCGCCGCAGTGGCCTCCAGGCTGCAGGAGATGCTGGAGTCGCTGGAGAGCGTCCAGCTGGATGTGGGCATCACGGGCGAGACTGGCTCTGGGAAGTCATCCTTCGTCAACGCCCTGCGGGGCCTGGGCGATGAGGATGAAGGTGCCGCCCGCACCGGTGTGGTGGAGACCACGAGGGAGCCGACTCCATACCAGCATCCCCGGTACCCCAACGTGACCATCTGGGACCTGCCGGGGATCGGCACCCCCGATTTCCACCCTGACGCCTACCTGGAGCAGGTCGGCTTCTCGCGCTACGACATCTTCTTCATCATCGCCTCGCAGCGCTTCACCGCCAACCACGCCGCTCTGGCCCGCCACATCCAGGCCATGGACAAGAGCTTCTACTTCGTCCGCTCCAAGGTGGACGTGGACCTGGATTCCTCCCTCAGGCGTCGGCCATCCAGCTACAGCGAGGTGGGAGTGTTGCAGGAGATCCGGCAGAACTGCCTGGAGCGTCTTCAGGCCCAAGGCATCCGCTCGCCCCAAGTCTTCCTCCTCTCGGCCTTTGATCTCAGCAAGTACGACTTCCACCTCCTGGGGGAGACGCTGGAGAGGGAGCTGAGCCACCACAAGCGTCACGCCTTCCTGATGGCCCTGCCCAACATCTCCCTGCACTTCCTGGAGAAGAAGAAGGCAGCCATGTTGGAACAGATGTGGCTGGTCTCCACCGTGGCCTGCGGTGTCCACGCCGTGCCCATCCCAGGGCTCCCGATCTCCTGCGACGTGGACGTCCTGGCCAGGACCCTGCGAGGTTACTGCAAGATCTTTGGCTTGGACGACGACTCTCTGGAGAAGCTGGCAGCAGAAGTGGGGCAGCCGGTGGGACAGATGAGGGCTGTTATCAAGGCACCACTGGCCAAGGAGATCTCCAGCAGCTTGGTGGTGCAGCTTCTGATACAGGCAGGTGGCAAGGTGCCAAAGCTCTCAAGGGAGGCGCTGTGCTCTGTCCCCATGCTGGGCTCCATGGCGTCTGGAGCACTGTCTTTTGCCACCATGTACAGGATGTTGAGGAGCTTCATCGATGAGATGACTGCCAGTGTCCAGAGGGTGCTGATCAAAGCCTTCGAGGTGGATGCTGAGAGGAGGAGAGAGAAAGATCAAGACACCTTCGATGGAGAGAAAGTGGAGACAAGACCCCAGGATGCCCAGGAAATCCCCTGAGCTTCCTACCAAATGTCAGAATTTCATTCCCTGGCTGGACAGAAAATGTAGCAATGAATTTCTAAAGAGTCTGTTGCAGTTGTTACTTTGATTTTTAAACCTCAAATATCAGATCTGGTTCTGCTCTCACCGACACTGGTGCAAACCGTAAATCCGTTGTAAATATGTTCTCATAAATGGGGATATCGCCACTATAAGTAAACATCTAATTGTAAAATGGGCACAACTGTGTTGTAAATACTCCATTGTAAACCAGGAGTAACTCTGGTGTAAACTGGGAGAAACGCCATTGAACATAAATAGTTTAAAGCTGTGAGGAGCTTCGTTAGAAGTAAACCAGAGACAGATTTAAAATGAGTACAAGCAGTGAGGCATAAAAGTCAGAAATTGTTACAAGAAAAAGAAAGATAAAACACTTACTAGTGTTTAATTTACCAAGCTGTATTAGATTCAAGAAAGGTTTTTAACCACATGCTCCAGCAGATTACTGACCAAACTCTCAGATCAGGAGCTCTGCCCTGGAGTCCAACGGCTGTTCTCCTTTGTCTTCTTAGCTATGACGCTGGAGACAGACAGGGAGAGAGAAGAGGGGTGTCTTGGGGTGCCCACCCCTTCTTTTTATAGTCCTGCCTCCCCCTTTTGAGAAGCATTTCCAGCTGAAAGCAAGGCGATGGGCAGGCTGGTAGAGAGAGAATATGTCATGCTTTTTCTTTGCTCCGCTGTAGATTTTTGTCCCTGCCCACTTGGTTTTTGCCCTTTGGCTGTTTGCCCTTTAGCTCTGAGGAATTGTTTAGACGCTCCCTGGACTAATCTGGGAAACACCCTTCAGTCACGATTTCAGATTATGTTCATAACTTTACATAGAATGCGGCTACAGGAATCCTGCCCTGATATTACTGATCAGCAAGTCATACCTCACATGGCGTACCTTGTACAGACACTCTTACAACACTGGCATTTTCTGTCACACTGGGGCACTGACACACTCCACATATTGAGACCCATGGGACTAAGGATGGTGGCGAGGGGACAGTGAGGATAGGAGCAGAAAGGGTGTAGCACTGCAAAGAGGAGGCTGGGTGATTCTGTGGGGAATGGAAACCGGGAGATCTAGGTTCCAGTCCCAACTCTGCCACCAACCTGCTGGAGGACCCCAGGCAAGTCCCTTCAAGTCTTTGTGCCTCAGTTTTTCCTGGTAAATTGGGATAAAGATGCTGATTCCTTTTGGAAAGCGCAGCACTTCTGATCTGGGAATAACGCGCGCTGTGTAAAAGTGAACCATTCTAACTGAAAGATGAAAAAATGACAAATTAAATACATTCTTCTGATTGTTCCTAATGACCAGAGTCATTTCTGAATTCCAAGCACGTGACGGTGTGGGAATTGTCTGTAATGTTTTGTATGACTGTTGTGTGTGCCTCAGTTTCCCCTTTGTGGCGCATGGTTAATTAGGTAGCGGGAAAAGATTGTTTGCTCTTTGCAGAGACACAGCGATACAGGCATGACTGACACCTGGCTCTTTGGAGTCTGGGGCCCCAAGTCCATGGAGAGTCCCAGAAGACAATGGCCACTCCAATTGCCCAGACATTTGGCACCTATCAACTAACAACCATAGATGGCCCAACCTCCACAGAAAGCCAGCCAGGTGTGACCAGCTGGAGAACAAAGGGCTAGGGAGGTAGGTCAGGTGACAAAGTTTGCCCAGGAACAGAAGCAAAGTATGGAAGAGAGGCAGGGCCCAATGGGGACGTTAAGTGTGGGCAGCTGGAAGCAAGAGATGCTCCTGGCCTGGGACTTAAAGAGGGGTCAGAGGTCTCTGTGCCATGGGCTGACCCAGATGGCCCAGGCTGTAACTCTCTGTTCTCTGGGCTAACCAAGGACTTGCCACGCTGGGTTCCAGACGGCTAATAAACCCTTCAGCCTTCTCCACACTGGCGGAGAGTCACTGCCCAGGCTGAAGGTGGGGGTGAATTGCTCCCTTTGGGTGTTCAAGTCTTTCTTGGGGTCCAACTCAGGTGGACTCGCTGAAGGGAGCTCACGGTGTGACGCAGAGATGCTGAACACTCCGAGGTTCAACCTAAGGTGGAGGTGAATCCAAGTGAGTGGCTTCCCCTAGTGAGAGTGTGACCCTAAAATGGGTCTGGCGCACTGAAGGGGTCCTCACGGGGACTGTTCCAGAGCTGTGACAAAGGGCAGAGACACTGTTTCAATGAAACCTAAATACTCAAGTTCCTGCTTTAAGCTCCCTCCTTATTGTATCAGTGGAGGATCTACAAAGCTCCAACTTCCTTCTTCGCTTCATCAGGACCATTCAACTCCACCACCTGAATCAACACTCAGCCGCAACATGCAAATAATCAGGGATAATGCAGTAATGTCAAACCTGTCATGTGCTATTGCTTCAACCTGGAATTTCTTGGCTGGGCTGCCAGAGGTTGTTTTGAAGGACAATAAATTCAGGTACCTGGAACATGAACTAGATTTGACCCTGTTTAATGTTCTTGCTGGAAACCCTCTGCCCAGCTCCTGCGTAAGTGGCTGGGAAGTTCTAATATTTGTAAGCTGTGTTTGCTTTTATTGGATGGCTCCACTCCCTTTAAAAGGTCAGATCTGCGACTGGCGCATCAGAGGAATTGCTCTGTCTCTGGTGAGAAGCTTCTGATGCTGAAATCGGCCGCGAGACGCCTCAGCGATACTGGAACTAGGGACCAGGTGAGTCCTGACCCTTCCCCTTAGTACATTCCTCTGTGATGTTGCGTAGCAGTAGTTGGGATCTGTCAACAGGACAAATAGCAGCTTTAAAAAGCCCAAGACGTTGGTTTCTCTGTATCTGTAAAATGAGGATAATGCTACGGAGCTGCTCTGAGAGCCACTCATGAACAGCACTAGGCATTACTATTATTACACAGCATCAGCATGGGTCTGTCTGGCTCCCCAGCGCACATGAGCCTCAGTGGACTTAGCCTCAGAGCACCCTGGTGAATCAGGGACGGTTCTCACCCCTGTTTTACAGCTGGGGAGCTGAGCCCAAAGAGAGCAGATCACCTGCCCGAGGAGTCAGTGACAAAAAAGGGAATTGAACCCAGCTCGCCTGAATCTGAGCCTTGAAGCACAAGCCCCCCTCCGCCTGCCTCTAGCCCTGGGGAGCTGCGCTGCAGGGCCCTTTGGGTGGGCTCGGGAAGCTGTGGCCCTGCCATGTGCAGGCAGCTTCCACAGCATGAGTGAAATGTGCTGGCGTCAGTTCTGCTGCAAAGCCAGGAGAGAGACTCCTAGAACAAGGATGGGTACCAATCCCCTTGCTTCTCTTCTCTGGACCTGATCCTAGCGCCGACTAGAGCCAGTGTGAGGCATTCCATAGACTTCAGTGGGCTTTAGGTGAGACTCTATCTGCCTCAGTTTCCCCATCTGCAAAATGGGTATAATGAGACCTGGCCACCCTACAGGGGTGATGCGAGGCTCAGTTAGCTGAGAGCGCAGGGGGAGGGCTTGCTCTGTGCACATGACACTACTTGGATTCCTTCCGGCGCCCCAGCGCTCCCCTCCCCTCCCCTGAGCTTCCCACCCCACAAGCCCATCACTGAGCCATTACTGAGCGCTCATTGGCTCTGAATATGAAAACTGCTCTAAGGATGTCACTGCGGGGCCATCCCCACTCCAGCAAACCCTCACTGAACTCAAGGGCTGCCGGGTGTTAGTGCCTTGGGCAGGTTATCAGAGAGCCAGGGCAGCCCTGGGAGCAGGAAGATGTGAGGAGGAGCCGCCTCCCCCACCTCCTGAGCTCTGTGACACTAACTAGCCCCAGCCTGACTATTAACCAGCGGATCTACTGTTTTCTCTGCTGCAAAGTCAACAATGAAGCAACTCGCTGTCCTGCTGCTCCTCATCTCAGTGACCAGGGCTGCCCCTTGCAGTAAGTGGCTGTTTAGTTTTCCTCTTCTGGGAAATAATTCTCCCAAACTTTGACCTGCCTCTGGGGCCTGGACTGTGATAAATGCAGAGGAAGTGCTGGGTGGGTTGCTACAGGGAAGGCTTTGCTGATACACAACTGAGGGAATAACGACCCCAGCGAGGAGGCAGCTTCCTTCCACCCCTAGCTCACAAGGAACCTGCTCCACTGAATTTCTTCTGTCCATATCCTGGAGCCCAGGGTTGCAGAGGTGGGCACCTAATGGTTTTACTTTTATTGCTCTGGGTTACAGTTGTGCCCAGGTGCCCCAGTCCTGGACCAGGTCCCTGTGGTGCCAGGCCCTGTACAAACCCAGAACAGCCCCTAATGGCTGACAATCTAAGTAGAAAAAATTTGACTCTGAAGCCGTTCTGGCCCCACACATAGTAAAAGAGAAAACTCCTAACTAACCCCACGTCACCCCCTGTGCAGCTGGGAACGCGGGTGCTGCTGAACTGAAACTCGCCATCCGGGACCTGCTGGAGAACTGGGAAGACACGTCCTCCTACCAGGAGGACCAGAGCTACCAGAGCCTGCCCCGCAGCTGCAAGGAAATTAAAGCCACCCGGAACGGGGCTGGAGGTGAGTATGGAGGCGACATTCCCGGACCTGAAGAAGCCACTTTGGCTCTGTTGGGTGCCTGCTCCAGACTCAGTGTAAAAGCCACAGCTGGGTCCAGTCAGTTCAGAGGCACACGGGCAGCTCTGTGCTGGGAGCAGGGGCACCTGCCTGCCTGTGGGCACAGTGGGAACCTCATTACCAGGACTGGCTATGAGACACTCTGCTAGCCCTGCCAGCCCCAGCAGGCAGGAAGTGGGCTGCAGTTGACAGCTCCCTCCTGCTCCAGCCTGGCTGCCTTGCCAGGAAACTCCTCAGTACTCCCCCAGCCCAAATCTCGCCGAGCCGGTAACTCAGTGAGCTCCAGCCCCCGAGCTCCGCCGAGACGTCTCTCTGCAGCGCACGGCCCCTAGCACCGCACAGGACAGGAACAGCAGCTTGTTCTCCTGACTGGAGCTAACAATCACCTCAGTTCAGTCAAAGCACCGGGTTGGGCCAGATAAAGAATCAAACCAGTGTATTGGAGTAAAGCAGTGGTTCTCAAACTTCGTGGGTCGTTGACCCCTTTTTCCTATGCCATGTCCTCTCGTGCCCCGGGTATCTCCGACGAAATGCCGCCGAATTGAACTCTTCCACTTTCATTGGCATTTCGGCAGCCACGCAGCGTTCGTCTCTGTGTCCGCCGAAATGCCACCAACTGCGGAACCGTGCACTTTGGCGGTTTTTCAGTGGACTCCTCGCGCGTTTGGAGCTTCCGCCGAAATGCCGCCAAAAGCGTCAGCAGCTTGCAACTCCCCTGGAATCGGCCCACAACCCGCAGGGGGGTCGCAACCCCCAGTTTTAGAACTGCTGGAGTAAAGCGAGGGAGGTTTAAAGTGAGTTCCAGCAGAGGGGCGCCAGACAGAAAGGGCTCCCAACAAACAAAGGTAAAACTATGCTGTCCAACAGCAAAGACGTAACTTCACAAGGTTTGTTCCAGGCGTTTCCCGACCAAACTTCCTTTCCCAGCAGTGACTGGTTAGTTCTTAGTCAGGATCCCCTCAGAATCCCAGATTCTGCTTTTCCTCGTCTCCTGAGGTGAAGCCTATCTTAGAGGTTCACTCCCCTCTATTTATAGCCCAATAAAGCTATGAAATGGACCCGGCCAGTGTTTCTGTTCCCATGGGGCGGATGCCAGTCTGTTTACGCTCCACTGGTGATATTTACAGTGCACACGAGCTCTTCCTGCTGCCTCCCATACAGATGAATCACCCATTGAATTTGACCCTCCCTTGGTTTGAGGTGTTGCCCCTTTCCTTTGTCTGGAGAAAACCTGTTTATCAACTCTCCTGACATTCGGTTTAAATTCAGTGAAGCTGTAGCCATGTCAGTCCAGGAAGACTAGAGAGACAAGGGGACCCATTACCTGACACCCTTTAGATACTAAGAATCAGAGGGGTAGCTGTGTTAGTCTGGAATTGCAGAAGTGACAGAGTCCTGTGGCACCTTAAAGACTAACTAAAGTATTAGAGCATGAGCTTTCGGATGCAACCAAGTGAGTATTAGCCCACGAAAGCTCGTGCTCTAATACGTTAGTTAGTCTTTAAGGTGCCACAGGACCTTTTAGATACTGATAACTACAGCGAGCTGGGTACACTGAACTGCTCACTGAATTGCCCCCCAGGCCTGATTCTCGGCTACACTTAGGCCTGGTCTGCACACGGCATCTGTCCCAGGGTCACTGGATCAGCTCGGGGGATGGGTTTTCCCTGATATATTGATATCAATCCAGCCCCAGTGTGAACAGTTATACCAGGGGAAAGGTGCCTTGTACAGGGACAGCCTCTTTCCCTTCCTGTATGGTAATGGCTATCCCAGTATAAAGCCCCTTTAAACCAGTATAAACTGTGTCCACACTAAGGAGTTGTCACGCTGTAACTACACCGGTATCATAAAAGTGCTACAGTATGCATGTGGAAAGGCTCAGTCTCTGGCTTTTGGGAGTCCCTAGAGTTTGTACTCACTTCCCGGGGACAAGGGGACTTTAGTGCCTCTGGAAATTGGGCCGCTCTGCTCCTGGATGCAGGGGCACGTCCTGCTCCAGTGACTCCAGGTTTGCGCTCTGCTGCAGAGCATTAGAAACTCCTCACCCAGCTGTATTTCCCATTTAATGCTGGCTCCGAGAGGGCCCTTCCCCTTTCCCCAGCCCTGGCTGACCAGCTCGGTACTCCCCACTTCCCGCTCCCTTGCAGATGGGATTTACACCCTGCACACCGACAACGGCGAGACCTACCAGACCTTCTGCGACATGACCACCAAGGGGGGTGGCTGGACCCTGGTGGCCAGTGTGCACGAGAACAATGCCTATGGCAAGTGCACCGATGGCGATCGCTGGTCCAGCCAGCAGGGGAACAAAGCCAACTACCCAGAGGGAGAGGGCAACTGGGACAATTACAACACCTTCGGCTCTGCGGTGGGCTCCACCAGTGATGACTACAAGGTGGGGTCCCTTTCTCCCTGGCAAGAGCTATCTGCTGGGGAGAGAGGGTGCATTAGAATGTGGTTGAATGCACATGGGCAAGTCAGGGACAGGGGCATGGGGATTAAATGGGGAGATGGTCCAGTGGTCAAGGTGCTAGTGAAGGGCTTGTCAGCCCTGGGTTCCATTCCTTGCCCTGCCGCAGGCTCCCTGTGTGACCCTGGGCAAGTCACCTAGTCTCTGTGCCTCAGTTCTCCCCTGTGCAATGGGGAAGGTGCTTTTCTGCCTCACGTGTTGGGTGTCAGAATAAATATACCACAACTGATGAGGTGCCCAGATGCCCCGGTGATGGGGGGCTGGGTAAGTACCAGCGATGTGGCTGAGCGGTTTCAACTGGGTCCTCGCTTTTCAGAACCCCGGTTATTACGATCTGCAAGCCCAGGACCTGTCCGTGTGGCACGTAACCAACAAGACCCCCCTGAAGGAATGGAAGACCAGATCCATCTTGAGATACCACACCGAAACCGGCTTCCTGTCCTCAGAGGGGGGAAACCTCTTCAGACTCTACCAGGTGATGGCGCTGGGCTGGGGGCTTTGGAGTGCGGTGGTGCAGGTGGGACCGGGTAGCTCTGCTGGCCCCAGTGTAGATGGAGGAGCTGGGGTGGGCAAATTGTCAACACGCTAAAAGTGCTCCATGGTGGGGGGCCAGGGACTGATAATGGGACAAGGATCCTTCCCCTCGACGCAGCTCGTTGGAATCTATGACCTTGCTGTGAGATGAGCTGGCTGGTCTCAGCCAATTGCTGGTGTTCATGTCCCAAGCCAGCCACCTCGTTGGCACTGACGTGCTGGAAGACTCAGCAGAGAGGCTGAATGGGCAACGGAGACTGACCCCACCTCAGCCCCTGGAGTTGGGGGTGCCATTAGACACAGGTGCTTTAGTGCTAGGCCAAGCCCTTGACACATCCTTGAGTCCCGGATTTGGGGTTCAGCTGTCCCAGCAGGGATATTTCCTCAGTGCCAGGGCAGCGGGCAATGATGTTGGACACATGCTGATGCTCACCTATTATCATTTACTGCCCGCATTGTGCCAGCCCCTTGCAGATCCCCATAGACCAGGGCTCCATGGTGCTAGGTGCTGCACGGACCCAGAACAGAGCAACAGTCCCTGGCCTGTGTGGGCAGCAGAACTGACTGAACAAATCACCCAGTGACCATGTGTCAGTCAAGGCTTCCTTGTCTGGGCTGGAGCTGCCAGAAACGAACTCTGGATTCTCGCTGCGTTTGTGTCTCCCAGAAATATCCCGTGAAATACGGCACTGGCGTCTGCAACACCAACAATGGCCCCGCCGTGCCCGTCGTCTACGACTACGGCGATGCCCAGCAAACCGCCAGCTATTACTCTCCAAACGGCCGAAGTAAGTCTGGTGGGGAGCGTGCGGATTCTGCCTCTCCACCCGCACAGACCAGCCCCGCCCCGGGCTTAAATTCTCACTCCTGGAGGGATTCTGCGCCCAAAATTAAAAATGCTGCACACAATATTTTAAAAGTCTCCAAATTTTACTTGTCACACCAGCTTTAATTATTTTGGTAATTGATTTCAAAATCCCTGTCAGCAAGTGTGTCTGTAACAATACAGAAACACAAACATTTCCCCCAAGAGAGTTAAAGAAACCCCTATGACAACCCAGATCCTGATTCTCTACCTCCTCTCTCCCAGAACCCAGCTAGGGGGACAGACAGCCACAGCCCCCGCTCCCAGATATTACTCCTGAACCCCCTTCCCGCCCAGAGCCCAACCACGGCTCCCCTTTGCCCAGATACCCGCCCCCACTCTGCCCAAAGCCCAGCTGCAGGCCCCCCTCAACCCCTAGCCCAGGCACCCGCCCTCTCCTCCGCACAGCCCAGGGATCCAAAGGGAGACGCAGCATAATGCTGGGTCCCGGGCAGGTCCTGCACAGAATTTGCTGCATGCTCCCGCCTTCCCTTAGGGGCTGGGAACCCGCTAGCTCTCTTCCCCTGCCCCCTGGCAGTGTCGTGCGAGCGGGGCTAGGCTGGGTCCAGCAGCCCCTACTGGTGGCCAGCAGTACTGCAGCCCATTCCCATGGGGGAAAAGAAATTCTGAGCCAAAACCATTAATTTCTCCAAAATTCCGCATTGCGCAATGCCGCAGAATTCCCCCAGGAGTTTTTCCCAGAGCACCCCTATGTCCCTGCCCCCAGAATGCTATATAACCTCCAGGGGGTTTGAAAATATTTACCAGAGCTCTGCTTTGGACAGCTCCCTCTGAATTTAAGTCCTGGGCCTGTTGTTCCAGTCTGGATGATCTTTGTTTTAGAGCAGAGATACTCAGAGGCTGAGTCGTCAAATTAGCAATTAACCGAAAGAGCCATGGGAGTGTGAATTCATTGTTTCATTTACTTTAATACTAGTCATATTTAAACAGTATGACAGGGAAAATATTTATCTATTATTCTCATAGCAAATAAGTTAATAACTTAGTGCCAATTGATAACTAAACTGGTTAATAACATAGTAAAAGCACCCTGATTGGTTAATAAATTCGATTGGTTAATAATTAAATCACAGTATTTTAATATTATGTGCTGTAAAGCGCCACAGGAGATACATTAAAGAGCCATTTGCAGCTGGCAAGCTGCAGTCTGAGTATCACTGATTTAGAGAAAGGGAAAACAGTGAAATGAGAAAGAGGAAATGGAAAATCCCCAGGAGAGAGCACAGTGTGTGTTCCCCACTTTAACATGCTACATGGCAACTGCAGACAAAACATCTCTTAGGAATGTAAAGATGTCCTGAACAGATGCCTGTGAACAGCCCAGTTCAGACTGGTAATATCTGATTATCTCTGTGTCTGGAGTTCCCCGGTCATTCCCAGTTCACACACATGGACTTACTAAAGATGATTGGCTGAGATCGGAGCACTGTTCCTT
Organism: Dermatemys mawii; assembly: GCA_007922305.1. Classification (NCBI taxonomy): domain Eukaryota; kingdom Metazoa; phylum Chordata; order Testudines; family Dermatemydidae; genus Dermatemys; species Dermatemys mawii. The sequence goes on along the minus strand of ML677399.1, from coordinate 5,818,017 downwards.
CTCTCCACCTCTCCATGGCAAAAAATGGTCCTGATCGCCCCTTTTCTGTCACCAGCTGAATTTGTTCCCGGCTACATCCAGTTCCGCGTGTTTAATCATGAGAAGGCGGCCATGGCTCTATGTCCTGGGGTGAAAGTGACCGGCTGTAACACCGAGCATGTGAGTATCTGGCCAGTGTGGGGATTAGATGTGGAGCAAAGGCCAGCTGATCAGCCGTGGGGCTGCCTAGTGTCACTATCAGAGCTGGCCGGCTGCACAAGAACTGCTTTTAGCTTGGCACTAGCGCAGGGTAGGTTCAGTTTGTGCCCCCTGAGCCAGCAGGGACAGCTGTGCCTGCAGAGGCAATAATCTTCCAGGACAGGCCAAGGGCGATGGATGTTACATGTCTTCCTTGGGGGGCCATGTGGGGGGGAACAGCTCACAGGAGCTCTGTTGTCAGAATCTGCTGTGGGCACTTTGCACGACTGGGAAGTCTTTCAAGGTGGAATTTCTGCCAGCAGGGGGCCTGCAGCCAAAGCTTGTGCCACAGGGAGCCGAGAGTGAATCAAACCCACTCACGGTCTGCTCCTGATCCAGAGAGGTCCATGGGGCTCTGAGTTGTAGCTGGGGCCCTACCAAATTCATGGCCATGGAAAATGCGTCATGGACCGTGAAATCTGGTCATTTGTGTGCTTTTACCCCATACTGTGCAGATTTCATGGGGGAGATCAGCATTGCTCAAATTGGGGGTCCAGACCCAAAAAGGGAGTTGCAGCGGTCCCAAGGTTATTTTAGGGGGGTCTGGCATTGCCACCATTAAGTCTGTGCTGACTTCAGAGCTGGAGAGCTTGAAGGCAGTGGCTGTTGTCTGGGGGCCCAGCTCTGAAGGCAGCCCCGCCACCAGCGGGAGCACTAATGGTAGAAGTTCCACAACCCACCCCCTACAATAACCTTGTGACCCCCGCACTACTCCTTCTGGAGTCAGGACCCCTACAATGACAACAGCATGAAATGTCAGCTTTAAGTAGCTGAAATCATGAAATTTATTATTTTTAAAATCCTATGACCATGAAATTGACCCAAATGGACCATGAATTTGGTAGGGCCCTAGCTATAGCATTTGTAACAATAATCCCTTGCTCTGGTGTGAATTTTTTCATCAAATCTTAAAGTGCTGCACAGAGGAGGGCAATATCATCACCAACATTTTACAGAAGGGGAAACTGAGGCACAGCAAGGCAGAGCCAGGAATGAAACCCAAATTGCCTGAACCCCAGTCTAGTGCTGTATCCACTAGGCCATGCTGCTGCCTCCCCAACTTAATACTTGATTTCTTTTCTAAGGTGTGATACACACCAATGCAGCCCCTTTTCTGGTGCCTTCACAGATCCATAGCTGCAAAGGTCACAAGGGCCAGCAGGATGGATCTTGTAGTCTGAGCTCCTACATAGCACACGCCAGAGAACCTCCCGCAGGGATTCCTGCATCAGGCTATCTAGCTGCTTCCAATCTTCCCAGTGCAGGACTCCCTCAGACTCCTATGATAAGGGATAAATTGTGAACTCCTGGGGGCATGGGCCGTATTTATGTTCTGTGTCTGTACGGCACCTAGCACCAGAGGGTCTGTCCAGGACTGGGGCTCCAAAGTGGTACTGCAATGCAAACAACAAATAATAACAACAAAACCCAATGGACTAAACCGGCCCTTCCCCTTGTGCAGACATTCACACCAGTGCAAAGGGAGTGGCAAACGCTGGCATCTGGGGACCCATTGCACCAGGATAAGGGACTGCACAAGAGTCAGGGCAATGGAGAGTCTGGTCTTTAAACCCTCATGCTTCAGGGCATTAGCTGACCTCTGACTGGGAGAGGGTCAGGAGGTAACTTTTTTTGTGGGCAGATTATTTGCCAACAGGCCATTGCAGGGTTTCTTGTGCCTTCCTCTGAAGCAGCTGGTACTGGCCTGCAGACAGGAGAGCAGCTAGATGGGGCTCCGCTCTGCTCCCATCTGGCAATTCCTCTGTTCTCTCCCCAGCACTGTATAGGCGGAGGAGGGTTCTTCCCAGAAGGGGACCCAGTTCAGTGCGGCGATTTCCCTGCCTTTGACTGGAACGGGTATGGAACCCATCAGCACTGGAGCGTATCCAAGGAGATGATTGAATCCGCAGTGCTGCTGTTCTACCGCTGAGTCCGGAAAGGCTGATGTGCCCCAGGGAAAGACGCTGCTTCTTTCCAGCCGGAGCTGCTCCCTGGGAGGAGAATTATGGCCTCAGCTGTGATGCAAATAAAGAAAGTGCCATGGGCTGGGGTCTCGCTGTGATTTACTCGCCTTGCGACCCGGAGAGGGCTGAGAGGTTCTCAGCACCAGTCCGGATCAGGCCCTGCTCTCATTCCGAACACCTCGCCCTTAGCTAGTGCTCTGGGCCCCTGGATCTCAAAACACTTTACCAAGCCGGGCGGTGCAGTTATCCCCCTGTTACAGACGCAGGGAATAAGGCCCATGAGGTGATGAAGTTGTCACGGCTCCCGAGTTAACTGCACCTCTGACCCCCTCATGTATCCCTGAGGAACCCCCACCTCGATGCCAGGCCTTTGGGAAAACTGCACTTCACACATGCTCAGTAGAAGCTTCTTTGATTGTGGCAGCGAAATTCCCTAAAGCAATCAGGGTCCAGACAGGCCAACGAGAGAAAAGGTTTAAACCCTAATATAAGCACATAAATTCCTCTGCTTGTATATACTGATACTAGACTATAAGCACATACTGAGTAAGATCTTTCATGAAAACAGTTCAATAACGATTATAAGAGACATACACAGACTGTGATTCCAAATCGACGTCTTTGTGTATAGCAAAAACTGTACTCACAATTTGTGCTATGAATTCAACTACACCTCACAGCAGGGAGGTGAAAAGGCGAACGGACAGTGTTGGTCATCCTAGCATTGGAGATATTGTGACAGATTGTCACCCGTGGGGGTGCATTTGGGGAGCCATTGGAACTGCTGTGCCCCCTAACAATTCAGCTGGGTTGGCCTCTCTCATACTGCTCTGCTGGTGACTCAGCCAGCCCTCTCTACATCCTGTTATCACCCAACATGATAGCAGGTGGCGCCACACACACAACTGAGCTAGCTGAGTGCTTTACCTAAGCCACTCATGGACAAACAGGAGACACCAGTCAATTTCCCAGATCCCGAGCCTGGCACTCCTACTGGAGAATAAACCTCAAATTACTCCATCTTGCACTGCACATGGATCTATACAGCACAAGTTCATTAGTAGGTTTGCTCCCCCCATTGATGTGGGGAAGATATACAGCAAACCTGTGTTAACCAAGCTGAGATTTTCCCAAACACTTCACTCAAAATGGACTGGTTAAGATAAAACTTGCCAGCAAGTTAAAGAACTATGGGCTGGATGAATGGACTATAAGGTGGATAGAAAGCTAGCTAGATTGTCAGGCTCAACGGGTAGTGATCAATGGCTCCATGTCTAGTTGGCAGCCGGTATCAAGTGGAGTGCCCCAAGGGTCAGTCCCGAGGTGGGTTTTGTTCAATTTCTTCATTAATAATCTGGAGGATGGTGAGGATTGCACCCTCAGCAAGTTTGAAGATGACACTAAACTGGGAGGAGTGGCAGATACGCTGGAGGATAGGGATAGGATACAGAAGGACCTAGACGCATGAGAGGATTGAGCCAAAAGAAATCTGATGAGGTTCATCAAGGACAAGTGCAGAGTCCTGCACTTAGGATGGAAGAATGCCATGAATTGCTACAGACTAGGCACCAGATCTAAAGAAAAGGACCTACGGGCTATAGTGGACGAGAAGCTGAATATGGGTCAACAGTGTGCCCTTGTTGCCAAGAAGGTTAATGGCATCTTGGGTTGTATAAGTAGGGGCATTGCCAGCAGATTCAGGGATGTGAACTTTCCCCTCTGAGCATTGGTGAGGCCTCATCTAGAGTAGTGGTCTTCAAACTGGGCTGCGTGCACCCCCAGGGGTGCGGGAGCCCACCCCAGGGGGTGCGCGAGACCCCAGCACCACCACCGAGCCCGCCCGGGAGACCACTGAACTCCCGGGCAGGCTATTTTGGTCCCACCAAAATGTCGCTGCGGAAAGCGGAAGCTTCCACTTTCTGCGGCAGCATTTCGGCGGACATACCCTTCCTCGGGGGCTGCCAGACTTTTCTCTCCGTGGAAAGGAGATGTGAGGGGAAAAGTTTGAAAACCCCTGATCTAGAGTACTGTGTCCAGTTTTGGGCCCTCCACCACAAGAAGGATGTGAAAAAATTGGAAGGAGTCCAGCAGAGGGTAACAAAAATGATGAGGGGCCTGGAGCGCATGATTTATGAGGAGAAGCGGGGGGAACTGGGATTATTTAGTCTGCAGAAGGGAAGAATGAGGGGGGATTTGATAGGTGCTTTCAGCTACCTGAAAGGGAGTTCTAAAGAGGATGGATCTAGATTGCTCTCAGTGGTACCAGATGACAGAACAAGGAGTAATGGTGTCAAGATGCAGTAAGAGAGGTTTAGGTTGGATATTAGGAAAAACTTTTTCACTAGGAGGGTGGTGAAACATTGGAATTGGTTACCTAGGGAGATGGTGGAATCTCCTTCCTTAGAGGTTTTTAAGGTTAGGTTTGACAAAACCCTGGATGGGATGACTTAGTTGGGGATTGGTCCTGTTTTGAGCAGGGGTTGGACTAGATGATCTCCTGAGGTCCCTTCCACCCTTCATATTCTATGATTCTATGGTTCTATGAAAACACAGAACATGTTTATTAACTACAGAAAGACAGATTTAAGTGTTTATAAGTGATAGTAAACTAATCAAAGCAGATTACCTAGCAAATTAACAAAGTGATACCTAATATACTAGACAGATGGGGTTTGAATTAACAGTATCACACCCTGAGTGATGATACAAGCAGGCTTGCAGATTCTTAAGACACAAGATGCATCGAATGACTGCTCAGACTCATTAGGAGCGGTGAAGGGTATGTGACTAGATTGCATACCACTAAACTCCATTTTGGCACGTTTATTTTTCCACAAACTGGGCTGGGAACCCAGCTTGAAACAAAGAGTTCCTGCGATATGGAGAAACTATATAAGGTGGGGAGTGACTCAGAGGAACAAGCTGCTGTTCCTGTCCTGTGCAGTGCTAGGGGCCGTGCGCTGCAGAGAGACGTCTCGGCGGAGCTCGGGGGCTGGAGTTCACTGAGTTACCGGCTCGGCGAGGTTTGGGCTGGGGGAGCACTGAGGAGTTTCCTGGCAAGGCAGCCAGGCTGGAGCAGGAGGGAACTGTCGGCTGCAGCCCACCTCCCGCCTGCTGGGGCTGGCAGGGCTAGCAGAGTGTCTCACAGCCAGCCCTGGTAATATGGTTCCCACTGTGCCCACAGGCAGGCAGGTGCCCCTGCTCCCAGCACAGAGCAGCCCGTGTGCCTCTGAACTGACTGGACCCAGCTGTGGCCTTTACACTGAGTCTGGAGCAGGCACGCAACAGAACCAAAGCAGCTGCTGCAGGTCTGGACATGTCGCCTCCATACTCACCCCCAGTCCCATTCTGGCTTTAATTTCCTTGCAGCTGCGGGGCAGGCTCTGGTAGCTCTGGCCACCCCGGGAGCAGGACGTGTCTTCCCAGTTCTCCAACAGGTCCCGGATGGCGAGTTTCAGTTCAGCAGCACCCACGTTCCCAGCTGCACACAGGGTGACGTGGGATTAGTTAGGAGTTTTCTCTGTTACCATGTGTGGGGCCAGAACGGCTTCAGAGTCAAATTTTTTCTACTTAGATTGTCAGCCATTAGGGGCTGTTCTGGGTTTGTACAGGGCCTGGCACCACCGGGGCCTGGTTCAGGACTGTAACCCAGAGCAATAAAAGTAATACCATTAGGTGCCCACCTCTGCAACCCTGAGCTCCAGGATATGGACAAAAGAGATTCACTGGAGCAGGTTTCTTGTGAGCTAGGGGTGGCAGGAGGCTGCCTGCCAGTTGAGGTCATTATTGCTTCAGTCGTGTACCAGCAAAACCTTCCCTGTAGCCACCCAACCAGCTCCTCCCGTGCGTGTATCACAGTCCAGGCCCCAGAGACAGGTCAGAATTTGGGAGAATCATTTCCCAGAAGAGGAAAACTAAACAGCCACTTACCGCAAGGGGTCGCCCTGGTCACTGAGATGAGGAGCAGCAGGAGAGCGAGTTGCTTCATTGTTGACTTTGCAGCAGAGAAAACAGTAGATCCGCTGGTTAATAGTCAGGCTGGGGCTAGTTAGTGTCACAGAGCTCAGGAGGTGGGGGAGGCGGCTCCTCCTCAAATCTTCCTGCTCCCAGGGCTGCCCTGGCTCTCTGATAACCTGCCCATGGCACTAACACCCGGCAGCTCTTGAGTTCAGTGAGGGTTTGCCGGAGTGGGGATGGCCCCACAGAGACATCTTTAGAGCAGTTTTCATATTCAGAGCCAATGAGCGCTCAGCAATGGCTCAGTGATGGGCTTGTGGTGTGGGAAGCTCAGGGGAGCCAGGCTGGGAGGGGAGTGCTGGGGCGCCGGGAGGAATCCAAGTAGTGTCATGTGCGCAGAGCAAGCCCTCCCCCTGCACTCTCAGCTAACTGAGCCTCGCATCACCCCTGTAGGGTGGCCAGGTCTCATTATACCCATTTTGCAGATGGGGAAACTGAGGCAGATAGAGTCTCACCTAAAGCCCACTGAAGTCTATGGAATGCCTCACACTGGCTCCAGTCGGTGCTGGGATCAGGTCCAAGGAAGAGAAGCGAGGGGATCAGTACCCAAGTCCCATCTCAGACCTTGTTCTAGGAGTCTCTCTCCTGGCTTTGCAGCAGAACTGACGCCAGCACATTTCACTCATGCTGTGGAAGCTGCCTGCACATGGCACGGCCACAGCTTCCCGAGCCCAGCCAAAGGGCCCTGCAGCGCAGCTCCCCAGGGCTAGAGGCAGGTGGAGGGGGGCTTGCGCTCAAGACTCAGCTCCAGAAGACTAATAGGCCCTTATAAAAAAGGCTGAGAGGCAGGGGCCTGAGAGATAAAGTCTCCTCTGGCTACAGAGGTAGACAGGCTTGGCTGCTGGGGAGCTTGAGTAGGTACCTAGAGTGGAGCAGGGCTGGGGCAAGGCAAGAGGAGCTGGGAGAGCTCTGGTCTGGAAACCCCCAGGCTGCAGGGCCTAGGAGATGGCCCAACAAGGGGTACTGGGGATGATTACAACTGACGGCGAATGCAGTCACTTGCAGTCCACCCCTGATACAAGGGGCAAGGCATGGATTGGGACAAGTGCCCTAGAGAAACTGAGTCAAGGATGATGGATCCTGTGTTTGCTGGGGTTTTCTGTGCGGAGACCCCAGGTGGCATCCCTGGTTGGGACCCGGTGTCTGCGCCCCAGCGGAAGGGGGTAGAGGACCTGCGTGAAATCCAGGAGACCCCAGAGGGATTTTGGGAGGTGCAGAGAGGCCTGCACCAACAGTTGAGGCAGTTGGCGAGGGAGCAGCGGGCCCAAGTGAAACTCCTTAAAGAAGTGTTTTGGAGGAGACGTGAGAAGCTCGATGCCAGGGCCAGGAGGCTTGTGGTAGAGCAAAGGACGTGGTATGCCTGCGTGAGGCAAGGACATTTCAAAGGGATTGTCCCTATGGGGCTGGGGGCAGGGTGCCGCACCCCAGGCAGGGACAAGTCCTGAAGTTAGTCCACTGGGTGAGAGATCCTGAGCAGCTAAGGATCTGATGGGCCTGTGGGCGGTGGGGGCACCTAAGGCGGGAGAGTCCTGTTCCACAGAACCTGGCCCAGGGAGGGCTGACCCTGAGAAGGACAAGCCAGAGAAGCTGGGGCCCAGGCCAGCAAAGAGGCACGGAGCCTGCTGGGGCTGCCACGAACTGGGCCACATAAGGAGGCACTGCCCCCTGAGGGAAACTGAGGCAGGGCTGAAGGTGGTTCCTGAGGGCCCGGAGAGGCCAAAACTGAAGGAGGCCACAACCAGGATGGAGGGAACCCCGAGGGACCTCGGGACCCAGACCATCGCCGGGCAGGTATCCAACCAGGAAGTTCAGACCAAGGGTGGCCCAGCAAGATGCCAGGACCCAGGTGGTTGTAGGACAGAACAGCAAGTGGACCCAGACCCTGAGAGTGGAGGGTCAGGGGGCTGGTGACCTGCGGGCGCGGCTGGAGGCCGCAGAGCAAGCCCACCAGACGGCGGAATCACAGGTCCGGGAGATGTCCAGGTGCTAGGAGGCTGTCGAGAGGAGGTGTGCGAGCCTGGAAGGGCAGCCCTGGAGGGCTAACTTCAGGGAGCTCGGACCACAAAGTTCCCCCTTTCCCCCAGGGGTGGGGGTTTTCAGAGGGGGTGGTTACCCGCACCCAGGCTGAAGGGCTTAAAACAGGGGGAAAGGGTTGTGGCTGGGAGCAAGCTCCCAGGCTGATTGAGAGAATAGACTCAGTTGGGTGGCCATGCCCCAAACAGACTATCAGGCCCTTATAAAAAGGCTGAGAGTCAGGAGCCTGGAGGATAGTGTCTTAGTCTGTGGAGATAGACATGCCTGGCTGCTGGGGAGCTTGAGTAGGTACCTAGAGTGGAGCAGGGCTGGGACAAGGCAAGAGGAGCTGGGAGAGCTCCGGCCTGGAAACCCCCAGGCTGCAGGGCCTAGGGGACAGCCCAACAAAAGGTACTGGGGTTGCAGGGGGCAGCCCATGGTTACAGAGGCAGAGGCAAAACCCTCCTTGCTGGCGATGAGTGGCAATTACACTGCAGTCTGCCCCGTTCACTGGGGCAAAGTGGTGACTGGCAGTTGCCTAGACTGAGGCAAGGTGGGAATAGGGGGTGGGGGTTCCCTGAGGAGAGAAGATCCTAGGACTTGTGGGGATACTGCAGGGGCGCAGCACCCTAGGGAAGAGGGCACCGGGGTCCAGGGAGGGACACGGGGCCAGAGTGCAAGCGGGACTACGGCCTGCAGAGGGCGCTCCGGATGCTGGAAAGAGCTAATTCCCTGGATGTACCAGCAGGAGGCGCCACAGGGTGAGTCACCGCCTTATTACAAGTCCCCTGCAGCAGTGCAGGGGGTGTGTGGGGAAGCCCAAAGGATGCCAAGGCCACCAGTGCTGGTCTGGAACCCTGGCTCTGCCCCTGGATCTGTTGATAGGCTCAAGGTGTCCAGAAGGGCCACTGAGGAACCTGCTACTGTCCTGGCCACGGTGCTAGGTAGGGCTGTTGGTTGTGGCGGGAGTAGGATCTTCTGCTCCTACTGGAGCACAATGACTCTGCTTCCGACTCTGAGGTCTCTGACTGTGAAGACCATGGAGGAGTAGAGCCACTCGGCACTGGTGAGCGATGCCACTGGTGCTGGACGTCAAAACACACGGGATGATACCCTCATCACCACCATCATCGCTGGTTTGCCCACAGAGTGGATTGGGCCAGGAACCGGTGCCGATGACCTCTCCCATCTTGTAGGGCTGGGTGGCTCTGGGAGCACCAGAAAGTCCGTTGCACTTTGAATGCTTCTGGCATGGAGGGAAGTTGTAGGCCCTTGTGATGGGGAACTGGTGAGCAGTGTGGGTCTGGGCTCAACTGGACCCCTCCTTGGGCAGGAGTCAGAGGCCCCACTAAATGGGCGCCCAGTGGGGACTTGCTGGCCACCTGGTCTTTAGACCTGGTCGAGGAGCGCCCTCTGTCAGCCTCCTTTCTTTTATGGGGCACCAGGGGGAGAGACCAGTGCCTGACTGATGCCTGGGACCTGTACATTGAGCTGTGGCCATGCAAGGCCCCTAGAGATGTCCTTCCTCAGCACCAGTTCACGTATTGAGGGTGCTGGAGCACCGCACACCAAGGAGGCAGCGCTTGGGGCCAGGTCCACCGCGCCGGGGTCTGACTGAGGCTGAAGGGCAGAATTCGGAGGCGCTGTTCTCTGTTCTTTTAGGTCGTGGGGTGAACCGCTCTACAGATTCAACAACAGTCCCTAAGGTGATGCTCTCTGAGACACTTCAAACACGAAGTGCGGGAGTCACTTCTCGGCATAACCCTGCCACAGTGCTAGCATAACCCTGCCACAGTGCTAGCATGGCTTAATGCCCAGGGAACGAGGCATATCCCAGAGCCGGGGAAAGTGTGTGTGTGGGAGAACCCCCAAAGGAAACTTATGAGAGAAAATGTCTACTCCTAAATCTAACTATATACACTCTATACTGTAACGCAGGCGCTTGCTGAGACAAGAGCAACGGGAAGTTCCAGCTAGCCATCACAGGCGGTAAGAGGAGACTGAGTAGGGGTCAGGTCGCAGGGCACTATAGTGAGCACCATGAGGGCGCAACTTCAGGGGGCGCCCAGGCCTACCCTATGGATACTGCTAGGGGAAAACTCTTCTGTCTCTTGTGTATGTAGCACATGCACATCTGATTGGAATTGACCTGAACAAGCAGTCAAAGAAGAATAGGCCCTTCACAGCCGTCTGTCTAGACTGCAAGCATTTTGCCTAGTGGGTGTCGCTCAGCTGTAACCACATTTGAAATACAATTCTGTGGAGAGGACCGGCAAGGGCCCGGTTACAGATACAAAAATGATACATGCTCACAAATAGGATAATCATATTCATAAAATCATAACTTTTCCACTGACACCTCACAAGTCATATCTTGTACCAGATCCATTATAATTATATTATAATCATACAACTATGAAGAATATGGGGTGCCATGTCACACCTATCATGCTGGAACAACATACTGCATGGCCTGAAAATGCCACAGTGGGCTAAATACTGTTTCTTTGCCATTTTGCTTTATCCATCCATACATTCATGCCCCATGTGTCCAATGGTCTTCACGTTCCCTTATATAATCTGTGGACAGTTTCCTTTTTCCAATTGTTCATAGTCCCACATAGTGGCCTGGGAATGTTAGGACTGAGACTTTAAATGAGATGTGTAGTTGTAGAATTGTTCTGAAATACTGGGATAGTGTCACTGATCCCAAGTTATGACTGGTGTCATAAGCATAAAATAGCTTAGAATTCCTGCTTACCTGTAAGGGGTAAAAAAGCTAAAAGAAACCTGGTTGGCACCTGACCAAAAGAACCAATGGGGACCTGTAAGGGGTCGCCACTGGGGCTCGTCCCTCTGCGGGGCGGTTGGGCACCAGACCGCCCCGCTACACGCCCTCAGCCGGGTTGGGGAATACCCGGGCCTGGGGCTCAAGTGCTCAGTCAGGCCTGAGCAGCGTCCGTTCCGCCCGCCTCTGCCCAAAGGCCGGGCGGGCAACCCACCCACGGGGTAGGGTCAGGGCTCAGACCCTCAAGCAGGGGCTGAGCAGTAGCAGTTTGCAAGGCCCAGGCCCTGAGGCAGGGCGGGGCCACAAACACGGGGAATAGTCAGGGGCTCAGACCCTCAAGCAGGGGCTGAGCAGTAGCAGACAGCGAGGAATGACGGCGGGCTGAGGGGGAGACTGCCACCCACGGTTAAGGGTGGCAGGGGGGACGCAGGCCCGCCCGCTCCACTGCGTCCCGGCCCGGGGCCCTAGCAGCGGTTACAAGCCAGCTGCAGTCAGTGGGGATCCAGACCGCAACACACTGACTTAGGTTCAACACTCATCCCCCGGGCCACTTCCAAACTCCCCCCCAAAGGGTACCTGGGGAGGCGTGGTGACCTCCATGGGCTCCTCTGAGTCGCTGTCTGGCGGCAGGGGCGGCAGCTCCTCGGGGTAGCCTGGACTGGGGAGGCTCGGTCCTTCTTCCTCCGGGTAGCGGGCGCAGGGCAGGCTAGGAAGCTCCTCGTGGTAGCACGGACTGGGGAGGCTCGGTCCCTCCTCCTCCTCCTCTGGGTAGCGGGCGCAGGGCAGGCTCGGCCAATTCCCGGGCTCCAACTGGGTCACCGGGGCTTCCCGGTCAGGAGCTCTGGCTGTAGCCTCTCGCTCCTCCGGTGGCTCCCTCCGAAGTGAGCTCCGAGGCCGAGCTTTTATCCTTCCGGGTCGGCCGGCTGACCTCTGGGGGAGGGGCGCAGGTTTCTCCAGCTCTGCCCCCTCCTGCCTCTGGGGAGGCTCGTCCCTCTGCGGGGCGGTTGGGCACCAGACCGCCCCGCTACAGGACCGAAGATGATTTCAAACCTGCGGGGAGGGAAAGTGCTTTGTCTGTTTTATTCATTCGCTCTGGGCTTTCAGGGGAATCAGGCCCATTTCTTCTCTCCATCTATCTATAACCTTTCTAAACAGCAATGGTAAGTAATTTAGCCAGGCAAGGCTGTATCGTATATTGTGTGTTTTCACTTATGAATTTCTCAGGTTTTTAGGGACATACTTCTGTATTTTCTCTCTAAATTTAAAGACTCAGCAGAGGGGGGAATTCCTCTGTGGTGTAGGTTTCTTTCTTTGATTCTTTATGTAACCCTTCTGCCCATCAGAGTTGGCAGCAACAAGGGCCGGGTTCAGTATCCAGGGGTTCCATTCCAATAGCACAATACAAAAACCGGCTCGAGCCCCCACCCAGTGACCTGGGACAACCATATACCACCCCTCTGGGCGTCTGTAAGAGACAATACTTCCCCTCTCGCAAGCACAGAGTCTGAGTGTACCAAAGCCTTTTAATAACAGGGAGAAACAATGTGGCATTATATTGGGGAAACACCACAAAAAAAAGGTTAATAAACCAAACCATGAACCAGAAGCCCCCCTCCCAGAAAATAGGCCGTGGCCTTCCCTTTGGCTCTTGAGTTCCGCAACCCCAAAAAGTCACTCAATAGTCCCAAAGTCCAGCAGCCCAAGAGTCTCTGTTCTGGGTCAGTGCAGAGCTCGAAAGTCAATTGGCAGAGTCTTACCTCCCAGCCTGGGTGGAAATGGAGGGTAGGGCACGGGGCACCTTACGTGGTCCGAGGCCGACTGCGCCGCCTCTCCGTGAGGTTCCGCTGCAGCTCTCCCCGCACTTGGCTCTGCTCCGCTCTGCTGGCTGTCCCACGAACCGTTCTGCCTGTTGATCCGCTAGCTGCTCTGCTAGCCGACACACAGACAGCCCTGCCACGCCGGTCACTCTGCCCGCAGCACCAACGCCTCCAGTAGTTGACACACAGACAGCTGTGCCGCACCGGTCACTCTGCCCGCAGCACCAACGCCTCTGCTAGTTGACACACAGACGGCTGTGCCGCGCCGGTCACTCTGCCCGCAGCACCAATGCCTCTGCTAGTCGACAGCTCTGCTGCACCAGTCACTCTGCCGCACCAGCCACTCCACAGCACCAACAACTCTGCTAGCCGTCTTGCTAGCCGACACGCAGACTGCTCTGCTGCACCAGCCACTCTGCACTTTTCTCAGGCCCCCCTACTTAAGACAGTGCTCAGTGATTTCTTTAGCTCTTAGGTGATTTTAGCATACAGTAGGGAAGCCTTAGTGCACATGCACCAGTGAGTCCAAAGCAATTTTCAGCTCAGCAGCCTGAAACCAGGCTCCTAACAGAAGCAAAATTCAATTCTGACATTCCACAGTGGAGAGAGGCAGGGTGCAATAGACCTGAGAGACCCTCAGACACAGCCCTCACCAAAAAGTATAGCTGCTTATCCACCATCTCTCTCAATCTCACAGTGTTCTGAAACGCATGGCCCTTGCCCAGTGAGTGCTACCTAGATGATGGCGAGTCCCTCCATCATAACAAGGGCCAAGTACATGTCCATAGTCCTTCATTCACATAATCACAGTAACATCACTTTATCATTCCTGCCCCAATAACATAGAAACTGGGGCTCCCTCATCAGCCGAAGTGGCCTTGTGGGCTGCTGTGGGCTCAGGCTAGGCACAGTGGGTGTGTCTATGCAAATTGATCAGCCCCAGAATTATTTTCCAAGACTCACTGCAATTCCCATAGTTCGCCACCAGATGTCAGAATATATCTCATTCCTGACACTGCTTACATCTATGTGATTGGAAAGTATTTTTTCACTAATTCTTATAGAAATATATTGTTCCTTTCTTTTTTCCCCTTTAATTAAAATCTTTCTTTTAAGAATTTGACTGCTTTGTTTTCCATTGTGTAGATTCCGGCTTTGGATCAGGCTCACCTAGCAGAATTGGTGAGGGGTTTTTCTCAAGCCTTTCCCAGGGAGAGAGGTATGGGCTTGGGGGGATTTTTGGAAAGAGAGGGGGGCTTCAAGTGGCCCTGCCCCTAGTTCTTGGGGGTAACACTTGATGGTGGCAGCATACTGTTCCAGACACAGGAGAAACTTGTGTCTTGGGGAAGTTTTAACCTAAGCTGGTAAAATAAGCTTAGGGAATCTTTCATGCAGGTGCCCACATCTGTACCCTAGAGTTCAGAGTGGGGAGGCAATCCTGACAACTAGTACTAACAGGAAATGTGTCTGTACAAATGGCAAGTTACATCCAGCAGTGCTATGCTGAATTGATCAACTCAAACGCAGGGGTGATGGATGCAGAGTACATTACAACTCCATAGTTACACAGAAACCTTCTCCCCTGATATACGTTACACATCTCACAGCATTTGCAATACCCTGCATCACACATATTTGGCTTGGCATGGTTACTTTGCAAGAACCAGTACCTGTGCAGCAGTTGCTGTGCGAGCACTGACCAGGATGTGGCTTTCTCTTTATCTTATCTCTACATGCTTTGTCACTTCTTATCTACTTCACTGTAAATATTCCTTGATTCTGATGGAAATGATGCAAATTAATGACGGCCACATCAACACCACCCTATACCGAAAACCTACCGACAGCTATGCCTACCTTCATGCCACCAGCTTCCACCCCAGGCACACCACACGATCCATTGTCTACAGCCAAGCACTGAGGTACAATCGTATATGCTCCAACCCCTCAGACAGAGACCAACACCTACAAGATCTCCACCAAGCTTTCTCAAAACTACAATACCTGCACAAGGAAATAAGGACACAGATCAACAGAGCCAGATGTGTACCCAGAAGCCTGCTGCTGCAAGACAAGCCCAAGAAAGAAAACAACACAACACCACTGGCCATCACCTACAGTCCTCAGTTAAAGCCTCTCCAACGCATCATCAGTGATCTACAACCCATCCTGGACAACAATCCCTCACTTTCACAGGCCTTGGGAGGCAGGCCAGTCCTGGCCTACAGACAACCTGCCAACCTCAAGCATATTCTCACCAGCAACAGCACACCGTGCCATAATAACTCTAACTCAGGAACCAATCCATGCAACAAACCTTGATGCCAACTCTGCCCACACATCTACACCAGCAACACCATCACAGGACCAAACCAGATCAGCCACACCATCACTGGTTCATTCACCTGCACATCTACCAATGTAATATACGCCATTATGTGCCAGCAGTGTCCCTCTGCTATGTACATCGGCCAAACTGGACAGTCCCTACGAAAAAGGATAAATGGACACAAATCAGATATCAGGAATGGCAATATTCAAAAACCTGTAGGAGAACACTTCAACCTCACCGGACACACCATAGAAGATTTAAAGGTCAGCATTTTGCAGCAAAAAAACTTCAAGTCCAGACTGCAAAGAGAGACTGCAGAGCTGCAATTCATTTGCAAATTTGACACAATCAGTTTGGGACTGAATAGAGATTTTGAATGGCTAGCTAACTACAAAAGCAGCTTCTCTTCTCTCGCTATTCACACCTCCAGTTCAACTGCTAGAGGAACACCTCACCCTCCCTGATTAGAGATAACAAGCTGGTTCAGCCTGATTGGACTAACCTTGTTATCTCCCACCTGGTTCTTGCCTACGTATTTATACCTGCCCCTGGATACTTCCACTGCATGCATCCGACGAAGTGGGTATTAGCCCACGAAAGCTTATGCTCTAAAAAAAATTTTAGTTAGTCTTTAAGGTGCCACAGGACTCTTTGTCACTTCTGCTATTCCTTGAGTGTTTTCCATTTTATTTTAATTGCCTCAGACTTTCTGTCTTCTTGGAATCCTGACTTATTTGATTTAGCACAAACATTCTGTTTGCCAACAAATCTTTTATTTCCTTTCCTAATCTTATCTTCCAAAAATTAGGCCTCCCTCTGTGTGTTAATTACTCACCTCGGGCCAGGCCTTAGCTACAGTTCCCTGCTTCTTTCTTTTCATATCAGCATTTGTTTCCTTTGCATTATTTTCCTGTCTTTCGGTGATTTCTTCTTCAAGTTTATTACCCAGCACCTCTTTCCCAAAACGGCAAATGGGGGACTCATTTAACCCACCATTAATATTAGGCTTAAACACAAAGCTTCACCTTCTCTGCTACAGCCCACCCCGGTGTTTCCACTGGGTATGTAGTATTATTCCCAATTGCTTGTTGCTCAGCTATTAGCTGGGCAATGGGCACCAGTTGCTCTATTTTCCTTTGTACCCAATTTATGGAGTTAATGGACAAGGGAGGTACAGGTGCCAAGGGCTTGGTCACCAGTGATTCCCGCTCGATGTTGTTTGTCACAGCCTCTGTCACTTTTTCCTTGATCTTCACACTTGGCCATAGGTAGGGCCCTTTTTTTCAGTTTTTATTTTATTTAATTTTCCCCAGAAGTTATCAGTGTTTATTACCACAACAACAAAACCAGTGTCCCTACCAGCTCTACAGCTGGGTTCTATTTATGTAGTCATCCAGCCCTCACTGTGGGCTTGCTAAAGTGCAATTGTTTTGGCTTAGAAAACCCTCAGACCTATTTATATGCCACTACATTCATCATTTCTTCACCTATTTGTATTTTCCTTGCCTTTATATTGTTTGCTACAATTAGCTGGTTAATTTTTACTTGTGTTTGGTTAAACAGTTTAGCCATGTCATGCACGTTGTAAATGACATATTGTTTCTTCAGTAGCCAGGCCCTTAATACCATGAATTACAGGTTCAGAGATACCTTCTGCTGCCTGGTAGTCAGAATAGTTAATGTTTCGTTATATACATATAAACAAACCCCTACACACATATAAACATATTTTTCATATCACCCCTGTTTCAAATTGGTCTGCAGATTCAGAGAATGTTGCAACATACCCAATAATTTCATGTAGTTTCTGGAATCTCCTACAGTATTATGAAACATATCAGACTGTGCAATAGTCTTTTGCCCAGCTCTTGAGTCTTGCGCACATTCCTGATAAAATGCTAGTAGACACAAGAACTTACTTTGGTCAATAATATACATTTTATATTATTTATATATATATTTATATAAACTGGCCCAGCTAGTGGTTTCTATTATGTCTCTGTAGACGATTGCATACTTAATGATATGGCAGACTGAAATTAGTTGACCAGTCTGTTATATATAAAGCATATATTCTTATAAATTCTTTTCCTGATGCCTGGGGGTTTCTTCACTGGGCACTGATAGCTTCTTATTCCTGGGGGAATTATGTGCCAATTTTTTTAAAAAAAATTTGCACAATATTTTAAAATTCTGCATATTTTATTTGTCAGAATAACCATATTGATAGCTCTACACATCGGCAGAATCTGTTTCCCAGTTTTCCCTTCTTAGATCTGATGCTACAGAGCCTTCCTTGCTTGTGTCCCTGTTCTCTGTTCCCCATTCCTCCCTTCTCCTTCTTACCAGGCCCAAATATACCTGCTGTGCATGCCCCGGTCCTACCGCTTACAGCTTATGATTATGTTCTGTTTTAGAGGGTCATGAGTCTGAGGTCTTCGTCCCATCTTTTTTGTATCCCATGCGAAGGGTAAGGAGTGATCTGGCCAAGGCCAGGCTTTTACTTGGCTTTTAGTGTTTCTTCTGCCAACCCCCCGTCCCATTCCCTCTTGCCCCTACTAACTGGTTGCTTGAGAGAAGAGCCAGGCAGCTTTCCGCTGTATGCTCATACATTAAACTCTCACCATACCCTGTAACAGTTTTAACTCCATCTTTTATGTCTTTTCACCCCATCTGCTTGTGGGCAGATGTAACACAAAGAAAGAGGGACGAGTAACCTAGGAAGAGAGGGAGACCTGATGTGACGTTCCTGTAAGGTGTTTTTGGTACATGGTCATATTCCTTTATGAATGTTGTTGCAATTAAAAATGGAGTTTAGACATTCAAGATGGCGCATATGATAGGAAGGGTTTGGACTCCATCTTGGTACCCTTTCTTCATGGCATTTTCCCGCCAAAACTCTGTTCCATACCAGAGCTTGAGGGATTGAGAACTGGCTGGAACCGGTTGGGAGCAGTGCCTGTCACGGTGTACCTCAGGAATGTGCGCCACAGAGCGCATATAATGGACTGTCAGTGGTGACGCAGTTGCTGTCCACGATCCAGGCAGACACATCCAGATCCTTTGCGCGGATTCCTGTGGTCCACCAAAGGATCCAGTGAAGGCTTCGCTCTCAGCCCAGATCTGTTGATCTCCTGCTTTGACAGTAAAGAGGCAGATCAGCCGATGTTCAGAGATCCTGCGACGGACCATCCGTTGCCGGTGTCCTCCATCTGCAGTAGAAGAGAGACACTAATTGTTGCTCGGGGATTTAATAGGTTAACCAAGGGACAGCTTTATGCCCCTTGCTGGAATCTATTCATGGGTATTTCTAGTGTTCCCCATAATGAGACTTCCCCAGTTGTATCTGTCCCTTAATAAATCTTCTTTCTGTTTAAGGTTAGAATCTCTCTAGCCTTTATTTCAATGCAACACGGGCGGGAGGCACACAGATTTCTAACTCTCCCAGCTGATAGATGCTGGCAGGAGTCGAACCTGTGGTATATGTCACTTCCTTATTATTCTTCACAGAGATTTTGGGGTAACGTGCCCCTGGTTTTATCTAGACTGGTGATCTGCTAGGTCACTCCAGTCCTTGACTCTGGGAGCCAGCCTTACCGTGCTCTACTGTGAGAACCCCTTCCTCGGCTGTTCACGCACAGCCTCTGGCATGGAAGCTGCTCCTGTGAAACTGAATGACACTAGCCAATATCTCTGGTTCCAGACGCAACCCTAGGAACCTCTTGCAGTGTCCAGTTATGCCCACTGAAAGCTTGTATGAGTTTATCAATTTAACAAAGAAATTGATATGTACCAGGCTTGTTATCCCAAGGGGAGCCTCTGACACACTTCAAAATAAACACACGGCTTCAGGTAGAATAAGCAAACAAATTTATTAACTACAAAGATAGATTTTAAGTGATAGGCAAAAAGTCAGAGTTAGTTACCAAAAAAAATAAAATCTAAGCACTCAGTTTAAACTGTCAACCCTATTAGACTGGTCAGTAACTAGATGAAGCAGTTTTTCTCACCCCACTGGGTATTGCAGGCCTTAATATACAGGTTTATTCCTTACACCTTGGCCAGTTTCCTGTGTTGGAGTCTTGTCTTCTTCTCAGCGTCTTGGTTGCTTGCAGCATAGGTGGGGGCAGGAAAAGGGCCTGGTATGTGTCCACTCTGTCTGTTTTATACCCTCAGCCCATGTGCTTGGGGAGCACAAGCCCAGGCATGTGGCGGGGTTGGGGGGGAGCATTGCTGAGTCTCGCCAAGCAAGGTTGAGCAAATTCCCTGGTGTGGCCTCATGCAGGTGAGTCATTTTTTGTAGCTCCCTTGCTGGACAATGGCTGTTGATGAGTTGTTTGACACGCTGCCTGGGCATTGGTTACTTTCCTTGCTTGATTCTGGGGAGGCTAACATCTGGCTGATTTCCCAATTTACAGCATATTTTAGTGACCACCATACAACACAATTCTCATAACTTCAAATGCATTAATGATACACATATATGAATAGAGAAATGACTTTTAGCAGATCATGACCTTTCCCCTGATACCTTACAAGGCATGCTTGATATGTAAGGTCACAATTGTATGAAAATGAGGAATATGGGGGTTACAGTATGTTCCCCCAAAGTATAGAATATCACACCTGAGTTAAGAGAAATTAATTAACTCTGTCAAGTTTTAGTCTAAAGAATAGACAGCAGCAGTGAATTTAGAAAACGGAGAAAGGACATAAAGGAAAACATAACGGGTATGTAAAAATATTTGAGAATGAAGGTTACATTATTAGCTCTGAGTGGAGGAGTGAGGCTCTGTGGATTAAAGCAGTTGGGAACTCTGGTTTTTATCCTGGCTCTGAGAGGAGAGTGGGAGATATCTGCTCTTGCAAAACCTGAATTTGTTCCCCTGGTGTTGGTTGCTGTTGTTGCCTCTAAGCCTTTTTTTTTTTCTTTTTTTTTTCTGTTACTTGCCCGGCCAGTGTTGGGCTAGGTTGTCTTAACCATCTAACAGCTATGGTCATAGTTTGCAATATTGTCCATTTCTTACTCTTTTATTATTTTTCAAGGCTACGGTTTCTGCCCTAGCCTGTCTAAAACTTATTAAACTCTGTGGGGAGAGCAACAGGGGATTCCCTAGCTCATAGTTTTCTTGTGGCTCATAGTTTCTGGGGTACCAGACTTTGGGTGTCTGGTCTGTAGATCTGACCAGACACTGTCATGTCCCATTTTCGACCGGACGTTCAGGTCAAAAACCAGGCACTTGGCCACCATGCTTAGGGTGACCAGATGCCCCAATTTTATAAGGACAGTCCCGATTTTTGGGTCTTTTTTTTATATTGTCTCCTATTACACCCAACCCCCTATCCAGATTTTTCACATTTGCTGTCTGGTCATCCTAACCATGCTGCATGTGCTGAAGGTGTTAGTGCATTTCTCCCTTTGAGTGTTGAAGGCTCTCTCAGGTGTCCAAATCAGGTGGACTCATTATTATATCAGTGGAGGATCTATAAGCTCCAAATTCCTCCATAGCTTCATCAGGATCATTCAACTCCACCACCTGAATCAACACTCAGCCGCAGTATGCAAATACTTAGTGATAATGCAGTAATTTCACGCCTGCCAAATGCTTTTGCATCAACATGGAGTTTCCTGGCTGGGCTGGCAGAAGTTGTTTAGAAGGGCAATACAGTCACATACCTAGAACATGAACTAGATTTGACCCTATTTAACATTTTCACTGGAAACCTTCTCCCCAGCCCCTGGGTGGGGTTCCTGGAGAGTTCTAATATTTGTAAATTTGTGTTTGCTTTTGTTGGGTGGTCCACTCCCTTTAAAAGGGCAGACCTCTGACAGGTGCATCAGAGGAATTGCTCTGCCTCTGGACAGAAGCTTCTGATGCTGAAATCTGCAGCGAGACGCCTCAGTGACACTGGAACTAGAGATCAGGTGAGTCCTGACCCTTCCCCTTAGTACATTCCTCTGTGATGTTGCGTAGCAGTAGTTGGGATCTGTCAACAGGACAAATAGTAGCTTTAAAAAGCCCAAGACGTTGTTGGTTTCTCTGCATCTGTAAAATGAGGATACTCCTACTGAGCAAAGTGCTTTGATATCCACTCGTGAACAGCACTATGCATTACTCCTACACAGCATCAGCATGGGTCTGTCTGGCTCCCCAGCACACATGAGCCTTGGTGGACTTTACCTCAGAGCACCCTGGTGGATCAGGGACAATTCTCACTCCTGTTTTACAACTGGGGAGCTGAGCCCAGAGAGAGCAGATCACCTGCGCGAGGAGTCAGGGACAGAATGGAACTGAGCCAAAATCTCCTGAATCAGAGCTGTGACCACAAGCCCCCCTCCACCTGCCCCTAGCCCTGGGGAGCTGTGCCTCAGGGCCCTTTGGCTGGGCTTGAGAAGCTGTGGCCGTGCCATGTGTAGGCAGGTTCCATGGCATGAGGGAAACGTGCTGGTGTCGGTTCTGCTGCAAAGCCAGGAGAGAGACTCCAGCACAAGTTCTGAGATAGGACTTGGGTACCGATCCCCTCGCTTCCCTTCCCTGGATCTGATCCCAGAGCCGACCGGAGGCAGTGTGAGGCATTCCATAGACTCCAGACAGACTCCAGACAGAAAGGGCTCCCAATAAACAAAAGTAAAACTACGCTGTCCAATGGCAAAGATGTAGCTTCACAAGGTTTGTTCCAGGCATTTCCTGATCAAACTTCCTTTCCCAGCCGTGGCTACGTTAGTTCTTAGTCAGGATCCCCTCAGAGTCCCAGGTTTTGCTTGTCCTTGTCTCCTGAGGAGAAGCCTATCTTAGGGCTTCACTCCCCTCTCTTCATAGTCCAATAAAGCTATGAAATGGATCCGGTCAGTGTTCCTGTTCCCATGGGGCGGATGCCAGTCTGTCTACGCTCCACTGGTGATATTTACAGTGCACACGAGCTCTTCCTGCTGCCTCCCATACAGATGAATCACCCATTGAATTTGGCCACCTCTGATTTGAGCAGCGGGGGCTGGAACAATTTGTATCATGGGGGTGCTGAGAGCCATTGAACCAAACTGTAAACCCCGTATATGATGGAAACCATGTCAAGCCAGAAGGTACTGCCACACCCCCAGCACCCCTTGTTCCAGCACCTCTGGGTTTGAGGGGTTCGCCCCTTTCTTTTGTCTGAGAAACCCTGTTTATCAACTCTCCTGACATCCGGTTTAAATGCAGTATAGCTGTAGCCGTGTCAGTCCCAGGATAACAGAGAGAAATATGGGTGAGGCAACATGTATTATTAGATCAACGTCTCTTGCTCAG
This sequence comes from Dermatemys mawii, assembly GCA_007922305.1. Classification (NCBI taxonomy): domain Eukaryota; kingdom Metazoa; phylum Chordata; order Testudines; family Dermatemydidae; genus Dermatemys; species Dermatemys mawii. The sequence goes on along the minus strand of ML677399.1, from coordinate 5,795,563 downwards.
AGGGAGCCAGGCTTTCACAGAAGAGTTCTGTGTGGCTCCAATACCTGTCTCTCTCCCTCACCAACAGATGTTGGTCCAATAAAAGATCTTCTCTCATCCCCTTGTCTATCTGGTTTCAACACATTATGCGCTTAATTCCAGCACATCCGGATAATCCTTTGTGGGTGACCGTACAAACAAAACCAGCCTGAACTGTGTCCACACTAAGGAGTTGTCACGTTGTAACTACACCAGTATCATAAAAGTGCTACAGCATGCATGTGGAAAGGCTCAGTCTCTGGCTTTTGGGAGTCCCTATAGTTTGTACTCACTTCCTGGGGACAAGGGGACTTTAGTGCCTCTGGAAATCAGGCCGCTTTGCTCCCGGATGCAGGGGCACGTCCTGCTCCAGTGACTCCAGGTTTGTGCCCTTCTGCAGTGCATCAGAAACTCCTCACCCGGGCATGTTTCCCATTTAATGGCTGGCTCCGAGAGGGCCCTTACCCTTTCCCCATCCCTGGCTAACCATCTCAGTGCTCCCTCTTTCCCACCCGGCCCCCTGCAGATGGGATTTATACCCTGCGCACCGAGAACGGCGAGATCTACCAGACCTTCTGTGACATGACCACCAATGGGGGCGGCTGGACCCTGGTGGCCAGCGTGCACGAGAACAACTCCTACGGCAAGTGCACCAATGGCGATCGTTGGTCCAGCCAGCAGGGGAACAATGCCAACTACCCAGAGGGAGAGGGCAACTGGGCCAATTACAACACCTTCGGCTCTGCAGTGGGCTCCACCAGTGACGACTACAAGGTGGGGTCCCCTTCTCCATGGCCAATAAGCAAACTATGCAGTCATGGGATAAGAGAGAAGGTTCTCTCATGGATTGGTAACTGGTTAAAAGATAGGAAACAAAGGGTAGGAATAAATGGTCAGTTTTCAGAATGGAGAGAGGTAATTAGTGGTGTCTCCCAGGGATCTATAGTGGGCCCAGTCCTATTTAACATATTCATAAACAGTCTGGAAAAAGGGGTAAAAATGAGGTGGCAAAATTTGCAGATGATACAAAACTACTCAAGGTAGTTCGGTCCCAGGCAGAAGGTGAAAAGCTACAAAAGGATCTCACAAAACTGGCTGTTGGGCAACAAAATGGCAGATGAAATTTGATGTTCATAAATGCAAACTAATGCAATTGGAAAACATAATCCTAACTATACATATAGAATGATGGGGTCTAAATTAGCTGTTACCACTCAAGAAAGAGATCTTAGAGTCATTGTGCACAGTTCTCTGAAATCATCCACTCAATTGCAGTGGCAGTCAAAAAAGTGAACAGAATGTTGGGAATCATCAAGAAAGGGATAGAGAATAAGACAGAAAATATCATATTGTCTCTATATAAATCCATGGTATACTCACATCTTGAATACTGTGTGCAGATGTGGTTGCCCCATCTCAAAAAAGATATAGAGGAATTGCAATTGGAAAAGGTTCAGAAAAGGGCAGCAAAAATTATTAGAGTTATAGAACAACTTCCATATGAGGAGAGAATAGTAAGACTGGGACTTTTCAGCTTGCAAAAGAGGGGATTAAGGGGGGATATGGTAGAGGTCTGTAAAATCATAAGTGGTGTAGAGAAAGTAAATAGGGAAGTGTTATTTACTCCTTCTCATAATACAAGAACAAGGGGCCACCAAATGAAATTAATAGGTAGCAGGTTTAAAACAAACACAAGAAAGTATTTTTTCACGAAACACACTGTCAACCTCTGGAACTCCTCGCCAGAGGCTGCTGTGAAGGCCAAGACTATAACAGGGCTCAAAAGGGAGGTAGATAGATTCATGGAAGATAGCGATTGATGGGCCTATTAGCCAGGATGGGCAGGAATGGTGTTCCTAGCCTCTGTTTGCTACAAGCTGGGATTGGGTGACAGGGCATGGTTCATTTGATGATAACCTGTCTGTTCTTCCCTTTGGGGCACCTGCCATTGGTCACTGTCAGAGGACAGGATACTGGGCTTGATGGACCTTTAGTCTGACCCAGGCTGGCCATTCTTATGTTCAGTAGCTACCTGCTGGGGAGAGAGGGTGCATTAGAATGTGGTTGAATGCACATGGGCTGGTGGGGGACATGGGCATGGAGGTTAGATGAAGGGATGATCCAGAGGTCAAGGTCTTGGCTGAGGGCTTGACAGCCCTGGCTTCTATTTCCTGCCTTGCCAGAGGCCCCCTGTGTGATCTAGGGCAAGTGTCCTAGACTTTGTGCCTCTGTTCCCCTGTAGAATGGGGATGGTTCTTCTCTGCCTTGTGAGGTGTGAGCCACAGCTGGGGAGGTGCACAGATGCCCTGGGGATGGGGGTGCCGGCTAAGTACCAGGATGTGGTTAAGAAATTTCAGCTGGGTCCTCGCTTTTCAGAACCCCGGTTATTACGATCTGCAAGCCCAGGACCTGTCTGTGTGGCACGTAACCAACAAGACCCCCCTGAAGGAATGGAAGACCAGATCCATCCTGAGGTACCACACCGAGACCGGCTTCCTGTCCTCAGAAGGGGGGAACCTCTTCAAACTCTACCAGGTGATGGTGCTGGGCTGGGGGCTTTGGAAGGGGGCGTGCAGGAGGGACTGGGTGGCTCTGCTGGCCCCAGTGTAGATGGAGGAGCTGAGCTGGGCAAATCCTCAACATGCGACAAATGCTCCAAGGTGCGGGACCACGGACTGATAATGGGACAAGGAGCCTTCCCCTCAACGCAGGCCATTGGAATCTGTGACCTCAGAGTGATGTGAACTGGCTGGTCCGAGCCAGTTGCTGGTGTTCATGTCCCAAACTAAACTCCCTTGGCGCTGATGTGCTGACAGACTCAGCAGAGAGGCTGAACAGGCCACGGAGACTGACCCCACCTCACCCCCTGGAGATGGGGGCCATTGGACACAGATGCTTTGGTGCAAGGCCAAGCCCTCAGCACGCCCTTGAGTCCCAGCTGTGGGGTTCAGCTGTCCTAGCAGGGGTACTTCCTCAGTGCCAGGGCAGTGGGCAATGGTGTTGGACACATGCTGATTCTCACCTATTATCATTTACTGCCCACATTGTGCCACCCCCCAGCAGACCCCCCCCATAGACCAGGGCCCCACGGTGCTAGGTTCTGCATGGACCCTGAACAGAACAACAGTCCCTGCCCCAAACAAGCTGCGATAATCCACCCCAAATGGCACCTTGACATGTCATATTCCTTGGCCCACTGCTGGAGTCACTGCTGTGCCCCAGGGCTGGTCCGTGTGGGCAGAGGCACCAACTGAACAAATTGCCCAGTAAGCAAGTTTTAGTCAATGCTGCCTTGTCTGGGCTGGAGCTGCCTTGCCACAGAGACAGAAACTAACACCGGATTCTCGCGCGTTTGTGTCTCCTAGAAATACCCCGTGAAATACGGTGCTGGCGTCTGCAAGACCAACAATGGCCCCGTCGTGCCCATCATCTATGACTATGGCGATGCCCAGCAAACCGCCAACTATTACTCCCCAAACAGCCGAAGTAAGTCTGGCGGTGAGCGTGCGAGTTGCGCCTCTCCACCCACACTCAATTCACGTGGAATATTTTCCGGAGCCCCCCAGTGTCCCTGCCCCTGACAGGCTATAAAAGCTCCACGGAGTGGGTTAAAACATCTACGAGAGCTCTGCTCCGGACAGCTCCCTCTGAATTTAAGCTCTGAGCCTGTTGTTTCAATCTGAATGACTTTCGTTTTAGAGCAGTGATACTCAGACCTCAGGGGTCCAGGAGCCAAATTATTGAGCTGCATTACCCAAAAGAGCCACAGAAGTGTGAATTCATTGTTTCATTTCCTATAGTACTAGTCATATTTAAACAGCATGACAGGGGAAATATTTAGTTTATAGATATATTTATTATTCTCGCAGAAAAAAGTTAATAACTTAGTGCCAATTGATAACATTTTACTAACATAGTAAAAGCATCCTGACTGGTTAATAACTTAGATTGGTCAATAATTAAATCACAGTGTTTTCATATCGTGTGCTGCAAAGAGCTGCAAGACATACATTAAAGAGAAATTCGTGGTTGGCAAGCTGCAGTCTGAATAGCACCCAAGTAGAGAAAGGGAAAATGGCAATATAAGAGAGAGCAAATGGAAAATCTCCAGGAGAGAGCACGGTGTGTGTTCCCCTTTTTAACATGCTACGTGACAACTGCACACAAACCAGCTCTTAGGAATTTAAAGATGCCCTGCAAGTGGCAGATCTAAGAATGGCCCAGCAGAGCCTAACAGATCCTGATCATTTGTGGGACTGGAGTTCCTGATCTTTAGACCCTGGTCATTCCCAGTTCAAAGGGACTGTCTGAGATCGGAGCACTGTTCCTTCTCTCCGCCTCTCCATGGCAAACAATGGTCCTGATCACCCCTTTTCTGTCACCAGCTGAATTTGTTCCCGGCTACATCCAGTTCCGCGTGTTTAATAATGAGAAGGCGGCCATGGCTCTCTGTTCTGGGGTGAAAGTGACCGGCTGTAACACCGAGCATGTGAGTATCTGGCCAGTGTGGGGATTAGATGTGGAGCAAAGGCCAGCTGATCAGCCGTGGGGCTGCCTAGTGTCACTATCAGAGCTGGCTGGCTGCACAAGAACTGCTTTTAGCTCGGCACTAGCGCAGGGTAGGTTCAGTTTGTGCCCCCTGAGCCAGCAGGGACAGCTGTGCCTGCAGAGGCAATAATCTTCCAGGACAGGCCAAGGGCGATGGATGTTACATGTCTTCCTTGGGGGGCCATGTGGGGGGGAACAGCTCACAGGAGCTCTGTTGTCAGAATCTGCTGTGGGCACTTTGCACCACTGGGAAGTCTTCCGAGGTGGAATTTCTACCAGTAGGGAGCCTTCAGCGAAAGCATCTGCCACGGGGAGCCAAGAGTGAATCAAACCTATTCATGGTCTGCTCCTGATCCAGAGAGATCCATAGGGCTCTGCGTGATCGCATTTGTAATAATAATCCCTAGCTCTGGTGCAGATTTTTTGGTCAAATCTTAAATGCTGCACAGAGGAGTCAATATCATCATCCCCATTTTGTAGAAGGGGAAACTGAGGCATAGAACGGCACAACCAGGAATAAAAGCCAGATCGCCAGAGTCCCAGTCCAGTGATGTATCCATTAGGCCATGCTGCCTCCTCAGGTCAAGATCTGATTTCTGTTCTAGGGTGTGAAACACAAGTGGCAGACACTGCACCAACACAGCCTCTTCCCCAGCAGCCCCTTCACAGATACACAGATGTAAAGGCCACAAGGGCTGGTATGATGGATCTTGTAGCCTGACCCCCTGCATACCACATGCCAGAGAACCTCCCGCAGGGATTCCTGCATCAAGCATTCTAGCCCCTGCCAAACTTCCCAGTGCAGGTTTTCCCCAAACTCTATGGTAAGGGATAAATTGTGAACTCCTGGGGGCATGGGCCGTATTTATGTTCTGTGTCTGTACGGCACCTAGCACCAGAGGCTCTGTCCAGGACTGGGGCTTCGAAGTGGTACTGCAATGCAAACAACAAATCATAACAACAAAACCCAATGGGCTAAACCAGCCCCGTTCCTTGTGCAGCCGTTCACACCAGTGCAGAGGGACTGGCAAGCGCTGGCATCTGCAAGTCCTTTGTACCAGGGAAAAGGCATGGACTGCCCCCTCAGCAAGTTTGCAGATGACACTAAACTGGGAGGAGTGGTAGATACGCTGGAGGATAGGGATAGGATACAGAGGGACCTAGACAAACCTAGGACTGGGCCAAAAGAAATTTGATGAGGTTCAACAAGGACAAGTACAGAGTCCTGCACTTAGGACGGAAGAATCCCATGCACTGCTACAGACCAGGGACCGAGTGGCTAGGCAGCAGTTCTGCAGAAAAAGACCTAGGGGTTATAGAGGATGAGAGGCTGGATCTGAGTCAACAGTGTGCCCTTGTTGCCAAGAAGGCTAATGGCATTTTGGGCTGTATAAGTAGGGGCATTGCCAGCAGATCGAGGGATGTGATCGTTCCCCTCAATTCGACATTGGTGAGGCCTCATCTGGAGTACTGTGTCCAGTTTTGGGCCCACACTACAAGAAGGATGTGGAAAAACTGGAAAGAGTCCGCAGGAGGGCAACAAAAATGATTAGTGGGCTGGAGCACGTGACTTATGAGCAGAGGCTGAGGGAACTGGGATTGTTTAGTCTACAGAAGAGAAGACTGAGGGGAGATTTGATAGCTGCTTTCAGCTACCTGAAAGGGGGTTCCAAAGAAGATAGATGTAGACCAGGGGTCGGCAACCTTTCAGAAGTGGTGTGCCGACTCTTCGTTTATTCACTCTAATTTAAGGTTTCGTGTGCTGGTAATATATTTTAACATTTTTAGAAGGTCTCTTTCTATAAGTCGATAATATAGAACTGAACTATTGTTATATATAAAGTAAATAAGCTTTTTAAAATGTTTAAGAAGCTTCATTTAAAATTAAATTAAAAGGCAGAGCCCCTGGACCAGTGGACAGGACCCGGGCGGTGTGAGTGCCACTGAAAATCAGCTCGCGTGCCGCCTTCGGCACCCATGCCATAGGTTGCCTACCCCGATCTAGTCTGTTTTCAGTGGTAGCAGATGACAGAACAAGGAGTAATGATCTCAAGTTGCAGTGGGGAAGGTTTAGGTTGGATATTAGGAAAAACTTTTTCAATAGGAGGGTGGTGAAGCACTGGAATGGGTTACCTAGGGAGGTGGTGGAATCTCCTTCCTTAGAGGTTTTTAAGGTCAGGCTTGACAAAGCCCTGGCTGGGATGATTTAGTTGGGGTTGGTTCTGCTTTGAGCAGGGGGTTGGACTAGATACTGCCTGAGGTCCCTTCCAACCCTGATATTCTATGATTCTATGAAATAATTATACAAGAGTCAGGGCAATGGAGACTCTGGTCCCAAGAGTTAGGAAGGGCTTTAAACCTTCATGCTTCAGGGCAAAAGCTGACCTCTGATGCGGGGGTGTCAGGAGGTAATTTACTTTGTGAGCAGATTATTCGCCAACGGGCCATTGCAGGGTTTCTTGTGCCTTCCTCTGAAGCAGTTGACACTGGCCTGGAGATGGGAGAGCAGCTAGATGGGCCCCCGCTCTGCTCCTGCCTGGCAATTCCTCTGTTCTCTCCCCAGCACTGCATAGGCGGAGGAGGGTTCTTCCCAGAACAGGACCCAGTTCAGTGCGGCGATTTCCCTATCTTTGACTGGAACGGGTACGGAACCCATCAGCACTGGAGCGTATCCAAGGAGATGATTGAATCCGCAGTGCTGCTGTTCTACCGCTGAGTCCGGAAAGGCTGACGTGCTCCAGGGAAGGACTCTGCTTCGCTCCCGCCGGAGCTGCTCCCTGGGAGGAGAATTATGGCCTCAGCTGTGATGCAAATAAAGAAAGTGCCATGGGCTGGGGTCTCGCTGTGATTTACTCACCTTGCGACCCGGAGAGGGCTGAGAGGTTCTCAGCACCAGTCCGGATCAGGCCCTGCTCTCATTCCAAACTCCTCGCCCTTAGCTAGTGCTCTGGGTCCCTGGATCTCAAAGCACTTTACCAAGCCGGGCTGTGCAGTTATTCCCATGTTACAGACATGGGGAATAAGGCCCACGAGGTGGTGAAGTTGTCACGGCTCCTGAGTTAGCTGCACCTCTGACCCCCTCATGTCTCCTCGAGGGACCCCCACCTCAATGTCAGGCCTTCAGCTGTCACTCTTCTCAGGGCTGGATTCTGCAATCCCCTCCTTCCAGAGCCAGGCCTGGGCTGGGCTGCAATTCACAGCGATCAGCTGAGCAGAGGTGAGGTCAGTTCGGCAGCTGCAGCCCAGTTCTCTGCCTGGCCGTGGCTGGGTTAGGCAGTGACCAGCCAGCTCTCAGAAAGCGAAGTCCCGTTTATTCACAACAAAAGTATTTCCGGGCAAATGTCTTTGAACCCAATAAACAGCGTAGCCACGGTCTAGCTCAGCAGGTGCTCACCACCACCCCAGGATGACTCTGGCAGGTTTTTAAGAACTTCAGATCCTGCCACAGGTCCTATCTGGTCACCAGTTCAGGTCAGTTCCTGGACCCTCCTTTGATCTGGCTGAACTTTTATACAGACAACATTGTAGTTATATTCACCAACCATCACCAGCTGTGCTCCTGATCCCCTCCATTGGTTATCAAGAAGCTGAAAAAGAAATCACACAACCCCCTTTATTGCATTCCAGTCCTCTGGCTTCCTATCAGCACATAGGTCCAGCACAGTGAGAAGTTATTTAAAACCTCTGCTGATTATACAAAATGTTCTTCTGACTAGGGTTACCATATTTCAACAAACAAAATAGAAGACACTGGCGGGGAAATGGGACACCCGCCCTAGCCCTGCCCCCATCCACTCCCTCCCACTTCTCGCCCTCTGACTGCCCCGCCTCAGAACCCCCAACTCTCCCTTGCTCCTTTTCCCCTGACTGCCCCCTCCTGGAACCTGTGCCCTAACTGCCCCCCCCAGAACCCCACCCCCATCTAAGCCTCCCTGCTCCTTGTCCTCTCCACACTGCCACCCCCTGGCAGCTCCCCCCCCCAAACTCTGGACTCATCCAACCATCTCCCTGCTCCCTGACTGCCCTCCGGGGGATGATTGTGTGTGTATAGGGGGGACTGTGAGTGTGTGTGTGGGAATAATGAGAAGGCAGCTGTGCAGCGCGCACGCGCGCACACACACACACACACACACACACACACACACACACACACACACACACACACACACACACACACACA
>ML677399.1:5752372-5786114 GCA_007922305.1 Dermatemys mawii | reverse complement strand
CCCCAGCAGTGTCCTCCCTCTCCCCGTCCCCACCCCCACTCCTCCCAGCAGTGTCCTCTCTCTCCCTGTTGTTGTCAGTAGCTACCGGTGTGGTGTTCTGCTCTTGTTCGATGATGGTATCAGTCGGCTGCGTGCGTGTTCCCTCTGTGTGCTGCCCCAGCTCTGCGCAGATTGCTGACCCAGCAGACCCAAGAGAACCCCCAAAGACCGCAGACTCTAGTAAGGTACGAAGGCACCCGGGCCAGGTTTACTGTCAAACGAAACACAGTCTCTAGCTTCGCCGGACTAACTGTCAACAGCTCTGCTAGTCCCTATGTGCCCCCCAGACAATGGACTCAGCTCAGTCAGTAGCAGGACCACTAATGCCCCCTCGGCTGGCCAAAGACACTGCCCCAGGGCTGTTATTCTTATACACAGGTACAGACAAGTTACACATCACTCCTGACGTACTGAGGTGCATCCCCTCTACGTAGTAAGGTGCCGCCTCTCACCTTGTACAAGTTGGTTCAATCAAAACAACTCTATCCATCATGTTACCCTTTTGCCCCTGTCTTTAGGATGGGTCGGCCTGTTCCTTGTTATCTGTATGGAATGTGCCAGTGTCTTAGTACCTCTTAGCTCTGTGTACTTTTGCAACATCAGCCCTTTCCTTGCCAACTTCTGTGAGCAGGGCCTGCCTCTAGCTCACAGCTTAACTTTGCTTTATGTTAGCAAAGTCTTGACCATTACTTTAGCTCAGGCCTTAGGCCTCATACTGGGCCTCTGATACAAGGGTTTATGTTTCAGGACCTCATCTAACTACACCTGTCCCCTCCCCCACTCCCCCTCAGCATTGTCCTCTCTCTCCCCGTCCCCTCCCCCACTCCCCCTCAGCATTGTCCTCTCTCTCCCCATTCCCTCCCCCACTCTCCCCAGCAGTGTCTTCCCTCTCCCCATCCCCTCCCCCACTCTCCCCAGCAGTGTCCTCCCTCTCCCCGCCCCCTCCCCCACTCCCCCCAACAGTGTCCTCTCTTTGGGAACTTGGAATGTGGTAATTTTAGGCAGGGGGATGTTCCCAGCCTGCTCAGCACTGGCCTCACTCTGCTTCTTGGAGTCCTCAGGGATGTGGTGGGAGGTGGGGCAGAGGGATGCCGGGCACTCTGGGAAATCCCCCATGGAGAGCATGGGGGAGGGGCTGCCTTTCACACTCCAGCTTTTAATGCAAATTGCCGAGGTCTGGATCTGGGGTGTTAGACGTGGGGTGCTGGGCTGGGTGAGTCCTACTCACAGGCAGTGCCCGCCCTCAGCATGGAGTCCCTGAGATACACTCTGGACTGTGTGCGTTAGCTGTTGCAGGGTATCAGCTGACAGGATGCTTCTCTGCAGGGATTAGCCCACACCAACGAATCTCACCTGGCCCTGGGGACTGGCCTTCGTGGAACTCTGGTAGGTCCAGGTGGAGAAGGAGGCTGGCCCTGTTGTTAGGGGGCTGGGCTGGGACATGGTAGCCCTGCGGGCAGTGCCCAGCTCTGCCACAGATGCTCTGTGTGACTTTCGGTAATTCACGTGGCCTCTCCAGGCCCCAGTTCCCCAGCTGCAAAGTTTCTGGTGAGACCGTGAGCAATTTGGGGAAAGGGAAAGGGAAGTGGTCAGTGGTATGCGGGGGGTTGAAAGTGATTTTCGATCAGGAGTGCACAGCGAGGGGTGTTGCTAAGTGCTGACAGCTGGGATGTCGTTGCCTCCGTAACACCGTTCAGGTGGCTCAGTGCTTCTGTGCTAACAGCCGCTAAGGCAGCCTGCTGCTCACTCAGCAGACCTCGATGCTGCTCATCAGGAATGACCACTGGCACGGTTCAGTGACAAAGGCAGCTGGCCAGGTTTATTGCCCTCAAGGCACAGTCATAGAGCCCTGGCTCTGTGGTTACAGGTACATTAACACATGAGTGCCCAGCGGCAAACAGTGGGTCAGTCAGCAACAGGAGTCTCTGCTGTCCCCTCACCACACGAAGGGTTGAGGTGAGGCATCCTGACATTTATAGGCTGAGACAAACTGGGATAAACAACTAATGTACCACCTGATGTGTTCTATGACATCTGTTTGTTACCTCCCCTTTTTTCTGATGTCTTGGATAGAACCTCCCTATTCAGTATTCTGTCAACCCATCCCATCTTGTACTAGACTGGAGAGTACCAGTACTCGCTGGAATATATTTACGTAAATATCTGGTGCCTAGTGCACTAGCAACAACTTTGGATGTTTATGGCCTCAGATCTTGCACCAGGCCCAGTGCTCCAGTAGGGTGACCAGACAGTGAATGTGAAAAATCAGGACAGAGGGTGGGGGTAATAGGAGCCTATATAAGAAAAAGACCCCAAAATCGGGACTGTTCCTATAAAATTGGGATATCTGGTCACCTAGCTCCAGGCTCTCTCTCTCTGCTACATTCACCCGCTCTTTGTCTTTTTATGGGGAGGATGTTTACCCATTGTGACGGGTTGTCACCCTTGGGGTGCAGTCTGGGTGCCGTGGGAACCGCTGTGCCCCTCTCCTCACCCAGTTTTGCTGGCCCTTTTCTCACACTGCTTTGCTGGTGACACAGAACCAGCCTCTCCAGGACCCAGTTATCAGCCAACATGACAGCAACTGCTGCCACATACCCACAAACCTGAGTTACCAGAGTCCAGGGGCTCAGGCCTTCAGGTCAGGCAGAGCACAAACAGTCTGATATCCTAGCTCTGATGGATGGCAGACAAACACAGGCCTCTTAGTGTAAAGTGGGGAGGCTGCCACCCCAGGGGTGAGGTTGACAGCAGGGGGAAGGGAGACCCAGGCCTAGCCTACTCCCCTGGTTCCCAGCCCAGGGCCCTAACAGTGGTGGAGTCAGCTGGGATCCGCCTGAAGAACACTGACCTGGGCACAAACACCACAACACAAACAAGCTACTGTCTGGTGTCCCGGGGCTACTTCCTACACTCCCCTTGCCATGTACAGTTGTCCTCTGTCACCCCAGGGCATCATTAGACATCATCGGTATGGTGCTCTGTCCTGTCCACTGTTGATAACAGTTGGCTGTGTTGATGCATGTGTTCCCTCTGTGTGCTGGCCTGGCTCTGCATGGATAGCAGGCACAGCAGACCCCAAGAGAAACCCCAGTGACCACAGATTCTGATAGATATGAAGGCACCTGGCCAGGTTTATTGCCAAAGAAAACACAGTCTCTAGCTCTCTGGATCAGATGTCTACAGTTCTGCTAGAACATATGTGCTCCCTGACAATGGACTGGCTCAGTCAGTGGCGGGACTTACCACTGCCCCCTAGGCCAGCCAAAGAACCCCTAAGAGGTCCTTTTTTATATACAGGTACAAACAAGTTACACATCACTCCTGACATATTGAGGTTCAACCCTTCTATGTGTTAAAGTGCCACCAATTAACTTGTACATGTTGGGTCAAGTGAAACAATTCTATCGATCATATTATCCTTTTAACCCTGTCTTCAGGATGGGTCAGCATGTTCCTGTTATCTGAGCGGGAATGTGCTTGTGCTGGAGTGTTTTGGTACCATCCTGGTACATGTTTAGTATAATAGAATATCAGGGTTGGAAGGGACCTCAGGAGGTATCTAGTCCAACCCCCTGCTCAAAGCAGGACCATCTCCAACTAAATCATCCCAGCCAGGCCTTAAAAACCTCTACGGAAGGAGATTCCACCACCTCCTTAGGTAACCCATTCCAGTCCTTCACCACCCTCCTAGTGAAATGGTGTTTCAGAATATCCAGCCTAGACCTCCCCCACTGCAACATAAGACCATTTCTGCTTGTTCTGTCATCTGCCACCACTGAGAACAGTCTAGCTCCATCCTCTTTGAAACATCCCTTTAGGTATTTGAAAGCTGCTATCAAATCCTCCCTCATTCTTCTCTTCTGCAGACTAAATAATTGGACTCCTTTCCCCCTCGTGTTAGTCTCCCCGGAGATCCTGCCCATCAGTACCCTGCGGGAGTCAAAGTCTGCTTTTCTGATGTCCAGGGTCCGTATTTTGCTACTGTCCTTTCTTCCTTTTGTCAGGATCCTGAACTCAACCATCTCATGGTCACAGCTGCTTAGGTTGCCACTCACTTCTACTTCCTCTACCAATTCTTCCCTGCTTGTAAACAGCAGGTCAAGAGGAACACGGCTCCTAGTTGGTTCCTCCAGGACTTGTACCAGGAAGTTGTCCCCAACACTCTCCAACATGTCCTACATTTACTTTGCTGAGTAATATACATTTTGAAACAACAGTTAAACCTGGTCCAGCTAGTGGTTTCTATAATGTCTCTGTAGATGATTGCATATTCAATTGTCCATATATGGTACACTGAAATTAGTTGTCCAGGCTGTACATATAAAGCAGTTCATTTATCTTTTCCTGATGCCTGGGCATTTCTTCATTGCATACTGATATCTTCTGGTGTCTGTGGTCTGTCGGATGCACCCTTAAACAGCTTATGGTTAATATAATAAAGTTTTGCTTGTTTGCTTTACATTTCTCTTGTTTTCAATAACCCACATTTGATATACTATTAATTTAGCTTTTTTACACTGTAATAGGAACAAAGTCTTGTATAACACAAGCTATGCTTTTGTTCCAATTTTTCCCAATTTTTAGCACTAATATAATTGTTACAGCTGCTTTTGCAGTTTTTGCATAGACATTCATTTTTACTTCCTTAGCATATGCGTTCTTTATTTTTATACTAACTACAGCGCTTAACTACTAAAATAGATGCTTACACTCTTCCGTAAGAAGGTGTATTGCTTTCTTCTGCTGAATGCTCTGTTTTAGCAAAGCAATTATAGTAACAGACTTTTTTACCCAAGCCTTTTAGAGGTAATTTGCTTGTCATACCAATTCAACTTTTGCTAACTGTTTGGAAGCATACTTTAACAACCACTACTTCCATTTAATATAACATAAAAGAAAAAAGTATAAAAATTAAACCAAAATGAATTTTAAATGCAGGTCTATGCACACTCTTTGAAGGCATTAAACTTTCATGGTATTTGGTTTTGACTGGGAGACAAAAACTGTTGAAGCTCTTTAGTTAACTTTAACATTTTGCAGCATAACCAGACATAGTATATATTGTTCTGCTTTTAAATGTTTTTCTAGAACATTTTATAATTATATTTTAATATTTAATAGGGGCCTAAACAAGATTATAAAAACCCTTTAAAGAAACTGACATTTTGTTACTATTAACTTTGCATTAATATTAAGGTTTCCCCTTACTTTCTTTCCTTTTGTGATGCATGGCTAGAAAGGCTTAAACAGCTTTCAAACTGAATGATCCAAAGCCCACCTTTAAAGTCATGTTAGAAAGGTATGTGAATGATAATTAGGGCCTTTCAAACTAAATAGGCTAAAACTTTGAAATGTAAACCTATATTGTTAGGAATAATACTAATTGTGTGTATCTTAGATGCTACCCCTAAACCGAAAGTTTCTGTTTGTCACTGTAACTATTGATTCAGAGATCAAAAAGAAATATTAACGTTTGGATGAATCTTGGATAAAATAATGTCATTGTCTATATGTCTCTTTGAAGTTTGTAATAGGCAGCCTAATGGATATATTGCCCTATGTTAATTTGTGTAACTAATTACTGGTGGTCATTAGAAAGCAAAAGGTTACATCAAAAGCCTGTTGTTTAACCAGGAATGTGTGGTCAAATGGATGCCAGGACACTGTATAAAAAGACCCTTGGGTCCTGATCCTGGTAATCTCAGATCTGCTTAGGCTTCATCAGGGGAAGTTAGAGTTGCAAGGCTGAGGTTCCAGTTATGCTGGTACACCCTGAATATGAGACTTGGATGTCGGACTATTACCTATCAACTATTTCTGAAAGAACTCTTTGCAGCTACAAAGCTCACCATCTCTGTTGTGAATCTGAACCTGAATGAATTGAACTCATGTCTGTATGTATATTGATCTTGTAACCATACTCTCTCTTTTGTTTTTTAATAAATTTTAGTTTCGTTAATAAGAATTGGCTGTAGCGTGTATTTGGGTAAGATCCGAAACAATCATTAACCTGGGAGGTAATATGTCCCATCCTTTGGGATTGGTAGAATCTTTTATTTTATATGACGAAATAAAATTTACAGAAATTTTCATCATATTTGATGTGCATACCTGGATGCAGGCCTGAAGTTGGATCACTTTAAGGGAACTGTGTTGTTTGGACTTCTGAGTAATCAGTACAGTAATAAAGAAGCTGTTTTATGCTGGCTTGGTAAATCTAAGTATTGGAATATCCACCAGATTTATGAGGATTCTCTGCCCCATTCTTTGCAGTTCACCCTAATTAGTAACCACACCTGGCGCCCCACTAGGACCCCAGTCACACGTTTGAATAAAAACTTTGTAATTAATAAAAGAGAATTATTTTTGTTTACAATAGCATTATTTGTTTGCATGCCTTTTTGTGCTTTGGAAAAAAATTAGTTGGTATTATAATTGTTATACGCCAAGCATAATATTCAAATAATGTGGTGCCTCTTATATTAAAAAAAGAATACAATGGATTTTTGTTGCAATAAAATTAAAACCAAAGAAATAGTCACACAACACACACAACATACAGGACAACATACATATGCACATACAAAATAAACAATTATTTTAAAAAAATGCTATTGAATGGAACAGAGAAAAACCCATATTTCAAATACTAGTTAGTGGTTAGGATTAGAAGCAGAGTTAACATTTCTGTTACTTGTCATGTAATAACTATAACTTTTCACTTTTAAAACAAAGAGAGAGGAGAAGCAGGATGTCTGGGGGGAAGAGAAATGTAGGAAGAGAGGGAAACCTGAGCTGAGAGAAATGAATTTACTCTGTCAAGTTTTATCTTAAAGCTCAGACAGCGAATTTAGCAAACTGAGAAAGGATATAAAGGAAACCTTAACCAGTAGGTTAAAATATTCGAGAAAGAAGGTTACATTATTAGCCCTAAGAGGAGGAGTTAAAGCAGTTGGGAACCCTGGCTCTGAGGAGAGTGGCAGTTTCTACCTCCTCTTGCAAAAGCTGAATTTGTTCCCCCAGTGTCTGTTGCTTTTATTGCTTTTTCTAACCTTTTTGTTTCTGTTACTTGCCCTGCTGATGCTGGGGTGTGTTGTCTTAACCATTTGACAGTCCTGGCCACAGTTTGCAACATTGTCCATTTCTTACTGTTGTTATCTTTCAAGGCGACAGTCTCTGCCCCAGCCTGACAGATTCCAGTCCATGTTTCCCCATTTTGTTTCTTAAACTCACATGTGTCGGGAAGAAACAGACGGAGACAGCTTGCGGAAGGAGGCGACCTGGGAGAGTCCCAGCTTGCCGCTTTTATTAAGTACAAACATACTACGAATCATACATGACAGTGATGAATAGACTTGTTTACTTCATTATGATAGGTGGTAAAAGACGAGCCTCCTATGGTTCCCTTGTGAACAACTAGAGGGATGAGCGTGCCTGTGATTTTCCAATACTTTGGCTTACTACTAGACCTTGAGAGATAACAAGGGTTCAGAAGTTTACAGAGCGTTGTTGGCTAGCGCTCAAGGCCTTCATCTCCCCCTTTGTTTTTCTCAAGTACATAGGATTATAATATGATTGATACTATGAATAATGTCTGTAAGCGGGGATTAATTAAAGCTAGGGACAGGAGAGGGATAACAGCCCGTAGGACGTGGTTTGCCAGCGTCCGAAGCTGTCATCCAGTCTCTTAAAGTGTTAAAGAGTAAGGACGGGAAGTCCAGGGACATCCCCGCAAACAGAGATTAATCAAAGAAGGGATACACTGAATAGTGCAGCAGAGGGAAATTAACAACGCCAATGCCAACAATCCATACGTGATGAGCGCGTGTAACCATCCCCATCCGGGGAACAGAGATATTAAAGCAACACATATCATTTACCTTTTCACATCCAAAATGATGCAGTAACAGAAGATAATCTATAGCAGCACGGTTTTGAAGAACCCCATGGCGGAGTTCAACCTATTCCCCGTTAAGTAAGGCAATAGCGGTGGAAGTAGCATTAAGAGCTTTAACTGCAGCACAGGCAAGTTTGTTAATATTCTGGCTGTTGCCTGTAGCTAATCCTGGGACTCCCACTAGGGAGAGAGCTAATGCCACAGACTCTGTTTTCGAGAACAAGTGAACCTCAGAGTCACAAGAGGCATCCAGAGCAACAGAACGAGAGGTACGGGGGTGGAGTGGAATCTTTGGGGGTAATACCACGGCCAAACGACTAAGACAGCATAGCGTGCCATCTGAAATATTGGCAGGGATGTAACTGAATGTTAACCCTTCACATGTCCAGAACCACCCCAGAGGGAGCTTAATGTGTTTGTATAGGTAGGAGACATTGACTGAGTGAGAACAGTTTAGGCTTTTCCCACCGAACCCTTTACAACTTATCAAAGTACAATTTGTCATTCGAGCACATGAAATATTTGTACTGGCTACATAGGGAGTACGTAATTGTAGAGTCTGCTTGGGTCGAGAGGTGGATTGTTCCCCTCAATTATGATAGCCCTTATAACCTAGGTTTCGTATGGTAGTGTTGGGTCCTAGACTTTGAAAGAACCATGTCGCATTTTCAACCTCAGAAGCCTCATGGCATATAGGGATGAGGCACGTACCTAAAATTTGTCCCACCGCCACCTGTTGGGACAGACAAAAGCTGGATTGATTAATGGAAAGGGCCAAAAGACCCCAAACATTGTCTGTCCAGGGCGGTGGAGGAGGGGGGAGAGCCGTACACAATGGGGGACTGAGGAACACTAAACTCAAAACAAGTAACATAATACGAGAGCCCACTACAGAGGAATTAGCCGTGAGACAAGAAATTATGGCAACAACATAGTTCTCAGGAGTTCTGTCCAGTAGTTGAGTGTCCATCACTCTTTCTGCTTGTTGTGCCAGGCCTTTTATCTGCCCCCATGTCACCGGGGGGTTGCACTGCCCCCGGTGCCGGGCAGTGATCACCTTGGTGATCGGCGGCGTGATGTGGAGATTGAAATCTGGAATCGGATTCGAGGTTTCTCGATGCCATGCCCTGCTTGAGCGGATTCTGGGGTAGTTGCTGATGCACGTAGGGGCGGATACAGCGAGCTGGAACCCACACTGGACCGGCCGGGGTGGAGACTGCAGCGTAGCCTCGACCCCAAGTGATGAGGGGTACTGGATCGCTCCAGGAACGGCTTGGGAGCAGCTGATAAGTCACAAGCGGTGCTGGCAGAATTTCTGTTTGGCGAAAATGTTTCTGTGTACGAGATAAAAACTGAGAACCGTCGTTAGACAAATTTAAATGGTTAAGCGTGAACAAAACGGAGGCAAGCCATTCTTCTTTATCGGGTAAGGAGGAGGGAATTCCCCCTTTTTGCTTTTGACGATTGAGGGCCACTTTAAGAGTGCGATTTGCCTGCTCAACAATGGCTTGGCCGCGGGAATTATAAGGGATACCAAACGTATGAGTGATATTCCATCGGGTACAAAATTCAGCAAAAGTGGTAGAGCAATACGCGGGACCATTATCAGTTTTTAAAGAATTAGGAACGCCCATGACAGCGAAACAGCGAACACAATGATTAATAACATGCTTTGCTTTTTCACCCTTTTGTGGTGTAACCCACAAATAACCGGAGAACGTATCAACGGTAACATGTAGGAAGCGCCAGGGGGCGAAGGGAGGGAAAGAGGTAACATCCATTTGCCAAAGTTGGTTGGCACCTAACCCGCGGGGGTTGACGCCTGTTGGGGGAAAAGAGGAATGCTGTGAGCATTGGGGACATTGCTGAATGATGGCGCGGGCGTCTGAGAGTGGGATGGAAAATTGTTGCGAGAGAGCTTTGGCGTTTTGATGGTGGAGTTCATGACTTGCAATTGGGGAAAGAGAGCAAGGGTACAATGACCGGGAGACTGCATCAGCACGGGCATTGCCTTCAGTAAGAAAGCCGGGAAGAGATTGATGGCTGCGGATATGGGCAATGAAAAAACAATGCGTGCGAGCGTGAAGGACGGCCTGAAGTGAAAGAAACAGCTGGAAAAGAGCAGATTCTATGACAGGAGAAACATAACTGCCTGAAATGCAGGAGGTGACGTTGGCTACATAAAGACTGTCCGTAATAATATTCAGGGGCTGGGAGGGAAAAAGGACAAAGGCAAGAAGAACAGCGGCTAACTTAGCTCTTTGAGGTGAGGAAAAGGTAGCAGTGACCTTCACATTCCAACGATTGGAATACCAAGAGACAACGCCATGGGAGGGACCGCCGTCAGTGAAAACTGTAAGTGCATCTGGGAGGGGTTGGAGGGAGAGGAGAGGAAGAAGTTGGACAGGCATCCGCTGTACAAAATACAAGCGGGGATCAGCGTAAGAATGATAGGAAACTGATCCAGTATAGCCTGCCAGAGCAAGTTGGAGAGCATCCGAAAAAGCAGTGGCTGCAGCATATTTTTTGAGGGGGTGTGTTTCAAGGGTTGTTTCTCTATCGCAGCCAAAAGAGGGGAAAGAGAAAAAGGATCGGAGAGCGGCTTTAAACACGGTGCCGTAGGGGGTAAGAGAAGGAGGAGGAGGAGGAGGAGGAGAGGGAGACGTGGCAGGGGGTACCTCCGCCCGCAAGCGCCCCACCGCGTCTGCACAGTGCTGCCATAGAAGAAGATAGCGAACACTTGCCCTAGGCTCTCGAAATAGTTTGTCCCCTATCTTTTGCCAATCCGCTACCTCCAGAGAACCTGCCTCTGGGTACTAGGGGCACTTATGCTCAAGAAGACGCACTAAGTCTTCTATGCTCCTTTGTGAGACCTGAGCACAGCCCGTCTGTTTAATGATTGTAAAAAGCTCCTTCGCATGAGCCTTTTGAGACACGGATAAATCCCCCCCCATACTCACGAGAGAGCGTAAACGCTGAGGTGCACCAAGGCTATGCCAGCCGGTGAGCCGAGGGGCTGGATCACGTCGGGGTCACCAGATGTCGGGAAGAAACAGACGGAGACAGCTTGCGGAAGGAGGCGACCTGGGAGAGTCCCAGCTTGCCGCTTTTATTAAGTACAAACATACTACGAATCATACATGACAGTGATGAATAGACTTGTTTACTTCATTATGATAGGTGGTAAAAGACGAGCCTCCTATGGTTCCCTTGTGAACAACTAGAGGGATGAGCGTGCCTGTGATTTTCCAATACTTTGGCTTACTACTAGACCTTGAGAGATAACAAGGGTTCAGAAGTTTACAGAGCGTTGTTGGCTAGCGCTCAAGGCCTTCACACATGGACCATTTCTTTTCCATTACCCAACTTGTCTAAAATGTATTCACATCTTTGGGTAGAAGGGAGGGGAATAAGAGAAGGGAGTGAATTAAAACACTCGCTTTTTGCAAGTTCCTGCTAGGACCAAACAGATGTTCACAGAGCAGCGCTTGGCTCCCACAGTGGCAGTTCCGCTTCGGACCCCAGGAAATCCCTTGATTTGCATAGTGGCAATTCTGATTCCCCAGCTGTGTTACGGCCTGAAGAACAACCAGCCCTGATTGCTCAGGGGCCAGCGACTTGTCACCCTTGGCACTTAGGGTCTGTGGTGGCACGTGATAGAGAGAGAGGTGGGCATGAAGGCTGATATCAGCCTATGGGGACTGACTGGCATTGGGCTCCTGCCTCTTTGGGGACGTGAGTTTCAACCAGCCAGCTGCCTAGGTAGGGAGTGTGGCCTAGCAGTTAGGCACAAGACTCAGATTCAGGAGCTAGGGGCTCAATCCCTGCTCTGTTGGGTGACCCTAAATAGGCCACTTCTCCCTCTGTGCCTTAGTTGGCCTGTCTGTAAAATGGGGGTACTGCTTTGTGATCTAACGAGGAGAGGCTCTCTGCCCAGGCAGGTGCTAGTGGAAAGGAATGTGGGCAAGCCGCATTTTTGATGTTTCATTTTTAACACCATTCACCGCTTTGTTTTGTCCAGCCTCCCGTGTCTGCCCCTCACTTGAACTGGTGCGGCTGAGTGCCACTCGCCCCCCCCCCTCCGGGGGGTGAATCAGAAGCGACTCCATGGCCAGTTCCAGAAGCAAACCCATCATGAGCAAGATCGGAGTCAGGCCTGCAACGGGCTGGCTGGGGTCATGTGCAGGGTCAGCAGCTGAACGCTGGCGAGATGCAGAAAGACCAGAAGGAGCCGAGCGCCCAGATCCGCAGCTGGTGTAAATCACTCCATTGACTTCACTGGAGCAGAGACAATTTACACTCACTGGAGTCTGGTCCGCTGTGTCTCGCACGGTAGAGACAAGAGCCAGAACGAGGCCAAACCGAGCTCCCCTGTCTGTGCCTGGGGGCAGCTCTACATGGGGGGGTCAAAGATCCCCTCACCCCAGGAGAGGAGATGGGTAGCACCCCACCCCTAGGCCTGCGGCAGCCCCATCCCAGGCTGGCTGGGAGTGCTGAGCTCCCCTGGGCTGGCTCTGGACCCTGAGTTGGGTGAAAGGTGCAGCCCCTACGCGAAGGGGAAAGCCACTTCCTTCCCCTTTCCCCAGCAGAGACTTTGCTACGCTGCATGGGCCAGCCCCTTTCACAGCCTCCAGGATGCCAGGGAGGGCAGCGCTGCTTGTGCTGGGTGAGTAGGGACTGGGGGGGGCTGGGTGTTGGGGGGCTGTGGGAGCGGGCAGGAGTGCTGGGTGATTGTACTGCAGTCCCAGGGCGCTGACAGCCCATGCTGTCCCAGAGGAGTACGGTGAGATTCGGAGGGATCCCCCCGCTGCAGGGACGGAGACGGGGACTCAGTCTCCATGGCCCAGTCAGTCCCTGGCCAGTCTGTGGACAGCCCCAAGGGGGCAGCTAGTGCCAAGGAAAGGGCCATTTTCGCTGTGGGCATGAGGTGATGACAGCCAGGGAAGACATTTCACTGTTCAAGAGCAGGCGAGATATCAGCCCAATCACCGAGCCACAGAGCCGGGGACCGCAGGGGTGCAGGATGTGCCCTGCCCAGCTCAGCGTGGGCTCCCCTGGGTTCGCTGGCTTCCCGGATCTTCATGCTCTGGGGAATGAAGAGAGCTGGGCTCTGGTACCAGGTGGGACCCATCTTGGTCCTATGGAGGGACGTGCCAGTGCCAGTGGGGCAGCTGGGCTGGGCACAGTGGGGCGGGGTGGGTGAGCTGCTGGGGTTGCTGGGATGTGCTGCCGGCGGGTGTCTCATGTGTGATGAACCGGCTGCAGGCCCGGCAGCACCCCGAGTCCACGGACTCACCTGGAGCCCATCCCAGCCGGGTTCTGGTCTGTGCTTAGCCCCGACAGTGCAGCTCTAGGAGTCTGGACGCCTGGGCTCTCTCCCCAGCTCTGCCCCAGACTCCCTTGGAGGAGCCTCTGGCCCATGTGGGCTCCATGCCCCCGTGCTAGTGTCAGGGGAAACAGGCTCTGTACTCAGTCTCCCTCCTTCTCATTTCTTTTGCAGCCCTTGGCCTTGCTGGTGAGTCCTGCTCGTCTCTGGTTATTCCTGTTAGTATAAAGTCCAGGGGCCCCGAACCCTAATGTCCAGGTACCAGGGGTGCTGCCCCCGCTCTCTAATACTAGACAGTACTTGAGTACCAGGAGCTGCTGCTAGGAGATTACCCCAATGCCCTCTATCACCAGATAATACCTGGGTATGGGGAGCTGCTGGGACATTACCCCAATGCCCCCTACCACCAGACAGTACCTGGGTATGGGGGGCTGCTGGGACATTACTCCACTGCCCCATAGTACCAAACAATACCTGGATTCCAAGGGGGCACTATTGGGACATTATCCCACTACCCCCTAATGTTAAACAGGACTTGGACGCTACTGTAACATTGCCCCCTCCCCAGTGCTAAACAAGACTTGATAGCCAGGGGCACAGCCCAGTGGTCAGGTGCCTAATCCCTTTGGCAATCCCAGCCCAGAGCATAGCCCTGCGCAGTTTCCTGGCTCCATCCTCCCGTGTTGAGGGTCATGGGGCTCATCTCTTCCTTTACGCTGAGGTCGGCTCTGTCCTGTTCTCTCCCGCCCTCTCCGCCGGCCCTTCAGCGACTGCACAAAAGTCCACGTTGACCCTTGACCCTCCGTGGAGCACAGTGTTCCGTGGGGAGAGCGTTACTCTGACGTGCGGCACGTCCCGCTCTCCTGGATGGGGATTCACATGGTATCGCAACAACAAGATCCTCGGATCCACAAAAAAAAACAGCCTCCAAATTGGAAAGGCAGAGATGAGTCATACGGGTCGATACCAGTGCGAGGCTTTTGGCTCTGGGCGAAGCGACCCCGTTCAGCTGACCGTTTCTAATGGTGAGTAACGTCACAGCAGGTCGGAGCCATCCTGCCCTGCTCAGACCTGTGGGGCTGCTGCCCATTCAGCAGTGGGGTAAACCCAGCCTCCTGAAGCCGTGAGCGGAGGGAAATGCTGCCAGCTGCCTGCCCACAGCTCCACTTAGGGGTCTGGCAGGATCCAGCCTGCTGGTGAGGTGGCCACTTTTGTTGGATGGAAATTAGGGAAAACCACCTGAAAAATAAGGGACAATTTCGGGAAACACCATTTCCCTTAGCAGAGCATGTTGTTCTCTCACGGGTATATTTCTACTGCCCTCAGGAATACACGGCAATTGTCGTAAGCTTCAATTTAATATTTCAAATGGTCCAGGGGTGTTCCTTAAAATAAGGGACGAATGGTCACTCTACCTGGAGGCCCCCGTAGGCTGCAGCAGAAAGGCCTTGGGGCACCTGCCTCCAGGTACGCTCCCCTCCCTGCAGTCTGGGGAGGCTGCTCCTGGGTTAGTCTCTGGTGAGGGATCAGTCAATAGACTCTGGGTTTGCTCCTAAATTCCACCCTGCAGGCCAGCAGGCACAGCCCTCTCCTTCCCCCTCTGGGAGCTGCCATCCCCTCTCTTCTGATGCTGCTACCCTCTGGCTCTCTCTTTCCAGAGCCCTGACCCTGTATCCTGCCTGCCCCTCGCTCAGCCGGGACTCACCCCTCTTGCTGTTCTTTGGCTCGCCTGCCCCTCCCTACCAGGGCAAAGTAATGTCTGACTTTCTCCTGGCTAGAAAGGGTTTTCTTGTGGCTCACTTTTATCTGCGGCCTGGGGAACTTTTTTACCTGATCTCCTGGAGCTGTTGCTCTCGGCAGAGGCGGACTAAGGGCTCCTGGGGACCCGGGCTGGAGCAAGTTTGGGGAGGAGCCCAGTGTCAGAATCGCGGCCCTGCCCCTTCTGCCTGTGGCCCTGCCCATAGCCTCACCCCATTCTGCCCCTTCCCCCATGGCTCTGCCCCCGTTCCACACCCAGCCCAGCTCTGTCCTTCCCTCTATGGCCCCACCCCATTCCACCCTTCCTCCCACCCCTCATCTCCCACCCCTGCTCCCTATGGCCCTGAGACTGGAGAAGTTCTGCGCCCTGGGGCCATGGCGGGCAGCAAGAGCTTCTCCAGCCCCACGGACATGGCGGGGGGAGATTTTTCTCGGGCCCCCAAATTGGACAGGACCCCTGGGTACCAGCCCTGCTGGGCCATGTGGTAACCCGCCATTGGTTCTCGGTGTCTCTCTTTCAGAATGGCTGATTCTCCAGGTCCCTTACTACACCGTGTTCGAAGGGAACCTGCTGCACCTGAGGTGCTACGGATGGAAGGGAGGAAAGGTGTCTGGGATAAGATATTACAGAGATGGAGCAGACATTACATCATCCTATGGGAACCCAGAGCTGTTGATCAAAGAAGCAAAGACATGCGACAGTGGCAAATATCACTGCAGAGGGTCAAGATCCTTCACATTTGCTGAAGACACTTCTCCTGAAGTGTCTATTTCTGTCCAAGGTGAGGAATTTTTGTGAGTGAGGGGGCTGGGCAGAGAGGGGGCAGTCCCAGCACACAGGACGTACTCAGAGCTGAGCCCTGGTGCGTCTTCTGTCGTGGTGTAAGGCGTGACCTCGCACATACAGTGTGTGCAAGGTCGTGTGGTGCAGAGGACACTGTTACTATTGTTTGAGCCTGGCACCTTTTTCCTTACCCAATAAGCAGTGGACCTTCTGTCCCTGGCTTCCTTGGAGGGAAAGGCTTTTCCTTTACCTAGATACCATTAGGAGAGTCATAATTTGGCCAAGTGACTTTAGTCTAAAACTGGTCTCCCCTTGCTTTGACTTTGGCATAACTGCACCGGCTACTACAACTGACGTCCCCAGAGTAAGCGAGGTCAGAACTGGGCCCTTTATCTCTAGTTGTAGGAGCAGCCGCATTACAGCCCAGCAGGCAGGGATGGGCGTCAGCATAAAATGGATCTATTTTAGGAACGTGCCGAGGTCCCGGTTCGATTTTAAAGCTGAGATCTAACAGATTCGATTTGCCAGCGTGATAAGAGCTGTAGCCAGTATTGGAATGGAATCTAAACAGGATAACCCCTTCTAGAGAGTCCCATGAGCGCGTAGCTTACTCGATTTTATGCTAGGTTCTTTTCAGGTCAGCTTTTACCTGGGACAGCTTTTACCTGCTACCTACACCAACAGAAGGGGTTCTTCCATTGGCATAGGTAATCCATCTCCCCGAGAGACGGTAGCTAGAATTCTCCCATTGGCCAAGCCTTGTCTACACCGGGGATTAGGTTGATTTAACTGCGTTGCTCAGTGAGATGGATTTTTCACACTCCCGAGTGACACAGTTATACCGACCTAATTTCCTAGTGTAGACTAGGCCTGAGGCCCTTCCCCCGACCTGAAGAAGAGCTCTGTGTAAACACAAAAGCTTGCCTCCCTCACCAACAGAAATTGAGCCAATAGGAGATGCTACCTCCTTCCCGCACCCTTGTCTCCTCAATGCTCCTGTTAGTCAGAAGGTTTAATTCATTCCATGGATACTATTTCAGTATTAGCCTGGACTATGAACTGGACTCCCCCCTGTGACGTGCTTATATCTCTTAACATTCCCGTCTCTTGCTTCTGCTATACAATAGCCGTCACTTCTAGAGCACAGCAAACAATTAGAAAGGACACAAACAACCTCTTATTGTCCTCTAAATCAATGGACATGGGCCAGCTGTTGTTTGATTATATCCAATACCTTTCACGTCACGTCTTCCAGGGCTTATCATATGAGACATTGCATCAGAGGAACAAGACAGATTATTCACACAGAGATCAATCAGGCAAACGAATGTGCCATGGGGCTGGAGGGGAAGGCAGGGTAGTTTGGATTTCTTGGGGAAACGGAGGGGTTTACCCTATTTAACTTTCAGTTTTCCGGGTCTCCCAGCCAGTTGGCTCTAGTTGGTTTAACTCCTACAGCTTCCATCCTCCTCCCTGGTCCTTGGTTCACACATAGGAGGCATAGGGCACTCTGCAAGGGAAAAGGGGCAGTAATTCCTGTCCGTCGCCTGGCAGGGGGTTTCCTTAGCTAGACTGAAAGAGATGAGAGTCTTAGCCACAGGTGAGTCTTTGGTTTGGTTGGAAGATTCCTTATCAAAGATCAGAGCTTCCTTTCCTGGGAACTGTGTATTTTAACTTTAGCCTAATTAATGCTCCCAAGAAAAGATATCCCACCTGTTGATACCTTCCCCACACACCCTGGCCCTGCCTCCCATCCATCTGTACCGAGTCCTGGTTCCATCTCTGGAGCTCCCAGCTGCCACGATGGGAAATAAAGCAGGAGAACGCCCCTCCAAGGAGGCCTGTTCTGATGGGATGAGAGGCTTTGAACACCAACAGGAAGTTAATGACAGGCTGTTACAAGGGATCCAGACTCCAAATGAGAGTGAATTGTTCCCTCACAGGGGAACAGGTTCACTGCGATGGGAGATTGTCGGGATGGGGAGCAGAGACTGGGAATGGGGCAGGGGATAGATCCCTGTCTGTTTATTGGTCTGAAATGCACTAGTTTCCAAAGCCCTGCGCTCTGAACACTGCTGGCGATCAAGTCTGATCTCCTTCTAGAGTTGTTTTCGTCTCCGGTGCTGAGATTAGAAGGCCCAGATGACCCCATAGAAGGAAACCCGGTGACCCTGAGTTGTGTCACACAGCTCAACCCCCAGAAATTGGACACACTGCTTCAGATATTGTTCTACAAAGACAACAGGTCCTTGGGAGGATTTCAGAACTCCCCTGACTACCACATCCCAGTGGCAGGGCTACAAGACTCCGGATCTTACCATTGTGTGGTGCAGACGGTGGCCTTAAGAGTATGGAAATGGAGTTCTGAGTTGAAGATTGCTGTTAAACGTGAGTGTCTGGGGCAGAGGTGCTGGGGTCAGGGTCTGAAGGTTCCCGCCTACCTGGGATGGAAAGAAAACCACATGGAATCTATGCAGAACTTCCCGTGACTTCTAAGTCAACATGGGGCCAACCTGCTCCTGCCACAGTCCAGTGGTATTTGCAGGCTGATATCCGAGGGGCAGGGGAGACCCTGATATTCCATGGTGCAAAATAGAGCTTCAAACCCTGGGAGACAGGAACAGCAGCTGGAGTTGAATCAGCTCTGCCTGGGTAGGACCAAAAGAGCACAGCACAGCAGCTTGTGAGAGAAGCTGGAGGCTTAGCTAGTGTGAAAATCTGGCTCTGGATACAATGAAATCTTGGCAGAGAACTTGATGCCAAAGCACTGCCTCGGAGACCTCAGGGAGAGGGGCCAGTTGACATTTGTCTTGATTTGCTACTTTGACCCAGTTGAGGGGATAGGTGGGTCTGACCCAGATAAAGGGCCTGGTTTTGCTCCCACTGGAGTCATAGAACATTAGGGTTGGAAGGGTCCTCAGGAGATCATCTAGTCCAACCCCCTACTCCAAGCAGGGCCAATCCCCACTTAAATCAGCCACTCTATTTTTGCCCCACATCCCTAAATAGCCCCCTTAAGGATTGAACTCACAACCCTGGGTTTAAGCAGACTAAGGCTCAAATCAGTGAGCTATCCCTCCCCCTTCCTTGTTACAGTAAGAGCAGCATCACAGCAGAGCCTAGAGTGACTGATGGTGCAAGGTGGATCTGGGCACATTTTTGGCAGGCAAAGTAACCTTTGTGTCAGGGCTGAAGCCGATTTGACTGTCAGCGACCAGGCTGGGTCCTGCTATGAGGGCAGATTATGCCCCAGCTGCAGGTTCTGACTGTAATGGGATCCCCGGGGTGCAGTCTGGGACTGTGGGACCACTGAGCCCCCTAACTCTCCAGCCTGAGCTGTCTCTCACAATGCTTTGCTAGTGACAAGCAGCAAACCCCTCCAGGCACTGTGATCACTCAGCACAACTGCATGTGGAGCCCCCACCCAGCTAGATTACCTGAATACTCCCAGAGCCGCTGGGGTTATTGAGTCTGCAGAAGAGAAGAGTGAGGAGGGATTTGATAGAAGCCTTCAGCTACCTAAAGCGGGGGTTCCAAAGAGGATGGATCTAGATTGTTCTCAGTGGTGGCAGATGACAGAACAAGGAGTAATGGTCTCAAGTTGTGGTGTGGGAGGTTTAGGTTGGATATTAGGAAACACTGTTTCACTAGAAGGATGGTGAAGCACTGGAATGGGTTACCTAGGGAGGTGGTGGAACCTCCATCCTTAGAGGTTTTTAAGGTCCGGCTTGACAAAGTCCTGGCTGGGATGATTTAGTTGGTGTTGGTCCTGCTTTGAGCAGGGGATTGGACTCGACCTCCTGAGGTCTCTTCCAACCCTGATATTCTATGATTCTATGAATCACACAGAGAAAGGCATCAGCCAAATCCCCCCAGCTCCCAGCCTTGTACCTCAGGAATATACCATCTTGTCCTGCTCAAGACAAGCAGGGCGAATTTATTAATTGATTCACCATTTCATCCATGGAAAGTGGATATAGATCCGCCTTTGCAACCCTGAGCAGATTTACCACACACTTCCTGTGGGCCCATGACCCACAGTGTTGTGGGCCTGGGCCCTACATTCTGTCCCCTCCCCAAATCAATGCTGTACACGCAGGACCCCTACCCTTACCTGGGGGCAGAAGTGCTGATTTGTCCGGATGGCACCAAGCCCATCTTTTGGGTCACCACAGCCCGTCCTGCCCTCCTTTGTCCCCCTCTCCCACAGGAATCCCAGCATCCCAAGTCTCCCTGGAGGTCCAGCCCCTTGGGGGGCAGGTGGCAGAAGGGGAGCGGCTGGCGCTGATCTGCTCTGTGTCTATGGGCACGGGGCCAATCACCTTCTCCTGGCACCGGAAGGGCTCCAGCCAGGCTCTGCGAACAGAGACTCGGAGCTCACAGAGGATGGTCTATGAGATCCCCGCAGCCACGGAGACCGACAGGGGGGAGTATTACTGTGCGGCCTCCAACGGCAAGCCCCCAGCAACAAGCCCAGGTGTGAAAGTTGCCGTGAAGGGTGAGCCAGGTCCCAGATGAGTGATGTGGTGACAGGGGCTTTACCCCTGCCCGGGTGGGCATGAGAGACTCTCCTAGCCATAAGGTCAGCGGGGGCATTCAGGGGATACTGTTGCTGGCTCGGGCCTGCTGAGATGGGAGAGGCCCATGGCTGTAGCAGTTGGAAGCCCCAGGGAGGGGCATAGTCTCCGCACGGGGCTGTGAATGGAGCTGGTTGAAATGCTTTTGTCAAACTCCCCTATGGGGCAGAGAGGCCCTTCACACGCATCCCAGGGGGCACTTCCATCCTCCCTACCCTGCAGAGATGGGGCATGTTACACTGTGCCCTCGGGTGGGCTGCTGGCAACCGGGAGAACCGGGGATTAGGTTCTAAATGTATGAGCCTCTCCTGCCTGAGCTGAAAGCCCCAGCTCGGTAACCACCACTCGGCGTGGTCCAGACACCACTAGAGGGGTAGGGAGTGCAAGCTGGTGGGTGTGGGGTACGCCTGTGCCCAGTGGGATTGCAGCTGACTGGGTCTAACTGGGCCTCAGAGCAGCCTATGGTTGCCAGGTGACCGGTTTTTGACTGGAACGCCCGGTTCAAAAGAGACCCTGGTGGCTCCGATCAGCACTGCCACTCCCCAGCCCCGGAACCCCCTTCTCAACCCCAAACCCCTCAAACCCAGCCCCATCCCAGAGCCTGCACCCTTCCACACTACAAATCCCTCGACTCCAGCCCCCATCTTTGAGTCCCCTCCTGCAGCCTAAACCACTCATCCCCGACCCCACCCTAGAGCCTGCACCCCCAGATGGAGCCCTCACCTCCCCCTGCAGTCCAGCATCCTGTCCCAGCCCAGAGCCCCCACCTACACCCTGAACCCCTCTGCCCCACCCACCAGTCTGAAGTCCCCTCCTGCACCCCAAACGCATCTCCAGCCCCACCCCAGAGCCTGCACCCCCGGATGGAGCCTTCACCCACTCCTACACCCCAATCCCCTGCCCCAGCCCAGTGAAAATGAGTGAGGGTGGAGGGGAGTGAGCCACTGAGGGAGGGGGAATGTAGTGAGGGGGGGGGCAGAACCTCAGGGAAGGGGCAGGGGGAGTGGCCTCAGGGAAGGGGCGGGGCTAAGGTGTTCGGTTTTGTGCGATTAGAAAGTTGGTAACCGCAGGCCAACCTGTTGCCTCAGTGACACGAGGGGTAAATGGGCGGAAGCACCAGGCCCTCGGAACACGATGGTCCTTCCCTTTGAATGACCTGGTGTCTGGACAGGGCAGCGCCAAGGAGCCCAGCTAGGGCCTCGGCCCATGGCGCTGGGCACTACACAGACACAGAGCCAGGGGATGCTCTCGCCCAGAGAGCTCCTAAGCCTAGTGAATTCCCCTAAGCTCCCTGGGGTACAGGCTGAGCCCTGACCTGCCCCGATTCTCCATCAGTTCCAGTGTCCCCGCCTCGCCTGACCGTCAGCGCGGCTGGCGCCTGGGCCGCCGTCGGAGACGTGGTGGAGATCCGGTGCAATTCGCCCCGTGGCTCGGCCCCCATCCTCTATCGGTTTCATCACGAGGGGGCCACTCTGGGGAACAGGACGGTCCGTTCCCAAGGGCCGGGATCCCTCGCTCTGAATGTGGCATCTGAGCGGGATTCTGGGACCTACTCCTGCGAAGCTGATAATGGCATGGCCGGTGGCCCCCAGCGCAGCGCCCCCTTCCGCCTCTCCGTGCTTGGTACGCCGGCTCCGCGCGCTCTCTCTCTGCCTGTAGACCGGGGTGATGGTGGGACAGGGGCTCCTCCATGCTCTGTCCCTGGTGTTTCTGTGTGGTGGGTGGGATGGATCCCACCCCGCTTGCTGGGCTGTGGGACTGTCACTCCATGGTGGTAAGGGAGCCCCCTTGGGTGGACAAGGTCCAGACATGGTTGCCATTGGAGCCTGTTCTCTGTTGCCTGGGTTACCCTTTCTGGTGTGTCTGTGACGGAGCATCTCTCCACACCCTGTCCTGCTCTCAAGCCGTCTCTCTTGTGCTTGTAGTACCAGTGTCCGGGGCCACCATCACCACGGATCGCATGGGGCCAGAGGTCATGGCTGGAGAAAGCCTGAATCTCAGCTGCTCCGTGGCGTCCGGCACCGCCCCCCGGTTCAAGTGGCTTCACAATGCTCAGGAGCTGGTTGCAGCCTCGGGGCTTGGCTCGCCCACGGCTGTGGGGAACACGCTGCATTTCGGGTCTGTGCAGCTGGGCCATGGAGGGAATTACCAGTGCATTGCCAGCAACCAGCTCAGCCCCCAGAGAGTCTTCCAGGCCCCCAGCGAGATCCTGGCCGTCGCCGTGATAGGTATCTGCAGGGGTTGGCTCAAGGACAGGGGAGGGAGGGGCCAGGCTGGGATCTAGACTCAGGTCCAGTTCACATTCAGGTTCAGAATTCAGATTCCAGACCCCTTCAGGACTGCCCGTCGGGATGGGATGTCCATGGGTAATCCCCGGCCAGTGTGTGTTGTGTCCCCTCTGAACCTGGTCCACAGAGGAGCTGGGTCCGGTACAGCTCCTGCTAGAGGGGTTTGCCTCAAGCTGTAGCAGTTCCTGCTCTCAGCTCTGGAGGTCCCCAGACCAACCCCTGGTGTGTCGGCCAATGACACCAAAACCGTATAGGTTCGCCTTGTGCAGCTGTGGACACAGGCTGCGAAACTCTCACAAGATCAGCAGTTCCCATGAGATTCAGCCACGCTGGAAGGGAACCTGGATTTGGATCTGACCCAGAACCAAAGCTATAGAGGCAGAGATTAAAATCTGACCCTCCTGAAACTTATCCTTACCCAGAAATCGAAGGGCTCTGATTGCCAGTGGCACCCCTGTTCTCTCTACTGATCCTTACAACAGTGACCAGAACAGAGCTCCTCATTGCTAGATCCCAAAGGTCACTGGCCCCATGGTCTCGTTCAGACGGGAATTGTTTTTGGAAGGTTCAGGGCCTGTGCTGTACAGGAAGTCAGACTCAATCACAGAGGCCCCATCTGGCTTTGAAATCTATGATTTGTATAGATGGGGAAACTGAGGCACAGAGTGGGAACAGGACCTTCCCAAGGCCACGCAGTGAATCAGAGGCAGAACTGAAGAGAACTCAAGTGCCCTGGCTCCCTGTCTGAGGCCTGACCCGTTGGACTGGGCCCTGTGCCCTTGGTCACGGGCAGAGGTGCAGTTCAACAGGCTCAGTTGGTTTCTGTCGGGAAGTCTCTTCTCCAGGAGTTCTGTGTTTATCTGGGCATGTTCCCTTTGTCTTCTCCAGAGCAGACAAGCCACCGGGCAGTTGTGCCTGTGACTGTCTCCTTCCTGTTCCTGACGGGTGTCACTGCGGCTCTGGTGTCCTACTTCAAGTGCTGGAAGAAACCAGGTGGGTGGCTCCTTTCACGGCATGTGGCTATCAGAATCCATTGGGTGCTCGGAAACTCAAGGCCCTTTCCGAGTGTCTCTGGGTGTCTCAGCCATGCAACCGCTCCGGGGGAAAGGGAGCTTGAAATGGTCAGAGCCAGGACGGCGGATTCCAACTTCCTGCCAAATTCACACCATGAATTCTAGATCTTTCTGCCCACACTTGCTCTGCTGTAATTTAGCCCTTTTGCCAAACCCATCCCACATCTTTAGCCCTGGAGGCTCCTGAATGGGAACAGGCTGATCCCTTTGGTAACATTTGGTGTCTCTCCTCCTGTAATGAACCCCCATGTCCCCTCCCTTGCATTCACTCCCCCTGAGAGCGATCCACACCTGATGGCCAAGCTGACATGTCTGGAGAGATTAATGTACCCTTTTCTCACTTGCTTTGCAGAAGGAATGGTTTTCAATGCCCGGGGAAGGTGAGTCGGGCACAGACAGGATGAAGCATGTTGGGATGTGGGGCAGGGAAAAGGACGAGTTCAGTGTTTGCTTTGATTTAAATGGGTCATGATTTAATCATTAAGTCACCCGTTGGTTTCAGCTCTTGGTCCTCCTGACTGCTTCCCCTCCTATCTACGTGGGCTCTCTGGAGCTGACTCTAAATAGCACGTCCACTGGAAAGCTTTGGGGTCCAATTCTCTGTTGCCATGCACCTTGTGGGTCATTGATCCCAGTGCAATGTGGGTGTAAAGTGCCATCACATCAGAGCAGCCACGTTTTACAGCCACACTGTGCTGGTGCAGAAGGACACACCAGGGACAGGGTAGCAGAGAAAGGCAAACATGGGACCTATCTTTAAAAGTGGGAGCAAAGAGGACCTATCAGCCTAACTTCGATACCTGGAAAGATACAGGAACAAATGATCAAACAACCAATCTGTGAGAACGTAGAAGACAAAAGGCTAATAAGTCATAGGCAATGTGGATTTGTCAAGAACAAGTCATGCCATACCAATCTAATTTCCTTCTTTGACAGAGTTACTGGCCTGGTGGATGAGGGGAAGCAACAGAACATAAGAACGGCCATAATAGATCAGACCAATGGCCCATCTAGCCCAATATCCTGTCTTCCAACAGTGGCCAGCATCAGGTGCTTCAGAGGGAATGAATAGAACAGGGCAATTATCAACTTATCCACTCCTATCATCCAGTCCCAGCTCCTGACAGAGGCTAGGGACATCCAGGGCATGGGGTTGCATGCCTGACCACTTTGGCCAACATAGGAGTCAACTCCGTGGGTGATCCGGGGCTGGGGAATAACTGGCTTGGCAGTAGAACTCCTGAAAAGCATCTGGGGGTTGTAGAGGATCACAAATTGAATGTGTCAACAGTGCGATGCCTTGCAAAAATGGCCAATGTCATTCCGGGAGGTATAAATAGGAGTGTTGCATGCAAGACACGGGAAGTAACTGTCCCGCTCTACTCAGCCCTGGCGAGGCCTCAGCTGAAGTACTGTGTCCAAGTTTGAGTGCCGTGCTTTAAGAAAGATGTGGATACATTGGAGAGAGCTCAGAGGACAACAAGAAAAATGATAAAACCAGCATCAAAGAAAGAACAGGTTGGACAAACACCTACCAGAGATGGTCTAAGTTTCCTTGCTCCTGCCTCATGGTGGTGGACTGGATTTGACCTCTCAAGGTCCCTTCCAGCCTGACATTTCTGATTCCATGATATTTTTGTACCCAACTTAACTCACCTTGAGGCAAAAGAGGAGGCACCAAAGTCACAGGTTGCTCCTGAATATTTGGGACCCCACTTGTTCATCGGCTGGAGACAGCACACTCACTGCCTGCTTGTTGTGAGATGCAGGAACCCGTTTTTCATTACTGAAACTGGCTCCTTGGATTTTCCTAGGCTCTCCACTGTTCTCACCTTCCAGCAATAACCTTCATCACAGGGTGGTCAGCAACAACATGTGGTCTGGTAGATTGCTTAGGGAGGTGGTGGAATCTCCATCCTTAGAGGACAAAGCCCAGGCTGGGATGATTTGGTTGGGGTTAGCACCCAGGAGAGGATCCCACCCCAGAGAAAAGGGGTCACAGGACAGAATCCAAGCACACCAATAGGTCTTTACTAAAGGATGTTGTTCTGCAAAGGGGCCTAGCTCAGTGGGCAGGGTTTATTCAGGGCTTTGCCTGCCAGGAAGCGGGGGTGGGGGCACAGAGGACCAGGTGCGTTTCTGACACTAGATTCACACAACAGTCACATTTAGTGAAGGGATCGGGAGGGTCCAGGACCCAAAAGCCGCAGGACCTCTCTCCCCACCCCCTTTCCTCTGGAAATGTTGAGGGCTGAATTCTCATTACACTGAGCCCTGTCACCCCCAGCCCTGCCCTCACCGTTTTCCTGCCTTCTCCATCTTGTGCCGGCTCTTTCTCTCTCTCGTCTACGTCTGCCCTGTTCCGCTCACTGTGTCTTCCTATCCCCAGGGGAACACAGCTCCCAGCCCAGCAGGAACCCCCTGGCCAGAAGCTGCCTCCATCGGGGAGCTTGGGCCTTTCTGCTGAGGAGCCGTCTTATGGCAATGGTAAGGGGAAATAACCCGCCTTCAAGGGACGTGATGCCGCTGGAGGCCTGTGTGTGGCCGACACCAGAGAGAGGAGGCGGCGGTGCCCCTGCCCCGAGGCGCAGACACTGGGCGCCAAGGTCTGTGGAGAGCTGCCCAGGAGCTGTGGCTGCGCTGCTCTCTCTTGCTGTCCCATTGTGGACGCGCAGGCTGTGGCCCTGCTGGGAGGCACTGGTCAGACATGGTCCTGTGACCCTGGCCGCTGTTCTGAGGGAAGCCACGGTTAATACCAGTGTGTGGTTAATACCAGGGCCTTGTCTGCACTAGAGCAGGGTTCTCTGCCTTCCTGAGGCTGGAGTCTCCATTTCCATGCCAGGACCCCTCAGAGCCCCCATTCCCCACAGCTGGGACCCTGCCCCCCTTTCCAGTGAACAGAGAGCAGGTCCCTGGCTGAGAACCCCAGCGCTAGAGAACTGAGCCGACCCCTTGGATTGAGCCCATTTAGGTGCAAACAGCTCAGTGGGTCCATGCTGGCTGGGCTGGGTTGTGCTCTGAGTCTTAGCATGTCCCCACTAGTGCCATCCTTTCAATCGCATCGCCCACTGAGTATCTATCCCACAATGCCTGGCATGGGGTGCTGGTGGGAGGAGGACCATTTCAGGGAGCTGGCTCCGCCCTGGCCCTAAGATGGTGCAATTGGCAGTGGTCAGTGCTCAGACCTGCTGTAGCCTGGTCGGATGCCAATGCAATGTGGCAAGTCAGCATGTTGCTGGGATGCCCTGCGGGCAGCGGGCACACTACACCAGCTGCAGGGAGAGTGGACAATGCCTAGAGCAGGTGCTTGCTTTGCGTGAGATGTGGCTTTGTTTTCACAGTGTGTCCCCTGGAGCCGGAGAGTGGAGATGTGGAGTACACGGTTGTCACCCTCAAGAAAAGAAGTGGAGGTAAGTGGAACAAAACAGAGTCTTGCCTTGACAGGCAACGAAGGATTTAATAGAGATGTAGGGGATGAGACATTTCGCTCACTTGCTCTGCAACTATGCAGGCCAATGAACTGGTCCCAGGTGAAAGTCCGGGCAGGCAAACAGGGGTGATTCATAAAGTGTAAAAAGCCTGAAGGGGCTGAGAACTGAAAAATGGATGGTAACAGATAGTGATTTGCAGTGATTTGACCGTGGTGAAATCCTGAAGAACAAAGAGCTCTCGCTCCTGCTGGTAGCTGTTTCCATGGCCTCACTCTAACTCAACAGACTCTCGGCTTCTGGATTTGTTTAGTCTGCAGAAGAGAAGACTGAGGTGGGATTTGATAGCTGCTTTCAACTACCTGAAAGGGGGTTCGAAAGAGGATGGAGCTAGACTGTTCTCAGTGGTACCAGATGACAACAAAAAGTAATAGTGTCACGTTGCAGAGCAGGAGGTTTAGGTTGGATATTAGGAAAAACTTTTTTCACTAGGAGGGTGGTGAAGCACTGGAATGGGTTACCTAGGGAGGTGGTGGAATCTCCTTCCTTAGAGGTTTTTAAGGTCAGGCTAAGCAAAACCTTGGCTGGCATAATTTAGTTGGGGTTGGTTCTGCTTTGAGCAGGGGGTTGGACTAGATACCTCCTGAGGTCCCTTCCAACCCTTATATTCTATGATTCACACATGGCTTGGGTACTCCCTGTCATTTACAACCTAACAGGGTGTTTTTCACCCATACAGATCACTTCTCTCCACCCACTCTAGAAACACAGCCCCTTGAGAGCAGTGCTAGCTGTATGAATGGCACAATCGCAGGGCAGGACAGTGAGAGACAGGAAGCGGGGGAATACGCCTCCCAGCTTGGCACCATCCTCAAACTTTATACATGTACTCTCTACGCCATTATCTAAGTCATTGATGAAGACATGGAACAGAACCGGACCCAGAACCGATCCCTGCGGGACCCCACTCGTTATGCCCTTCCAGCCTGTCTGTGAACCACTGGATGGATGGGAAGGATGGGAAAAGTGACCTTGGCTTTTCAGACCCTTCAAAGGCTTGCTCAGAACTTGGTTCCAGAAGCAGGCAGTGGGTTGGCAGTGCAGGGCTCTGACATCTTAAGGAGATTCACCCTGCTTAGCATTTATGTTGGTGGATGTAACTCCCCAGGCGGGGATCTGGCCAGTGCCCGGGAGCAGAGCCATGGGATCCTGAGGAGCTGGGCTGCTGGCGATGGAGACTCACGGGGTGAATGTTAATGCCTAATCCTAATCCCTTCCTGTTCCTCTTGCAGACAAACCCCAGGGAACTCTGCCAGGGGACAACGTAAGTGCAACACCCCTCCCCTCCCAGCTCTGCTGCCCTCTCTGGCCTTTGTCTGCCCCTGTCCCCCCCACTCACTGTCCATGTGCCCTCTCCAGGAGGAATACTATGTCAGCTACTCTGTGCTTCCAAACCCCAAACCCGCCTGGGAGTCGGCTGCAGGAGCGAGGGCTCCAGAAGGGGGATCCCTACCGGCCAGTGACATTTATGAAAACGTTCCCCACCTGTGACCTCCCGGTGACCCCCAGCCCATCCCCTGGCCCAGCCTGGGGGAGTCTGACTGTCTCATTAACCCTTCACTCCCCTGCTTGGCATGTAGGACATGGAATGCAGCACATGCCGGCTGCGGGTGTGGGGGCCTTGTCCTTGGCTGGTGCCCTTTGCACTGGGACTGACAAGCCAGAGCAAAGATGGAAGCAAATGATCTGGGGCTACACAGCTGCTGCTGCTGCTTCCTTCTGAGGCATCGTGAGCAGATGATTTGCTGAGGGGCCCGGGGAGCAGCCCTGATCTCTGTTAATCCCTGTGATGGGTCTGTGCCTCTCAGGTCTCCATCCCAGGAGGTTGCTGCCTTGGCTGTTGTGCATGGAGGATCTGGCCCAGTGGGACTTGTGACAACTGGGCTAGTTTACCCTGCTGCCAATAAATGTTGGATTTGCTACATGGTTTGTCTTTGAGATTCTTGGGTTTGCTTAAAATGGCATTGTGTACAACCCTTGTCCCCAGGGACTGACCCGCGGGAAGTGCCCTCTGCCTCTCCTGCTGGGTAACACCCAGGGAGCAAGTCTGTTCACTAGGGGAGTGCAGAAACCTGCCGCTGGGAGAGAGATTTTCCATCCTGCTTGGTTATAATGATGAACTTTACTGCAATATCAG
Source organism: Dermatemys mawii (assembly GCA_007922305.1). NCBI lineage: Eukaryota > Metazoa > Chordata > Testudines > Dermatemydidae > Dermatemys > Dermatemys mawii. The sequence goes on along the minus strand of ML677399.1, from coordinate 5,756,744 downwards.
AGGGGAAGCCGTGTTAGTCTGGATCTGCAAAAGTGACAGAGTCTTGTAGCACCTTATAGACTAACAGATATTTTGGAGCATACGCTTTCGTGAGCGAAGACCCATTTCATCAGATGAATGCTGTGGAAATCTCCAGAGGCGGGTATAAATATGCAGGCAAGACAGTGAGGTAAATTCAGTCAGGGAGGGTGAGGTCCACTTCCAGCAGCTGACCTGGAGATGTGAACACCTAGAGAGGAGAAACTGCTTTTGTAGTTGGTGAGCCATTCACAGTCTTTGTTTAATCCTGAGCTGATAGTGTCAAATTTGCAGACGAACTGGAGCTCCCTGCTTAGCCTTGGAAATCTGTTAAGGTCACATAGGCCATGGTGAAACAGCTAAAGGCAGAATAGGAGCAGAGGATTGAAACAGTGAAGTAGATAGAGATTGATGATAGGCCATGTAACATACAATAATATCGTGAAAATGGAGACGTAAGAATAAAACAGTTTGCACAGATAGAAGAGTTGCTTTGAATCCCAGATGTTATCAGATCTGGAAAAATGTAGAATGAGTGAGTAGATGGAGTATCCGTCTATTCAGTGTACAGAAAACAACTTTGTATTCCTGCTTCAACATCCAGATGTTGGAACTGCTCAGTCTGTGCACATGATTAACTGGTGCTTGGATTTTTTTTTCCTGCAGTAAATTTATGTTACTGGCCCCGCTCCTTCCTCCCTAAATCAGCCCTCTCCCAAACACATACACATACTTTATCCATTTCCATAGCTTACTGGAAATTTCCTTCTGCAGCTTGCTTGTTGGGAGCTTTTGAAAGAAAGGTTTCCTGGTCGCAAAAAGCTCCTGTCGGTTTGGGAAGATTTGGCAGGTCTGCTAGAAAATGAGAGTAAAGTCCTGTGTGGGACTGTGTTTTTTAATCCCATTCCAACCCGCTCCTGCATCGTTTCTTACGTTTTTATCCCATCTCCAATCATAAAAGCCTTAGATCCCGCAAATCCTGCAAGAGAGACAGACTTCCACATGCTCCTAACAAACAAACAAAACACAGCAACGGTCGGTTAATATATTATATATCTAAACAGAATTCACAATTTTTACTACTAAATGAATAAAATACATCTTGCTTAAACCATGTAAAAATACTTTAATTCCTGTTAAGAAAGCAAGGAATACTTGTAGCACCTTAGAGACTACCAGTTTATTTCAGCATAAGCTTTTGTGGGCTATAGCCCACTTCATCGAATGCAATTCCTGTTGTAATAGATATCAAATCTCTTTCTATTCCTCTCTTAAACTTAAGAATTAAAACCTTTATAAAAAAAAAGAAAAACTCACTTTACATTGCTGAAATTCTATTTATGAAAAACTGCTGTCATGTGTCTATCATGTGGGACGTCAAAACAAATCGCACCACAATTATGCCTTAAAAGGTGCAGATATTTTTTTAATGATTGTAAACAGAAAGTTTTTTAAAAACATGGAAGTTTTTAAACTGCTTGTTTTAGAACTTTGAAACATACCAATCAAGTTATTTATATGTCAGGATTATTATTGCTTTTTGAAAAACATTTAACGGAAAAACTGCTCGCAGCACTAGGTTTTTGATAGAAATAAATTTTAAGAAGAGGCTCAAACTAAGTGATTGACAATAAGGGCGGCTTAAACAGCAGGTGTAGCTAGGCTTGCAATTTGTTTTCCTGCAAATTATTGCAGTCCGGGTTTTTGCCCACCCTATCCTGCCCACAACAAAGTACAGTTTACCCGCTCCCACTGTGATGGTGGTGGGTCCTGCATAGGATTGCCAACATTGTATTTCAACAGTAAGGGACTGTTTCCTTAGCACCCCCACCCCACCCCTCCTCCCGATAGTATTATTATTAATACTAAACAGCACTCACCTACATTCCCCAGAGGTATTTCTTGCTGCTTTTTGCAGCGTTCAGCAACTCCCTATCTTGTTGTACAGAGGTGAAAAAATAAGGTATGTCCCTTGTAATAAGGGACTGTCTGTTGTCAACCCTAGGGTGGGACATGCGGGATCCGAGTCTCTCTGCAGGGATCTGGTGCAAACCGTGACACTAGTGCAGTGACCTGGGCCCCTCTAGTGGGGATCTCTGGGTGAGCAGCTCTGACTGACAATCCAGCACCAAATCTATGGCGGAGCCTGGAAGTGCCACTAGCTTTGCTGTTCCTGTGGGTTCAAAGAGCTCTGGTGCCACCTAGAGGATGCTCCCACCAAAGCCTCTTCACAAAATGCTCCTTATTCCCCTTGGCACAGATTCACAACGTATTTGGGCACTTACTCTCCCCGATTTCAGTGGAAGTTGAATACTTCCATTGAAGTATTCAATTCAATGGAAGTTGAATACTGGCATTGGAAAAGGTTCAGAGAAGGGCAACTAAAATGAATAGGGGATTGGAACGGGTCCCATATGAGGAGAGATTAAAGAGGCGAGGACTTTTTAGCTTGGAAAAGAAGAGACTAAGGGGGGATATGATAGAGGTATATAAAATCATGAGTGATGTGGAGAAAGTGAATAAGGAAAAGTTATTTACTTGTTCCCATAATAGAAGAACTAGGGGCCACCAAATGAAATTAGTGAGCAGCAGGTTTAAAACAAATAAAAGGAAGTTCTTTTTTACACAGCGCACAGTCAACCTGTGGAACTCCTTGCCTGAGGAGGCTGTGAAGGCTAGGACTATAACAGGGTTTAAAAGAGAACTGGATAAATTCCTGGAGGTTAAGTCCATTAATGGCTGTTAGCCAGGCTGGGTAAGGAATGGTGTCCCTAGCCTCTGTTTGTCAGAGGGGGGTGATGGATGGCAGGAGAGCGATCACTTGAACTTTACCTGTTAGGTTCACTCACTCCAGGGCACCTGGCATTGGCCACTGTCAGTAGACAGGATACTGGGCTAGCTGGACCTTTGGTCTGACCCAGTACAGCCCTTCTTATGTTCTTATATTCTTAAGTTAGGAGCCTAAATGCCTTTGAGAATTTGGGCCCTCATGCCAGCCTGAGGATATGTCTACACAGCAGCTAGTAGTGTCATTGCCAGCCCAGGCAGACATACCTACACTAGCACTGATTGAGCTAAACACAGAAGTGTAGTGACCATGATACATGGTAGCTACCCTGAGTAAACCCCATCTGAAACCCTAGATATACATTCAGGCAGCCCTGCTGGTCTCACTGCTGTGGCTGCACTGCTGTTTTCAGCATGCTGGCATGACCAGAGCTAGCATGGGTGAGGCTGGAGCTAGTGAGGGTATGTCTAGCTGAGCTGGAAATTACCCCTCCTGCTCCAGTGTAAATGTATCCTGAATAGAGGAGGTTTAAATGGCTCGGTGCTACACACAGCAGAGAGGGGGAGATCCTTCAGTGAGGGAAGTGGGGGGCTAGGGGTCCTTTAAGTGAGTCCTTAAACACCAAGGTTTTGATTGTTCCGCACATGAAGCATCCAGGGCACATTTCACATGGTTTCCTCCAGGATCCTTGGCATAAATGTCCCTGCCCCATCTGTGGTTCACCTGTCTGCAGCCCTCCGCCCCAGTGGTGGCTGCATTTTGGACATGTGGGAGCTGCTGTGCCTTCCTGATGGCAGTGTTCATCCCGAAGTCCTTGTCACAGGGAGCTTCCAATCAAAGGCCCAATCCTGCAGGGAGCCCTGGAGCAGGGGTAGATGAGGGGAACCAGGCCTCGGGGATGGAGGGGGTTTCGCCTGGCTGGAGTAGATGAGGGGGACCAAGCCTGGGGAGCAGGAGGGGGGTTGGTCTAGCAGGGGTAGATGGGGAGGGGACCAGGCCTAGGAGGGGGGATCAGACATGGGGTAAATGTGGGGGGCAGGCCTGGGGAGCAGGCAGGGGTTCAGCCTGGCAGAGGTAGATAGGGGGGACTAGGCCTGGGGAGTGGGAGGTGGCTTGGCCTGGTGGGGATAGATGGGGGGCAGGCCTAGCAGGGGCGGGGGTCAGCCTGGCATGGGGAGATGGGGAACAGGCCTTTGAGTGGGGGCTCAGCCTGGCACAGGTAGATAAGGGAGAGCCAGGCCTATGGGAGCAGGGGCCAAGCTGGGGGTCGGGGGGCTCAGCCTGGCACAGGTAGATGAGTGGGGGATAGCAGGCCTAGGAGGAGGGGGCTCAGTCTGACAGGTGTAGATGGGGGGCAGGCCTATGATGTGGGGGCTCCACCTGGAGGGGGTAGATACGGGGTGGGGGGAGGCTCAGCCTGGCAGGGGTAGATACAGGGGGACCAGGCCTGGGGGCGGTGTTTCAGCCTGGTGAGGGTAGATACAGGGGGACCAAGCCTAGGAGGGGGGCTTGGCCTGATGGAGGTAGATACAGGGGGACCAGCCCTAAGAGGGGGGCTCAGCCTGA
>ML677399.1:5648639-5751972 GCA_007922305.1 Dermatemys mawii | reverse complement strand
TAGATACAGGGGGACCTGGCCTAGGAGGGGGGGCTCAGCCTGGCGGGGGTAGATACGGGGGGGGCTCGGCCTGGTGGGGATAGATACGGGGGGACCAGGTCTAAGAGGCGGGGCTCAGCCTGACACGAGGGGCCCCAGGCCGGGCCGGGCCGGGCTGGGCCGGGGCAGGAGCAGGTGCTGGGTAACACTAAGGGCAGCCCGTCTCCCGGGCTTTAAAGCTGGCGGCGGCGGCCGAGCCCGCCCCACAAGGCGGCTCCAGGCCGGGCCGCTCAGCTCCGCCCCGCGCCGGCAGGAGGCGGGCGGGCCAGGCGGCGGCGGAAGATGGCGGCGGGCGCCGGGGAGGCGGGCCCGGGCCCGAGCCCGGACTTGGAGCTGGACGAGCTGCTGGACAGTAAGGGGGCGGGGATCCTGGCGGGGGGGGAGGGTCCCTCATTGGGGGACCCCTGTCAGGACAGGGCGGTGTCTAGAGGGGCCTTGGGGTCCCCCAGTGACTCAGCCCCGCCTCACCTGTGCTCGCAGCCAGCAGGGCCCAAGGGGCTCAGCCCCCCTGGCAGAGGCAGGGGAGTGGGGGGTGTTGATTGCCCCAGGGGTGCCCCTGGTACCGGGGCTGGGATTTCAGGGGTGCTGCTGGCTGGGGGTGGGGGCTATCAGCTAAACCAGGCTGGGAGCCCCCCGGGGGGAGCAGGTGTGTGAAACCGGTAAATAAACTTCATCTTGGACATAACTTGGGCCATGTGAGGGGGTCAGTTGGGGCCCTGACCCCTAAGCGGGGGCTCCTGGGGTAGACGTAACCGGGATTCCTCAGGGCCATGGGAACATGGACTGTGCCATGGTATTAGTCCAGGGTAGGAGTTCTCAGCTGACCAGGGGGATCTGTCGCTAACAGCTGGTCTTTGACCCTCTTGGCTCTCTCAAGCTGCTAGATTGGCCTCTGTCAGCATCTGCATTTGGGAGACTTCAGGGAAGATTCAGTGGGTGACTCTCGTCCCACTTCTCTCCAGGGCCGGAAGTGCTGGTCAGAGGGATGTGTCCTCTGGAAGAGAGGTGAAAGTTCCCAGCTATCTGGGCTCCTTATGGACTCTCTGGCATTTTCACAAGAGCCTGGCCATTAACTCTGTTGGGGCTGAGTTGCTGCTTAAATGATTGCAGGGTGTCCTCTCAGATTTCCCTGTGGCTTCATTTAGATACAAGATATTTTGTCCCTCATTTGTCTTACATTTATTTATGTGGCTGTTAAACACCTGCCAAGCGTCACCCCAGAGGCATTGGCATTTCAGTGGATGAACTGATCTTTGTTGTTCGCATTGGTGGGGGTGGTTTACTTGATATTGCAGTAGGTCCCAGAGACTAACCCAACTGAGCCCCATTGCCATAGGTGCCCCACATAGCTGACAACCCAAAAGCCAAGGCATAAAGTGTGGATAAGGCAAACAGACAATATGTGTTGTGGGAAACAAGGTAACAAATAGTAGGATCAAGGACATTCTTAGTCAGCTGGGAACAGGGATCACACTGGAAATGTCAGTTCACTAACTTTCCTTACCTTTGCAACAAGAGATTGGACCCAGATTGCTATGGAATCTGTGAATCCTTAAAGGGACACTGTCACATTAAAAAGGTTTCTCAGCTAGGTAGTAACATCTCCGATCATTAAGCTAAATGAATGCTAAGAATTTACGGCTCCGTTCTGCAAATACTGAAGATCTGGTGTCTTTGTTCGTAGTCATGCTCCCCTTGCGGTCAAGTCAGTAGCCAGTGGTGAAGCTAAATGTGCTTTCAGGACTGGAACCTTCCTTCTTGTTCTTCGTGCTCCTTAGAATCATAGAATATCAGGGTTGGAAGGGACTTCAGGAGGTATCTAGTCCAGCCCCCTGCTTAAAGCAGGACCAATCCCCAACTAAGTCATCCCAGCCAGGGCTTTGCCAAGCCTGACCTAAAACATCTCTAAGGAAGGAGATTCCACCAGCTCCCTTGGTAACCTATTCCAGTGCTTCACCACCCTCCTAGTGAAAAGTTTTTCCTAATATCCAACCTAAACCTTCTCCACTGCAATTTGAGACCATTACTCCTTTTCCTGTCATCTGGTACCACTGAGAACAGTCTAGATTCATCTTCTTTGGAACCCCTTCTCAGGTAGTTGATGTTCTGCATGCCTCTCAGTTTGAATATCGATGCAAACCAGTCAGGTAAACTTCTGGTTCATCGTGAGTTTCTGACCGATTTCCTTTGAGGTTTTCTGGTGCCACCCTCGTGCTGCACAGCTTGTTTCAAACAGAAATCATTGTTTAAAAATGAACTTTAAACATTTCACTAGCTCTTCAGGTTTTTTTTGTAAAGCATCTTTCACAAAATTTGAATGTTAGGTTTAATATAACCTGATTGGGTCCCTTTGACCATCCCTCCTCATCTTGGTACCTTCTGTCAGTGCATCAGTGTGAGCCCTGTAGAGAAGGGGAACTTGCCCCACAAAGCTGGGTCTGCAGGGATCATGGCCATGTTGCCGTGCAGCTGTGTGCATAAATTAAAGTACCAAGTGTAGGATGAGAACTGGATGTTCATCTCCTTCCGCCCTCGTCTGCAGCCACTCTAGGATTGGCACGCTCAGTGCCATGAGGGTAGTGGCTGGCAAGCCAATGGGTTTAACAAGAAAGTACAACTCAGTTTAAGGTGTCTGAGGCCTCTTAGGGTGTGTCTGCACAATATTTTGTAGGGAGCCTTCCAGCCTGGGCCGACAGCTGTTTAGAATGCTAGGGTGAGCTTTGCTAACCCAAGTCTGTCAACCCAGGCTGGGAGGCTGGCTCCAGAATGCTGTGTAGATAGACTCTTACTGCAACATGAGCATCTTAAAGGCTTTCTTCTTGTCACAGTGTGAATGGCTTCCCCTGGGCTGGCTGCCTCAGTTTCCTAGCAGGCTTTGTATAACCGCTCCTGTCTCCCTCTCTTCTGGGGCCTGCATGGTTATAGCCACTCACGTGAACTCTCCCTGCTTCTGTCTTTAAGGTGCACTCGGTGATTTTGAGAAGACCAAACCCGTCCGACCGCCGCCCCCTGCTGCTGGAGCGGGGGATGCTTGCAGCTCTGAGAAGTCACCAAGCGATGCAGCCCAAGTACGAGCTCGGAAAGTCCATCCTGAGTTGTGGGTGGAGACGGTTTGGGGAGAAGTTCCCCTTGCTTTACAATCTGATAATCCCTTGCTCTTGTGGGCTGGGCTCTAGTCTGGGGATTCTTGATGTCCCATTGTCCCCTCACTCCTCCTGCCAAGCCTTCCTCCAAAATATGCTGGCCAATCAGGGCTGTAGCTGTGACTGCTGGTTTCTTGGGGATGAGTAGAGTGGCTTGGTCACATGGCCAGGCACTCTGCTGTCTCAGGAACTGCCTATCCTTGATCCCTATCACTGTGGTTGTGACTGGCCAGAATGTTCTTCCTGCCTGTCTGCAGAATCAGGCCTTGGGAGCCAGATGGCAGGGTCGTTCAGGGTCCAGCCCTTTGTCTCTGGAATTCACGCTTCCTGTGGCTTGGTCAGGACACAGTGGAAGCTGCATCTGTTCAGTCCAGCTCAGTAGCTGGAAAGGCACTCCTGATGGGTGGAGGTGGTGGGGGTTGTCCTAGTCTAGGACTACTTGTTGCAAAGGTCACAGTTTCTGATTATTGTGACTTACCCAGATACAGCTGTAGTGGGGACCATGTTTTTGAAGGGATTTTAATGACTAGAGCTGGATCTGGGAGTCAACTCCTGACTTCGATTCCTGGGTCTGTCACTGACTTGTGTGGATATAACGCCGAAAGATCCCGGTTGTTGTCGGGCAGAATCATACCTGGGATCTCTGGAGCTCAATGCGTGAGTCTCTACTGCATGAGCTAAAAGCCATATGGCTGTTAGCTAAGGCTGTAGAGAAGACTCATAATCTCTCTCTAAGTGGTCTTGATGCCACTAGATGGGACAGAACACCACACCCAGGTGGTGTGTGGGGTACATGAGCACAGGCAAATCACATCCCCTCTAGGTGTGAACGTCCCTGCCTGTAAAAAGGTCCAAATCTCTACCTCAAATTCACACCCAGCCTGAACACTGAATACTTCAATTTATTCCGTTTTTACAAGTCTTTGTGTTTCCCATTTCTGGGAGCAGAGCAGCAATTGTGCAGGAACCTGTTCCCAGGAGACTCAGCTCCGTTTCACGGACTTGGCAAGCTTGGATCGGCACTGGAATTGGCTTATGGTCCTTCAAGGGCTTTGGTCCTGTCCAGATGCCCAGGGAACACCCATGTGCATCTCATGGTCCTGTGGGAAGATTTTGTTCTGAGTGGGGTACAGAGCTCTGTGACACCATGGTTTGCTTGCTTGCTTCTTTCCAGCACTCCCTCTTTGCCTCCCAGGAGAAGTTTTTCCAGGACCTGTTCGACAGCGAGCTGGCATCGCAGGCCACGGCGGAGTTTGAGAAGGCCATGAAAGAGCTGGCTGAGGAAGAACCCCACCTGGTGGAGCAGTTCCAGAAGCTGTCAGAGGCAGCCGGCAGAGTTGGTGAGGAGCAAATGTGGCACTGTTACCCTTTACGTGGCATTGAGTCTGCTGGAGGGGGAGCTACCTGGTTTTAACATTAGGCGAGTTTGCTGCCCAGTGGGTTAGCACAGGGGCCTGGGAGTCAGGACTCCTGGTTTCTGTCACTGGCTCATTGGATGGCCACAGGACAGTTGCTTCTCCGTGTGATATCTTGCTACCTCTTCATGGCACTGAGGGGCTTAACTCCTGTTTGGTGGGCTGTGAGACCATCGGATGACAGGGGCTTCAGGAGAGCATTGTAAAGCTTACTGTAGTATTGATTATCCGGCATAGGCAGTGGCTGTCAAGCATCTCATGTGCTTCCCCACACTGACCAGAATGGGAAGAGGAGAGTTCTGACTCCATAACCCCATCAGCCTTTGACCTCTCAGGCTGCCATTGAGGGGGCAAACTTGCACCAGCTAAAAATGTTTTTTTGCAGAGTGAAATATATGAAACCAAGGGACAGTCTGGAGCTTTGGGTTAGGAACATGGGAGTGCCCCGACCTGGGGGGCATCAGGTGCTCTGTCTGTTTCCAACAGTGGATGGTATCAGCTGCTTCAGAGGAAGGTGCAAGATCTCCAGCAATTACGGGAAAGCCTGTCCCATGTACAGCTAGCTCCTGAGCCCAGTAGTCAGTGGCTGGCTTGTGCAGAGGGTGAATAGCCCTTGCAAAATATTCTTTTTTAATATTTACTAGTCTAACACTGGCTATGCTAATTGTCCATGTAAAGTCTTATCCTCTCTGATTCTCCTTAAACTCTTGGCCTCGGTGATAGCCTGTGGAACTCACTGCTACCAAGTATCCATGGCTCATGTGAAAAAACTTCCCTTTTATCAGTTTTGGGTTTGCCAGCTGTAAGTTTCATTGAATGTCTTGTGTAATCCACCCCCAGTCCTCATGATTTCTGTGAATGAGATTTCCTCTTTAAGGAATGGCTTCCAGATTATCTACCTATGCTACAAAGAATCTGTTTGAATCTGACCCTGAGGAGTGCTTCTAAACCCAGCTCCTTCTGATCACAAATAGCACCAGGAGAGCAAGGTATTAAAATGAAGCATTAACAAAGATCAAACCACTATCAGTTCACTTAGTGATGCTGGCTGGCTTCATGGCAGAGAGGACCAGGAATAATTGTAGTAGAAAACATGCAGTCGTGGCACGCAATACTGAGATGCGGTTTGTTCATTTAGAAGCAGAGCTGCTAAAAGCTTAGGGTGTAGCTGCACTAGAAAACTTCTACCCCTTTAATGTGGCTAGGTCTACACTAGCATAGCTGCACTGGCAAAGCAATTCCAGCATAACTATACTAGCAAAGCGCTCCGAGTGTGTATGCTGCTTGTCCTGGGAACTCTGTGCTTTTGATGGTGTAACTTATTCCACCATCAGCGTGTTTTTACCAGCCCGGCTGTATCTACCTAGATGATTTTGTGAGCAGTGTTAGGTGGGTGACAGTGATGCCAGCAAAAGTTTGTAGCGTAGACTTTACCTCCTACCCATACAGATAAAGCAGCAAAAGAAACCCTCTAGGGTCGATGCAGATATATTGGTTTAAATGCTTATAGAAGTATTGCTTGTTCCAGTTCAAGAAGCAAAATCAGCCATCCTTGTATAAGTTACCGTTGTGTAAGTATAACTGAGTCCACGCTAGGAGTTGTGTTGGTGTAACTTGATGGGTAAAATATCACCGCAACCAGTGTTGTTATACTGATGTAACTTTTCTAGGGTAGACCATACAAGCATCTAAAGAGAGCAAAAAAATCCCATGCAAAGCAAATGTGTCTTCTTTAAACAAAGCTTCCTTTCATGCCTGGGCCATGGGCTCCGGTGCGGAGGCGCACGGGCTGGAGGGGAGTTTGGGTTTCCTGTCTGTAAACCTTGTCCCTGACCCATGCCCTCTTCACGTTCCTAATCAAAAGGCAGAAGAGAGTTTGCACAGAGCTGAGCATGTTGTCCTCAGCCCCAAGCAGCCTCTTCCCAGTGACTGTCCGGGTCTTGAGACTCCGACTTGCTTCGCACATGCAGGGAGACCAGAGTCTGCCTTGCAGATCTGAGGGGATAGAGATTGGCCCTCATTTCCAAGAAGCAGCAAACGTCTGGTCAGCAAGGCACCGTGGTCACTGCACCACCTGAGAGTCCGGAGGGCTGAGTTCTCACATTTCTGCCTTGCTCTGTGACCTGGGTAAAGTCATGTCCTCTCTCTCTGCCTGCAGAATTGGTAGTGATAATCTCGGGGTGCCTTTAGAAAAGCTCTCCACCTTTAGAGGTCCGTGGATTAAAAGAGCAGCAGAGAGAGCGTAGTATTGTTATTACGAAGGTAGCCTGGGTCCGCAGTCCCGTCTCTGCTATTAGAAATTCTCTCTGTTGCATACTTAGAAGCACTTATAACTTGGAGCCGTAATTTAACCTGATCTAGCATCTCTCCCCCGATCTCCACAGGAAGTGACACGACATCCCAACAAGAGTTCACCTCCTGTCTGAAAGAGACACTCAGCGGCTTGGCTAAGAATGCCAACGACTTACAGGTAAAGCACCCGCTGAGGTTCCCGGAGCTCAGTCATGTTTTGACCCAGTTCAGATGAGGTGACTTCCCGTCCAGACCCTGACCCCTCTGGGGACGAGATCCTGAAGGGAAATAGCTTGAAAGATGCCAGAGGAGGAAGCAGCAGGTTACAAAGGTGTTTGGGGCACAGCAGTCTGGCTTCTGCATCACAAGAGCGTGTTCACTTGTATTGATAGTGACACAGGAGGGGGCGCTCCTCCCTCTACCAGGGGCGTTCTTGCACAGTAGTCCTTGGGCCAGTTACCTGTGCTCTTTCTGACCCCTGTGATGGGGGTGGATGCAAATCTCCTCATTTGTGGGGTTTGGTTTCCCTCCCCAGAACTCCAACATGTCGGAGGAAGAGCTGGCGAAAGCCATGGATGGCCTGGGCCTGGAAGAGGGTGACGGTGAGGGGAATATCTTACCCATCATGCAAAGCATCATGCAGAATCTCCTGTCCAAGGACGTGCTCTACCCCTCCCTCAAAGAGATCACGGAAAAAGTAAGCGGCTGGGAGCTGGCAGAGTGGTACGACCCGGCCCCCGCCTCGAGGGTCACCATGTCTCCATGTCCTTTACTCCTAGTACCCGGAGTGGCTGCGCATCCACCGCGACACCCTGCCTGAAGAGCAGTTTGAAAAGTACCAGGAGCAGCACAGCATCATGGGTAAAATCTGCCAGCAGTTTGAGGCTGAGCAGGCTACGGACAGTGACGCCGAACAGAAAGCTCGCTTCGAGATGGTGTTGGATCTCATGCAGCAGGTGAGCAGCTGGCCTCTTGTAGAGCCCACCTTTGGGGGCCTGCACGCCCCGTCCAGCCGGGGGCTCTGGGATGGTGGCTTTTGAGAGCATCAGTCCGCTAGGAACCAGACCGAGAGCCCAGACTCGCATCACTCAGGCCACAGAAGCGCTGTTGGTGACAACCCAGCTCACTCCTGACCTCTGCTGGGCCAGGATCCAGCCGCTGAGAGGCAAGGGCTCACTCCTGACCTCTGCTGGGCCAGGATCCAGCCACTGAGAGGCAAGGGCTCACTCCTGACCCCTCTGGGCCAGGATCCAGCCACTGAGAGGCAAGGCCTCACTCCTGACCTCTCCTGGGCCAAGATCCAGCCACTGAGAGGCAAGGGCTCACTCCTGGCCTCTGCTGGGCCAGGATCCAGCCACTGAGAGGCAAGGCTTTGCCTTTACTGAGCCATCCCCTCACGCTGTGCTGTACAGCTGGACACTTGCTGCTTGGACCTACTCTCCCTTAATGCTCTTGTCTCTCTTCCAGCTCCAGGACCTGGGGCACCCTCCCAAGGAGCTGGCCGGAGAGTCGGTGAGTGTGGGACGTACGCTCCTCCTGTAGACACTGCCTGATTCCCAGCCCTGGTCTCAGCACCGTTAGCCTCCATTGCAGTCAGGTGGGAGTTTAGAGCCCTCTCCCGCTGGAGAGACGGGGCCTCTAATCTGCAGGCTCAGCTAGGAGTCTGCTGGGAGATGGTAGAGCTGTCAGGTAACCCCGGACCTTGTCCCTAGCTACTCCACTAGTCTTCTGTCCATTGGTTGATATCTCGCGACAGAAGGCAGCACCTTCTTGCTACCGACTAGATCAGTGCTGAGTGCCTTTGGGCTGATGGGGATGTGGAAGAATTGACTTTCCCGATGAGATCAAGCAGTGTCTTGATGGGATACGGGAAACCTTGTGGCCGCCACGTGTTCCCAGCAAGGAGAGCTTTCTAGTGGCTAGAATCCGAACTCAGTTCTGTGTGCTGGTTTGACTCCTGGCTCTGACACCAGTGCGCTGTGACCGGGGGCAGTCCCCTATGTGGCTCCATTCTCCAGTGTAAAATGGGGGTAATACTGGTTCTAGGGGAAAAGGGACTTGTGTGGCTTCGTTAATATCTGGAGGGCTTTGATCAGGTGCTGCTGCGGTCTAATTTGCACTTCTGCAGTTATCTTCTCTACTGACAGGCAGAGGCCTAATTAGTCAAGTGTAACCCTTTGTCACTTAGCGGTGCCCATTCCCCTGCTGGCTGGTTCCAGCCAAAGGAAAGAATCAGGTGGGTCTGCCCAGGAGAGCAGTGAAGTTGGATTTTAAAAGGGAAAAATCTTCCTAAGCAGATCTACCAGGTGCTACTTGTCTGTGCACCCTACTCAGACTTGTGCCTCTGGGCGGGAGAGTGAGCAGCTGGGGATAGGTCAGTGGTTTGAGCACTAGCCTGGGACATGGGAGACTCAGGTTCAATTCCCCCCCCTCCACCGTAGACCCCCTTCTATGAGCTTGGGCCAGACACTCAGCCTCTCTGAGAGCAGGAACAATAAGCTAGTGCGGTTCTTTGAGATCTGCTTATGAACAAAGTGTTTATTTCTTGTTGGGATGCCCTGCGGGGCCAGCACTGACCCGGGCTCTGCTTTGCTTAGCTGTGAAACTTTTCCAGGGGCTTCAATTGCACGTAGTGTTCGATTTCTGCTCCTCCGCGCAGCCAGCAGTATTGTTCCTGGTCAGACTGCTCTGCTGCCTTACCGCCACTGTACCCGTGCACTGACACGCCTCTCCCAGAGGGCAGGCTCTGCAGCTCGGAGCAGGCCTCTGGGGCAAGTCCATCTCCAAGGCTCTGCGCTGGGGTTAGAGGTGGTTGATCCAAGGCCAGTGCAGCGTATGTGACTTTCTCCCCACACTGGGCTGAGTCTGTTGTAGCCAAGCCTGGCCCAGGTAGATCTGAGCTATAGACCCTGTCCCTGGTCTCACAGATGGTGCCTGGGGTGTATGGACGTGAGGGACTATAGGCACGGACAAGCGCTCCCTTGCCGGAGCTGGGTCCTTACAATGCCCTGAGGTGTCTCTGCCCTGGGCGTGTTGGGCCCTTCTCCTACTGTTGGTCTAGCCCCTGCAACATCCCTTGGGGCCAGGAGCGCTAGTTCAGAAGGATCGCTCTGCCCTTTCACGGCAAGCTGGTGGAAGCGCTGGCAGCCGGTCTGCGTTCGTGATATCACCGTTCGCACCAGGGCTGGCACGAGCCCGGCCGCGGGAGAGCTCTGGAACATCCTCGGAGCAGATGAGCGAGTTTCCAGCCCCGCTGCGGCGTTCTCGGAGCTCATGCTCCTGAGAGGCTGCTACAGGGCTTGTCTGCACACAAGCTGTAGTGCTTAACTGTCCCGGTCTAGTCAGCAGTGCGACCCCTGTAGTGAGGATGCAGTTTGATCAGTATAAAGGTGATTATCCCAGCGTAGCTTAGTCCCAAAAGGGAAGGGGACTAAACTATTCCAGTGTAAGACCCCTCCAGACCAGTCGTCCCTGCTAGGGGCTGTCCTGGTATCACTATATTTGTAAAAATCCCATACGTTTAACTGGCATTGTTATACTGGTAGGAAAGGTGTGTGCAGACCAGGCCATGGCCATTCTGGAGTAGCCTGGGACCGCTGGCTTTCCCCTGCTCTCCAGCTGTGCAGTGAATCACGCTCAAAGGCTCTCTGCACTCCAGTTTGCTGGTCTTCCCCAGGTGCTGGGACAACTGTTTTCCCTGCAGCCTTCCCCCCCGGGGAAGTTTCTGCCTGGAGCGCTTTCTTGCATAAGAGGGCTTAACAAGGGAGATGGGGATGGGGAGAAAGCCAGCAGTGCGCTAAACCCCCGTGCGCTCCTGGAGTCTGATCATGTGCTCATCTCGCTCAGTCTCTCTTCCTGATGCCAGTGATACCCTGGGGGGGTAGGAAAAGATGCCCCCTGGGGAATGCCATATGTGGGGCTTAGCTCGATTCACTGGCAGGCCCTAGCACTAGCAGAGCCCAGGAGCCAAAATAGTCTGTTTGCGAGAGCGGCAGGCGCGGTGACATTTCGAAATGTCTACGACTTCCAAAACAGCCATGAATCAGCCCCTGGCTCTTCCCCTTCACTGGGCGTTACAGAGCAGCTGATGCTGGGTGGAAAAACAATCTCTAGGAGCTAGTTGCTGGCACAATAATTTGCCTGAGAACAGGCTGCTCTTAACCCTTCACTGACTGTGAAGCTGCAGCCTCGCTGGGGAGAGTTTGGAGAAAGGGGGGGAATTGTGTTCCACAAGCCATTGTAATCTTTAACCCCTTAACTACTTGTCCTCTGCCTGCCTTTGCTGCTGATTGGTCTAATGCTGTAACTCTGGTCTAGGCAGCATAAAACTCTGGGGTCTAGCGCCTTGTCCCTCTCCTACGAGAGCTGGAGTTCCTTTGGGGAAGGAGGTATGGCAGGAATAGGACGCAGGAATTCTATTCCAGGTTCTTGCTGACTCTGAGACCCTCTTAACCTGTCTGTGGCTCAGGTTAGCCCTCCAAAACAGGGATGGTGCCCTCTGCTGGCTCAAATGAGAACTGCTCAGTGTGTCGTAGGTGCTACACTGCTGGAAGTTGGAGAGTCTCATTTAGCGCAGGAGAAGGGGGTGGTGCTTTTGCCTTGAAAGAGACTTAGAAGGACTTTGGTTCTGAGATAACATGGATCTTCCCCTACATCTCTTGTCAGCTTCTTGCCCATAATCTGCTTGGAGCAATAGACATTACTTTGTCCATTGCCTGTTTTGCTCCCAAATTCACATGGTGTGATGGGGGTTCTTGGGAGAGGATTTGTGCAAGGCTGGTCCAAGCTGCTTGGAAGATGCCCTCATGCCAGGGCTTGCTGCCAAGCCCTTGCTTTTGTGAGCCTGTGCACAGTGGGCTGGGTGCCAAGCGTCAGGATCGCTGGCATCCAGAGCGAGGAAGCAGTGAGCTTGTGGCTTTACTGCAGTAGAAATCCAAGGCTGCCTTAAGAGTGCCTGCGGGGGGATCAGAACAGAGTACCTCTGAAAGTCTGCCCATTTGTAAGTGTAGCACTTAGCAGCTGGGCTGAGACATGACACTACCCCTCTGCTCTGAAAAGAAAACCTTGGGATCCATTTAGATCAGGATCTGAGCTTTGATCCTTGGGCCTCTGTTAATTCCCCTGAGTTCTCCAGGGGCAAGCAGACCATGTGGAGAGCTGGCTGGGGAAACACCTGCTTGACTTGTATCTTTCCGTTCGCCTACATCCATGGGATTTCGTCATATTATGCTGGAATTGGATGGGACTTTACCCCCCTCCCCTTTTGAAGCACAAACACCTTTAGGCTCCCAGTACTGAAACTGCCCTGCTGAGATCTGCTTTCCATGAAGGGAGTAATTCCCATTGAATTCTTTGGCCATGCCTCCTGGATCTCCCTATCCGTGCATCAGAAATTACCCAGCACACGGGCATTGCAGAGGCTTGGGGTTGTGTCAGGACAGCTTTAACCTAGCCACCTGAGTGGGGGAAGGTCCTAAAGGAACCAGCAGAATTGGTGGAAGGTAAATGTCACCATGTAAGGGCCCAGCCCAGCTGCCTCTCGCACTGCACTGCCCAGACGGTGATGTAGGGACACTCCTAGGGGTCAGGGATAGAGCCACTGTTCCCACTCTCCCTCCCACACCCCCTGAGGAGCGGGGTGTGTCCTGCAGCCTGGTTCTCAGACGGTGGAGAGCTGGCAGGTCTTTCCACACTCCTCCCCAAACCGACTTGGCCAAGGAGCTGAAGCAGGAGGAGCTGCTGAACTCTGTCTGACAGCACAGCGACAATTAACGGCACGAAATGCTTTATTGACATTCACAGGGGTAGCAGCCCGGAGCACTTTGCAGGCAGAGCCTTGCAACGTCTCTGCGGGGTAAGGTGGCGATGTCCCGATCTGCAGGCAGAGCTGCTGGGTCACTGGCACCCCAGATGGCGCTTGGAAAGTGCAACTTCTCTCGTGATGGCACGTTAGCAGCTTTGCTGGGAGCAGAGGCGTGCGAGTGTGCGTGTCGCTGCTGGGTTTCTGCCAACTATAGGAGAGGGCCATGGAAGCGCCTTGCTCGGGCAGCTCCCAGTGCAGCGGTGGTGGATCCTGGCTAGAAGGCTGCAGAGCAGCAAGTCTGGGCAGGGTGCCAGGCCAGGCACTGAGCGAATGGTCACCCTGCCTGGGTGCAGGAGGGAGGGACGGCTGTCAGCTCGACCACTCTGCTGGAGGAATAAGTGCAGCATAAAGGAACAGAAGGGATGGGGAGGAAGCTGTTCTCTGAAGCAGGGTCACTCACGCTCCCTTCTGACCTATTTTAACCCTTTATTAAGGCCTTAAAAACACATAGGTCCACCCTGCTCAGTGGCCAGAGATCCTCTGCAGTCACTAAAGCTGTACTCCTGACAGTTCTTGCCAAGAGGCAGTGGGGTCTAGCGGATAGGGAGGCAGGGAAGCTGGGTTCTGTTACTGGCTCTGCCATCTGCTGTGTGGCCCTGGACAGGTCCCTTCCTGGCTCTGTGCCTCAGTTTCCCCTCCCACCCTCTATTTAGATTGTAAGACCATTGTTAAGAATGGTGTCCGTGTTTGCACAGCACCGAGCCCACTTGAATATGAGCAATGAGTAACTTCTTGTAGGCAGGCAGGTCCAGAAAGGCCCGGTACCGGTGTGGGGTGGAACGCTACCGTGGTGCTGGGACAGAAGGGAGGCGGTTGCGGGGAAGGGACTTGAGGCCATAATGGTGCCTTGCTGGATAGCATGTGCCATGGGCAGCCAGGTGACCAGCGTGACACAAGGAGGCAGCCCAACCTGAATGCTCCTGGCTGGAGAAGGGGAGGGCATCAAGATTTCCATTACAGCGGGAATGTAACCGTTGTCCGCACTGGGCCATCTCCCTGCTGGAGTGCACCCTGGGCACGGTGCTCACCCCCACCCCCAGCTGGTCCATCTGCCCGGCTCTCTGACATCATGTCTGTCTAGCTCATGGTTGGCTGGAGGCCAATACGGGCTACAAAGGGGGTTAGACCCTTGCAGTTGGTACCTAGGTGGGGTGAGGACTTAGGTTGGTGTGGGTATGCATGGGGAGCTTGTACACCTGCTGTATGGATAAAGCCTCTGCCAGCTTAGAGCCTCTTCCATCCATATGCCCATCGGGGTAGGCTGGTAGCTCCCAGGTGCTTAAATCTTACTCTTCCCTCTGCCCCCGTGGGGGAAAAGGAGGTGGAGCCACTGAAGCAAGATGAGCATGAGTTAGTCTTGCACTGAGCCAGCCGCAGAGCTGGGAGAAAAGTGCCAGACTCAGGGCTCCTGGGTCCTAGCGTCTCGCCCACATGCCGTCTGTCCGGCATCTCTTGTAGCACTGTGCTCCCGGCTAGAGGCTCCAGCCCAGTTGCTCCAGAGCCGGACAGCGGCTTCCCATATGCTAACCCTTTCCCTCTTCCTTCCCCAGCCGCCTGGGCTGAACTTTGACCTCGATGGACTCAACCTGTCAGACTCCGCCAGCGCTGGAGGCGAGCAGTGTCGGATCATGTGATCGCCACCCATGCCAGCTAGCCAATAGGAAGGGGTGGTGGGTGTAGGTTCGGGGGGACAGACCCCTGGAAATGCTGCGGTTCCTAGAGCAGGCTGGGTTCATTAGTATACAATTAAAAGTCCAGATCGGATGGCCTTGGTCTGTGACTTTCAGAAAGTCTGACGAGATGCCAGTTGAGCGAGTGCGCCCTGCAGAGACGCCTGGAGCGCTCTGACCACATGGTTCTTCCCCAGTGCCTCTGGGCTAGGAGTCCCCCAAACTGGTGCGCTTAGTCTTTACAATTAGCCTCTGCGGTGCTGGAGTCCTGGCGGAGCAGCCCCAGCCGTTCAGGGTCCCTCACGGGGCAGGGAGCCAGTTGCCTTTTGACTGTGTGGTTTGAAATCTAATCCTCATTCAAAGCAATAACCAGCCCCCTCGGCCCAAGAGATTCTGATCCAAGCCTTTTCCTGCTGCGTCTGATCCCTTAAGACAGGCAGGACTGGGCGGGATCTTACTGCTGGTTCTAGGCAGCACTGCAGTAGCTGAGCTAGCTCCTGGGCTGGTCTCAGCCTCCCCTGCGTGCTGGCTCTGTTAGTGCCTGAGCCAGCCCAAGTGGGCAGGGAGAGGAGGGGAGATCTCGCTGCAGGGTTCCTTCAGGGTAGATGAGCAGCTTAGTGTACGTAGTATATTGGGGTTGTGGGGCCCTAAAAGGGCCTTTGTCACTTTTGTGCCATTAGCAGCACTCGTACTCTCACGGGTGCCACTGAGAGGGGGAGCTAGGTCTGTACTGAACTCTGTTCCTTTTCTCACCATCACTCCCCTGGGCTTTGGTTTCAGCTGGCAAGAGCTTTCTCCTAAAGGTCGGTGCCCTGCCAGTGGCCATCTGCCAGAGCAGCCGCTGTCCTAACTCCCTGTCCAGCAACTGAGTGCATTGCACGTCCCTTTCCTGAGCCCCAAGCTCTAGACTGCAGTGTGCCAGCAGTCACTGCCTTGGTCCCTGGTGACAGCTTGCTGCATCCAGTTCTCTCTACTACGAGTCGGTCTCCTCTGACCACTGATCTCTGGATAATGTGAGACCAGTGCAGGCCTCCCAGGGACTGAAGATCTCTCAAGAATTTACGCTGCTTTCAGCTACCGTCCAGCCGGCTGGCCCCACGAAGTCCGTGCCTGTGAGCTCCCCCACTGAATTTCTCCAAACACCCCCTTGAAGGCATCTGCACTGAGCCCCCTGTGATGGAAGCTAACAGAATAAATTGCCACCTGCACACAGCTGTCTCTCTTCTCCCTCCTCCCAATTCTCTAATAAACATCCCTCATTAATTAACTCTGATCTGTACCTTTCCCTCGACCAGCTGCCAGGTGGGGACTGTGCATTCTAGGAGAGCTGCCCAACTTGGCCCTGGCTAAGCATAAGAATAGAGACCCCTGCTGGCTGCTTCCAAATCCTGTCGGGTGCTGCCCAGCGGGACCCTCCGTGTACCTGGGCTTACCCTGGGGAGCTGGGACAGGAGTGATTGCCAAGGCAACATGGGCAGTTATCAGCTGTGTGATGTGAATGTTTGTTCCCCTCTCCCCCATTGGCAGAACCTGATTGTACAGGATGGACTGTCTAAATTCCCCAAATAAAGGTGGTGGCAGTCCCCCTGGGCTCTGTCCTCTGTGTCTGTCTTGGTGGGGTGGGGGATCTGCTGAATGGGGAACCGACGGGAGAAGGAATAGAGCACAGACACCTGTGGGGAGGAATTGCAAGCAGATCAGCCCTTCTCCCAACTCCTGGAATTCCGCTCTCCCTAGCCAACTACAGAGCAATACAACCAGGCCCAGCCCTGGTCATCCTTGCCCAGGACAGGGACACCTTGGGCTCCTGCTCAAAGGCTCCACTTCTCCCGGCAAAGCCCCCTCAGGACACGCTGGAGAGGGGAACATTTCTTTCTGGAAGAACTGGCACCTGAGACTGCTAATCTGGCAGCAAGGATATTTAATCTCTGCAGGGGTGGTACCGTGTGACAGGAGAGTAGCTAACACTGTGCCTGTGTTTAAGAAGGGGTGTGGGGGCGGGGGTGAACAGAGCAACTACAGATGTATTAGTCTGACCTAGGCAAGGCTGTTGAAGAAACGGTGAAGGAAAGAATAACGTGGTGGTGGTAAAGGGTTGGGGTGACCAGATAGCAAGTGTGAAATATCAGGACAGGAAGTGGTGGTGGTGGGGGGGGTAATTGGTGCCTATATAAGACAAAGCCCTGAATTTCGGCGACAGGAGGGCTGGTTCTTGCTCACCTGCTCGGGCTCTCCGATCGCCATATGTGGGTGTGATGGGTTATCCCCCCCCCCCCTACACACACAAACACTGGGGTGCCACTGAGGTCGCCTGTTTCACCAGCCTGGGCTCCCTCAGCCTCCTGTAGCACACACACAGGTAGGGACATGCCCAGCTGCAGAAGGACAGAGACGCTGAAATCAGTTCTACTTGTTTTATTTGTTCTGTAATCTGCCTTGATCAGTTTGCTATCCCTTATAATCACCTTCACGGCCAGACACTTTTTCCAGCCTGGGCTCTGCGCTCCCTGCACCCCTCTTCCCTGTTTCCAGCAGTCATCCTGGCCAGGGATTCAGTGAAAAGGGAACCTAGATTAACTCACTTCCCTGCCTTAAACAGGATTTACATATGGTGGGAATCCTTTTTTCCACAGTTTGATCCCCACCCTCTATTAGTGGAAAAATACTAGTAGTCCAAGATGGAATCCAGTACAGGTGGCATAATCACACGACCCTGCAGTGGCAAAGCAGCCATGAGTGAAGGTTGTTTGCAGTGTCCCAGGAAACGTCTCAGGAAGGTAGGAGATTAGCATCTTCAAAGTCCTGTTGGCCCCACTAATGACCCATCCAGGGTGACTGCATTTTGTCTGCTGGGTGTTCCCCAGATGTAAACAGTTGTAATAAGTACATAGCCAATATTCCGATACAGAAATGATACATGCATAGAAATAGGATATTTATAGTGCATCATAACCCTTCCATCTTGCACAAAATATCTTAGCTATGCCATATTCGTATCCTAACCAACTCTCTCAAAAATATGAGGTGTAGTGTCACAGGGGAATTTTCTCCCAATTCACATTGGCAATGAGCAGGGGAGGGAGGTTGCCTTCCCCTGCAGTGTTTGAGGCACTTGCCCGGATTATCTGGGTATTTCTCATTGAATCATTTCCCCGGCATTGCAGGGCCTCGGCCCTGATGCACCTTGGTCTCTGCTGTTCTCTGCCTGTGGCACATCATCCCGTCTCATGAGGGATGGAATACTTCGGTCTTCTTCGGTTGTTGAGTTTAGTGTGCGGGTGGGGGTGGTGGAATGGGATATACAGGATGTCAGATTAGATGACCTGCCGCCCCTTCTGGCTTTAAACTCTCCCTCTACGTACCAGTGGACTGCAGTTGTCTCTGGGGTGGATCGTGATGGCTGTTTTTAATTGTGAACAGTTCTTAAAAACCCTATGTGACTGGGGTCCTAGTGGGGACCCAGCTATGGTCACTCAATTAGGACGAACTGCAAAGCATGTGGCAGCCAAACCCCTAAAAGCTGGTGGATATTCCCATACTTGGATTTACTAAAACAGCTTCTTTATTACCTTGCTGGTTACTCAGAAGTCCAAACAACACAGTTCCCTTAAAGTGATCCAGCCTCAGGCCTCCATCCAGGTACCCACGTCAAATAAGATGATTTTGGAAAATTTTATTTCATCATAGAAAAGATTCTACCAATCCCAAAGGATCGGACACATCACCTCCCAGGTTAATGAATGTTTCAGATCTTAGCCAAATACACACTACAGCCAATTCTTATTCAGTTCATAGGTCATAGTCCAACGTCCAAATCTCACCAGTACTTAGCTATATGAATGAACATAAGGCCTTTTGCTCGTTCTCCACCATTCACAGATTCTTTGCTATACAGTTCAAAGAGAGATGAATACAGAAATATCCCATGTTTACAATCATTTAAATGATAGGATGTTCTTTTGACCTCTAAATTATCAGAATACACCACAGACAGGGACTGTTGATTACATGGTGTACCCTACTCATATATATGTAAATACACAAAAATACAAACATTATCTCCCCACATATCTTTTGAGGGTTATTTATTCTGCAGGATGTTTAATCCTTTCTAGCCATGCGTCACACCCTGTTTAATACTGAATACTGATACCCAGATGAAACTGCAGGGGCTATTTGAGGATGTAAAAGGAACACCTCCAGGACAGGGCTGGTCAAATCCAGAGGTGTGTCAGGATCTTTAATGATAGCCTGGGAGTACACTGGAGTAAAATCTCATTCCGTGGGCAAGTTAGTGATAGAAATGGAAGGGGGTGGGTGTCATTTCAGTGTGTTACCCTCTGTGATGCAGCGGGGGCAACTCACTCCCCACCCCTTCACTCCAGGTCCTTGATTAGTGGAAATGGTGATAATGTGTCATTGGAAATGGGTCAAGTAGGGGGTTGTTCGAAAGCCTGTTCACAAATACAGTGGTACCAACCATCCTAGCAATATTCAGGTTACACCCAGTCGCAAAGGACAGAGTACTTGCACTTTAGATCTCACATGAACGACAAGGTTCGTAGCCAATCCTAAATAAACTATCCAAAGATTTATTAACTAGGAAAAGGAAAGCCAGAAGCTGGGAATAGGTGACAGGGGATGGATCACATGATGATTAACTATTCTGTTCATTCCCTCTGAAGAACCTGGCATTTCTCACTGTCGGAAGACAGGACACTGGGCTGGATGGACCTTTAATCTGACCAAGTATGGCCATTCTTATGAAATGAAAGTTATTTACAAGGTTAAAGCAGGTAAACAGACACACAAATGAGTTCCAATCTTAAGTTTCAAAAAGTACTAGAAGCTTCTAGGACCAGCAAGCTCTTTATGTCCTTCAGGGCTAACCCAGGCCACGCCCTGGGGATCTTTCGCTTATGCTGAGTAATCCTTGCACCTTGGGCTACGTCTACACAGGGATCAAAAGCCCACAGTGGGCCCAGGTCAGATGACTTAGGCTTGCAGGGCTCGGACTCTGGGGCTGAAAGATTGCCATAGAGGTGTTCGGGCTCAGACTGGAGACCAAGTTCTGGGACACTATGAGGGTGGAGGTTGAGCCTGAACGTCTCCACAGCAGTTTTTAGCCCCCGCGAACCCGAGTCAGCTGACCTAGGCCAGCTATGGCCGTGCCACAGGTCTTTTGTCCCTATGCCTCAGAGTCCAAGAAGCATGAAAGATACAGTTCCTCCTTGTTAGGGCTTTTTATTTCTTCCCCCTTTCTACTTGGAGTTGCAAATTCAGCTCTTGGGAGGAACTCACTTGCATGTCTCCTCTTTGCTGTTTGCTTTTCCTCCCCTCAGCCCGTAAAGTCTTTTGTCCTCTGATGTTCCACCACAGTTGGGTGTCACTGGGTCTTCTATGTGGGGCAGGAGATAACGCCTCCTGCTGGAGCATCATATTTCACACTAATGAGTGTCTCTTTCCTTTCTGGCGACTGACAGATGCTTTCAATGCACGTTTCAATATTACCTTTCAACTGGGGATATGGTTGTTATGAGTGAGATTAATGCAGGCAGCAGTTTACAAGCCTTCAAAAGTCTAATCATTAAGCACATTTTTATAACTCTAATATCTATTTTAACAATGCTAATCCACCGGGAACCAGACTGATTCCAGCTGTGTGTTTGTCAGCGCTCAGCTGAGACATGGGGCCTTTGAATGAGTTGTCCCTGGCCTGCCAGCATCACGCTCATTTCAACTCTTGTAATATCATATACAAAGCTGGTAATCAATACCACTGAACTGCCTTTTTTTTTTTTTTTTTTTCCTGATGATGGCATAGAATCATAGAATATCAGGGTTGGAAGGGACCTCAGGAGGTATCTAGTCCAACCCCCTGGCTCAAAGCAGGACCAAATCAGCTTTAAGCACTCCTTCCATTTATAGGAAACTTAGCTGCGGGCATTTGTGAGGTGGCCCACCATTAAAAAAATTAAGCTGGTATCATGTTCGGAGCATTAACTGGTAACACTATTGTACTTAAAGTACTGTACAGGACCTTTTCAGGGCAATAAGGCAAAGTGCCACATTTATTAGTAACACATGTATCTATCAACACTCTAACATATGCATATGATATATATTATACTCATGCAGTCTTGACCCATCAATAGCAACAAAGGATCTGAATTTCAAACACTGGCTTCTCTATCCAGCATACCGAACAATTTCATAGACTAGCTACAAAGCCTTGGGATTTTAGCAAAGAACAGTGCTGTGCTGGAAAGCAATAAAGCAACATAAGTTAGTGGTTAGCACTGTTATGAATGCGCTAGGTCAGGCCTGCACAACTCGGAATGCAGGGAGGGGCATATTACTGCAAAAAACCCAGCTGCGGGCCGAAAAGCTCCGCCCTCACCCGCTTCCCCCCACCCCACCGCTTGGCTTGCCCCACCCCTACTCACCCCCCACGGGTCGCACAGTGAGCCTGTGTGGGCTGCATTTTGTGCAGGCCTGCACTAGGTTAACACCTAGCATCTTCACATGTTACACTATTTCACATCTCTGCTATTAGCACTAATAAGGCTTATTCAATGAGGTCTTTCTACTTCCCTAGAGGCTCGCAGAATACACAATCATTTTGGGGGGGTCTCTGACACCCCACCTGGATGGCTTTTAACTGGAGCTGGATAAAAGATCCAGGCATGACCTGACCAGGGATCTGTCCTGAGATTGCCTATGGGCTGTGACTGTAGTGGAAGCTGAGATTGTTGGGCCTGAGCAACCTGCTGCTGCTGCATCTGTTGCAGCTGCTGTTGAATGACTTGCTGAGACGGCTGCTGCTGTATCTGTTGCTGTGGTATTTGTTGTTGTTGCTGCTGCACCTGCATTGCCTGAGCTGCCTGCTGCTGTAACTGCAGTTGAGCAATTCGCTGCAGTTGTTGCTGCTGCATCTGAAACGGGAAAAGCCGGGATGCTAAAGTTTCCAGCAGTGTCTAGTTTTCGAATGAAAGCCAATGGCCTGCAGGCAGCCCACTAACTCATCACACTAAGTTAAAGCATTTAGCCAAAATGAAAAGTCCTATCCTTTGAGCCAGCCTCAGGCTTCAAACAGCTCACCTGGCTTGCAATTGATCTTCTAATTTCCCTCTCCAGATGGGCACAAAGTCATTGCTACTCCTAACAGAGAGTTTCAAGGTGAAGGTACCCAACCTTTTAGCTTCTCCGGCATAAAAGATCACAACACACTTCTCCAAACTAATGTTATGTGACGGAGTCAGACCAGAAGGATATAGGAGAGTGCTGGAAGGCAGGTATATTAGTCTCAGGATGTGCAGGTCCTTGTTCCCTGGATAGCCAAACAAAGGCTACTCCAGGCCAATCAAGACACCTGGGGCCAATTAAGAACCTTCTAGAAAGGAGTAGAAACAGCTAGCCTAATTGGGACACCTGAAGCCAATCAGGGACTGGCTGAAACCAGATAAAAACCTCCCAGTTAGTCAGGTGGGCTGTGGGTGTCAGGAGCTGTGGAAGGAGGTTGTGCTGTTGGTGAACAACATATCATCCAGAAGGAAGGAGGCCCTGAGGTGAGGGTGAAGTGGAGTTTGAAGAAGTGGGGACTGCTGTGGGGAAGTAGCCCAGGGAATTGTATTGTGTTTTGTGGATAAAAGGTCAGCCATCTTAGCTGATACTATTAGGGTCCCTGGGCTGGAGTCTGGAGTAGAGGGCGGGCCCGGGCTCCCCCCTTTTTCCATCTTCCATACTGGCCTGTGATGAAGGCAACTCACTAGGTGGTGACTCTTGCCAATTATACTGAGAAAGGGAGGTCACTCTGGGGCCTAGATGAGTTTCTGAGGCCCCTAAATCTGCCAGGAAGCGCAGGACCCACAAGTACAAACTTGGAGCTTTGTCAGTTAGCATCAGCATCTACCTACACCTGCATAAGAATAGGACAGCATCGGCTTCTTCCACTTGCATGCATCATCTTTAGGCATGTCTCATATTTCTGCACTCCAATTTTTTCTTTAAGTGACAATGAGAAATTCACACAACTGAGGCAAAACAGCTACTAGGTCTAGAGGAAACTCAGGGGAAGGAGGGAGGGAGTGTAGGGTGTCCACTCCAATCCTCTCCTACATCTCTGATCTTCTCCAAAGCAGGCAATCATCATCCTGACACTTAGACTCAGACAAGAATGGGACACATTTTTTAGCTTCTTTCTTGCTACGAAAGACCAGTCTTCTCTAGGATACAGCACATTGCTGCCAAATAACTCTACCAGTCCAAGACGATGCCTTGCCCAGAAGCACGTTAACCCCTTCGTATGGAGAGCTGACCCTTAATATTGCTATGCAAGCCAGAGCTCTGGAATGGTTCCATCTGACAAGTGACTGACAGCAGATTACCAATAATGCCTCTGTGACTGCTTCGCTGTTCATTACCCATTGCTGATTTCGCTGCTGTTGCTGCATCTGCAGTTCGAGCATGTGCTGCTGTTGTGCAGCTGCCGCCTGCTGCTGTTGGACCTGGAACTGCTGCTGCATGGCTGACTGCTGTGCCTGGAACTGTTGTTGCTGCTGCAAAACCGCCAGTTGCTGCTGCAATTGTTGCTGCTGCGCCATCTGTTGCAGCTGGAGCTGGGCTGAAAGTCAGAATGTGTTTGTACAACATGACTGAAATGGAGACAGCTGTCCAATGAACAAGATGGCGATCTCAACCGCTCTCTTTATAACAGAACCTTAAGATACCTTGTGTCAGAGGGGTCCGGTGGCACCTTAAAGACTAACAGATTTATTTGGGCATAAGCTTTCACGGGTGAAAAACCCAACTTCTTAATATGTTAGTCTAAGTTCCACCAGACTCTTCGTTGTTTAAGATACCTTGGTGTCTTCTATAGCATACATTTGTGATGGGAGCAAATACATAAAAGCTATTGCATTAACCCATTATAACCTCCCATTTCCAGATACATTATCATGGCATTTTATATTACTATTACATCTAAGCCTTAATTCTTTGACTGACACTGCAATCTAATTAAATTGCTTAAGAATTGCAGGGAGGAAGAGGAGGTGGCTCATTCCCGCCCAGAGGGGAACAGAAAGAAACGGTCTCGCACATTGTTCCACAAATAAATACTTGGTCAAAGGAGGAGCTGTTCAAATGGGCTCTGAAAGGAGCCTCATCCAGTAGTTACCTGACAGAACAACGGAGACCACAATACGAGGTGATATAAAGCAAGGCAGGTAGAAACAAAACACTAAGGATGTTCAAGAACTAAAATACTAGTCAGAGCCAGACTCTTGCTCAAATACTCCACCTCAGTCTCAAATGCAGTTGCAAATAAGTTCAGAACCAAGTAGCATGTGGAAAGCCACACATTTTAAATATAGCTAGAGAAACAAGGTGGGCCAGGTAATATCTTTTATTGGACCAAATTCTGCTGGTGAGAGAGAAGCTTTCAAAGAGCTGAAGAGTTGATCCAATAAAAGATATTACCTCACCCACCTTGTCTCTTTAATATTCTGCAACCAACACAGCTATAACACTGCATACAAGTACAGCTATGTTGGGGGTGGAGGTATCTGAAGGCAACCCACCCCCCGATCCAAATCTTTTTTCCCCATATCAATGACAAGGGGTGAGATGCACCATACTGCCCAAACCTCCTGCCAGGAGCAATAAAAACAGACCTAAGGAGTATTTTGTAACTTTCTCTTCCTTTCAGCCTAGAAAGAGGAACTCTAAACTGATTTACTCTGTTGAGTTGCTGCAGAGATACCAGACATACCATGGGGGTCCATCCCAGAAGTTCCAGGAGGCTGCTGCCCTGGAAGGCTCATCTGCTGGCCCATTGGCCCAAGTCCACTCATCCCACCCATTGGTGCTCCTTGAGCTCGTGAAGCCATGCCCATTCCCGCTGCTCCAGCCAGAGGCCTGCCTGTTAGATTCTGCAGTGCGTTCATAGGGTCTGCAAATACAACATCATTACTAAGAGAACAAGATGAAGACTTGTCTGCTGAAATAGTTCTCCATGCTGTGGAGCCTGGTGGACACGGCATAGGATTAGAAATCCAACCTGAGTTCTACACTCACAATTCTGCCACTGACTCGGCAGCTTTACATGAGTCTATCTCCATTTTTCCATCTGTAAACTGGGGACAGTGTTGGAGGATTATTTAGAGATTTGTGAAATGCTTTAAATATGCAAAGCACCAAATACTAAATATATATTAACAAAAGGGAAATCATTAGTCACCTCTACTCTAAACAGATATCCAGGTACACAGGCAAGACGGGGACGGCTCAGCATGCTATCAGCAGAACTTTGTGTTACCACATGGGAACCATGGTCCATAACTCCAGGAAATAAGAGCACACTGATGTGATGGATCCAAGTTAGGCCCCTTCCATCCCAGGTTAAGGAGGGGGAATGCTCGGGAGACCAGGTGTTCAGCCTGAAGAAGTACCTTGCAATGCACTTCCTCTAGACTGCACACTGAAGCTTCTCCACACACTTCTCAAATACCCATGTTCAGCACTCCTCAGTCAGAGAGAGGCGTCTGGGGCTAGGGGAAAGGAACTAGAAACTGACTACTGAAGGAGAAAGCATTACAGGCACATATTATACTGCTGTTCAAGTGTGTAATACTGCCTTCCTCCTTAAGGATATAGATCAAAGCAGACCTAACTTTAGAGCACTCGAGAGACCTGGCATTAACATATATTGTGCAGCACATTTTTAATCCATGCTGGGAAAAGGTGGCAACAGATATTTGCTGCCTCACCATATACTCTCTTACAGGGGGATTAATACAGTTATAGAGGAGATTCCTTCAGTCACATGCAGCGTCCACCAGGACACAGTTCCGGCTGACAGGACTAGTCCATAGACTTGTAATGCAGAACAGGTATCAAGCTCATACACCAGTGAGGACTGCAAGAAGAATAAGCAGGAGGAACTCAGCTACTTTCTGCTGGAGAGCCCAGTTCACAACACTGGCATTTGTTGAATAGGTTTAATAATATTAAGCACCAACACAAAACAAAGGTGGAATCAAATGAGTGTTCCACACAACATCCATAGATGAAGAGTCCAAAAGGCTCACGAGAACTTTCCTCCACACCAAAGTATGATTCATTAAGAATTTAAGTTGCCCTCCTTTGCTGCAAGTAGGCAGTATTCCCTCCCTCCCCACTTCATATGCCACCAAAAATACTGACAATTTTTCATTTAGACTGAAAAAATGTTCTTACCACTGACCGAGGCCTGAGATTTCTTATTGTCTAGAAAATAAGAGTGATTACACACAAGAGTTATAAATGTTGCTGCACTGTGTTGAACAGATGACTGTACATACATGGCAATTTAAACTGTTATTCCCAACAACCAATGTATAAATAGTGCAAAAAATTACTTTCCATTAGTTATCCCCGTGCCAATGTGCCTCCAAACATTTTACCCAGATTCCCTACCCTGTGCAGCAAGCTACAGAGCTAGAGAGCTCCTAGGTCACTTCCTGATCAGGAACTTAGCATCCCAGCTGGCCATGGAGTGCTGCTGCAGAAATGCTCTGTAATGTCAATCATTGCCACCAATATCCCACGCGATTCTGCCAGTGCAAGAGCTCTGCAAGTCAGATTTCACTCAGGATTCAAGATTAATGCTTGCTTTGTGAAATTATCTACACAATGGGACAAGCATCTGAGGCAGCTCCTTTACACAGCTTCCTGGTGCAGTTCTGACAGGTGGCTTTCTCCTGCAGTCCCACACCTAGGAAGACTCATAAGCACTTCCAGACAGTTTGTTCAATTCCAGAGACTTATTTCAGAAGGAATACAACTAAAAGGAAGGGCAGGTACCCTCATTCAGGATTCCATGCTGAGGGTAAAATTTCCTTTAATATTGCATAGCTGAATGCTTTTTAATTCATTTGTAAATCAAAGTAGAGCAAATAAATGAAGCTCAGCCACTTTGTCTTCACAGCTTTCTGGTTGTGATGGAAATGGAGAGGGAGGATGACCACAGAGCAAACATTTGGTGAAATTAAAAGTGGCGATATCAATAACTTTCTAGTGGGTTCTTCAGTTCTAGATGGATATTGTAAAGAAGATTGCCCAGCCCCTGAATGTGCACAGATCCAGCACCAGAAACTACTGAAGCAACTCCTGGAGAATGCCAGATTTGAGCCACACAGAAAGCTAGCACTCCTATAACTCTAACAAATAAATACAAGGATTACTTACGAATGTCTCGAAAATGGGTAATAAGTCTGGCCACAAGAGAAAGGTATTCCTCCTAAAGTTGAAAACAAGAAACAGCTTAGCACAGAATGGGGAAGCAATGCGCTCCATGACTCACTGTTTCCCTTCCTCACACTGCCACTCCCTCAGAGTAACAGAAGGGTCCCTCCTCCTTCAGGACTGGTAGGCTTTTCATAACAGTCCATGATCTGCTCAGGAACTGAAATGGGCGGGGTACATTTCTAATGAAAAGGTCATTGTGTTTAACTGTGCAGGACAGGAGAAGAAACAGCAAATGCTGGGGAGAAGAGGTAGACAACTGCCAATATAGCTGCATACTAGTAGTTCTGCATATATATTTATATACCAAGAAAGGCTAGGTCTACACGTGAAGTGCCACTGTTGCATTTTAAGCGTAGACACTGATTATAGCAACAGGAGGGGTTCTCCCATTGCCACGGGTGAACCACCGGCTAGGCAAGGTTAGCCCCAGCCCGGCCCACCCCTTCCGCCTGACCCCCCACGACCCTTTTGCCCCAGTCAACTGAGCACCATGTGGGCAACTCCCCCAGAGCACCAGGCAGGTAGCATGCAGCCTCCACCCAAACTCCCAGAACACTGGGTGGGTGGGTGCCAGGCAGCCCTCCCACTCCTAAGCAGTGCGTACCCCCCCCTCCCCCCAATCCCAGAGTGGTAGGCAGCACACCTCCTTCTTCCAGCCCTGGAGTGCTCGGCAGCATGGCCCCAGTGCATAGGGCTTCCCAGCCCTGGGCAGACCCAGCTACCCCAAATTCCAGCTGCCCTAGTCCTAGCCTGCTTCCCTTCCTGGAAGAGGAGCAGCCTGCCTGGGCTGAGGCCAACTAGCAGCAGCAGGAGGCCTCTGGATGGAGGCTGGGCAGGGTCACGTGGGGCTGTTTGGGTAAACACAGCCTTCCCCTGCCTATCAGACGCATTGTCCATGCCAACTGCTGTAATTAATTCACCTCCTTGAGAAGTATTAGTGCTGTCTACACCAGGGATTAGGTTGGCAAAGCTATGTCTCTCAGTGGGGTGAATTTTTCACATGAGAAGTGTAGCTATGCAACTGTAAGTTTTCAGCTTAAATCAAGCCAATGCCTTTCCGTAAGCCAGATCTACACTCAAAAGTTAAGTCAATCTAGTTACATTGCCTTGGGTGTGAAAAATCCACACTCCTGAGCCATGTAATTAAGCACAAGTCATGCTAAGCTGTAGATAAAGTGAGTTCCATGCAGTTAACTGCACATGGGTCGATGAGACCTTATAAACCTCACTCCTGTGTTCTGCATGGTCATTGGAGAGCCTGTTGTATCTTTTGCGATAATAGGAATTTACCAGTCACTTCACATTGTTTTTTGTGGAGAGAGCAAAGCACTTTGGTTCCTTCCTCAGCAATAAATGCTCCTATATAATTTA
Organism: Dermatemys mawii; assembly: GCA_007922305.1. Lineage (NCBI taxonomy): Eukaryota > Metazoa > Chordata > Testudines > Dermatemydidae > Dermatemys > Dermatemys mawii. Next base: position 5,723,891 of record ML677399.1, on the reverse strand, counting down.
ACATAGTTTATGCAGGTGTCCTGGCAAGACATTGCTAGACACCTAGATGCATTTGGGAATCTGGTTTATCTACTCACAACACACCGAGACAGACACAACTGGAAATACATGGAAGTACCTTACCTGAGTTTTGGCCTTCATAAAAATATGACTCTCCATATCTTTGCTTGATTTATTGTGGGCTACACCAGCCTTCCTCATGGCCTCCTCTCTGAAAAACAAGACATGGAACTCACAAAGGACATTAACTGAAGGCAGTAGAAACCCCCCATCCCTATCTAGGGAACAGATGGATGGCAGCTTATCACCAATGAATCACTGACACATACATACATACTGTAAACATAAAGGAAACTAAATCCACTGATTTACATGCACAATCTGATCAACATCAATAGCAGGTAGCCAGCACATCAATAGAAGTCTCCTCCTCTACTTAGTCATTAACCTCCTTGCTAGAAAGGAAGAAACTAGGAAATACTCCCATCAGGCAGAGATGTATGAAATTCAGCAACTGATTCCATTTCAAGGTGCAAAGACGACCATTTTCTCCAGTCAGAGCGCCAAAATAAAGACCTTCCATACTATGGGAGTTGCTATGAGGCTTCTATGCTACTTTTAGCCCAGTGCGATTTAAAGACACTAACTTGGGACAATGATTTTTTCCTCTCTTCACCTTTCCAACATCACCTGCCTCTTTTGATTATTAACGCTTTGAAACAGAGACCATGTCGTCTCTGTCGAGGGTTATACAAGACCCAGACAACAGGGGCTAATCCTTAGCATGCACTTTGAACACTACTGGAATATAAATATAATATATACTTGAAGCTATAGAAATTCAGTACATTATTGACGGGTTGCAGGGTTAAGCTTTTTTATAAAAAATAACTGGTGCAAGTCTTCCCTGATCTGGATTCATAACCACAGAGATAGGGGTGGCATGCTCTGGCAGTGAATCCCAGAGCAGCAGGGGGCAACCCCCCCTCCGACTGGGAGCCCCATGGTGTGTGGGGGGGAGACTGACACCAACAGGCGATGCAAGTAATACAATGTCTACACAAACACTGCATCTTAATTGCTATGCTTCTCATGGAGGTGGAATTGGTTAAATTGGTGTGGGCAACATTTTAATGTAGACACTTACAGAGCTAGGTCAAGGTAAGTTGTCTTATGTCAACCTGACTCTGTAATGAAGACCATGCCTGACTTTGTTTCTCTCCAACTTCTCTCAGGCTGCTCAGCATCTGTTTCTTGCCAGGTTCCTCCATAATTTTAAACAGCTCCAATTTCTCAGAGGATCCTAAGAACAGTTTGGTATAGAATTCCCATTTGCTCCATTACTAAACGTAAGGACTGTTCTGCACCTTTGGTGTTTACGATGGGGTCTTTTCAGCAAGCGCAAATGGCTAGACCCGAGCACAATGCTAAACATGCTAAGGCCTGAAACATAACACAATCTCTCCATGCCTCTTCAGTAGATAAGGCCTCAATTTATCATAGCACAGCACCAGCAATGATTAACCTATTAGGTTTGATTCACTCTAAGGAAGATCAAAGAGTTAGGATAATGTAATCGTGCTTCCTGAACAGTGGACCTCAGTTTGCTTAAAGTCAGGGTGTTCCTCATACAGGACATCATAACATGAGCTTCTTATAACATTTTTGGATTCTAATTTTTTTTCATACAGTGATGAGGAATATGAACGGTGGAAGCAGTGAGGGGGAAACGTGAATGTGTGGGAGCAGTAAGGAAGGTGTGGAGGTTGGGAAAGTGCAGGAAGGGGAAAGGAGGGATTAGGGGCTGTAGAAAGAGATGGGAGTTCTAGGGCAGGAGGGAATGGGGGGTGAGAAGGATTGGACTCTGGGAGAGAGGACCTGGGGATGAGTGGCAGAGGGAATGAGTGCCTCGCCATCAACCCACTATTTTTCTCTCCTTTGTGCGTGCTGGAATCTGGGAAGCCCGACACCACTGTCCCTGCTCCCTACCATCATGTGAAACAGGACCTGGTTTGGGGGAGTGTCTGAGGCCCTATCTCCCATAAGGCAGGACAGAGGAGCCATGCCCCTTCCCCTTATCCCACTCTTTTGTGGGCTAGTATCTGAGGGCCCTTTGGCTTGAGAGCTCAGAACAGGCATGCCACATATCACAGGTTCGCAAGCACTGGCACTAGGGAGGAGGAGGAAAACACCCACTGACAGGAATGGAGAAATCCACAAATCTCAGAGCTACTGTATTCATCTCCTTGGGGTGTTCTCAGCTGAACAAGAACATAGCACTGAGATGAATGGGCTAGTTCACACAATTTTGAACCTCCAACGTTGCACATGGAGCCCCTTCCCCACAATCTAAGCCTAGATATTGGCCTTTTCTACACTCTGGAGACTGTAGCTATGCAAACATGGCCCTGTAACGTAGATACAGTCTATAGTGACCAGAGAGGTTTTCCTATTGCCGTATGGCAGATGTCAAACTTCACTGCACTACAATTCCCCTCTGCCAACAAAAAACACATGACCCTGGGTGGGGGTAGCCAGAGCTCAAGCCCTCCACCCTGAGCCAAAGCCCCAGGCAGCAGGGCTCAGGCTTCGTCTTCAGCTCCAGACCCCAGCAACTAACTTTGGGGTCTTGACCCGGAGTCTGAGAACTGCTGCTGTAAGAACTCCATGTCCCCAAGGGACAGTGGCTAGGTTGATGGAAACATTATTTTGCTGACCTAGCTGCATCTACGCTGGGGGTTGGGTAGGCACAGCTGCAGCACTTGGTGTGGATTTTTCACACCCCCGAGCTCTGTAGCTGTTGACGTATATTTTCAGTGTAGACCATACCCCAGCATCTCCACTCTCCTGTCCCTTCTTCCCTCTAACTGGTAGAGGACACTCCTCACAGCCCCACCACATTTCCACCTCCCCATGGTCCCTCCAAGCTTACCTGGGGCATGGAATCACAAAGAAGAGAATGGAGATGGGATGGGAGGACTCAAAGGAATGCATGGAGGCACTGATGCAATGGCATTATAGAGAACATGGTGGTGGTGTTGGAGCAGTGATACAGAAGCCTGAACAACTGAAAGCAGAATATATGGATTCCAGCAGTGACAGGTGTTGGGATTATGCAGGGAAGAGTGGAGCTATTGAGTGTGTGCTGTTGGGGAATTTCAGTCTCTCCTTCCAAAACTTCCACATCCATCAATGATACGTCTACAGCCCTTAGCACTCCAGTATCAGTCCACCTCATGATCTTGAATGTATTTATCCTCATAACACCCCTGTGAGATAGAGAGGGGCGCTATATTATCCTGATTTTTGCAGATGGGGAATTGAGATAGAGCGACAAAGTAACTTGCCCTAGGTCACACAGAAAGTCTGTCATGGAGCAGGGAACTGAACCTAGGTCTCCCAAGATCCAGATGCTAGCCAGTGGACCACGCTTCCTCTCTAGCACTGCCTCAACTCTATCAAAAACATCCTCACTATTATGATTCCTGCACCCTCTCACCCAGCTGCTTAACCTGTGCCCCCCAAAGCTGGTACTTTCCTCTCTGTGGGGAGGGGGAACCACACTGTGATCATGGTAGGTAAACCTGTTTCTTATTTTTTAATTTCATTTTAAAATTACATGTGAGATGACAACCTATATGAAGGCTTAAATGCACTATATTATATTGAAATAATTTAAATTAAATACAGAAAACCTAAAAGCCTGACCAGCTCCCTCTAATTAGTCTTTGATTCTCACACCCATGTAACTGTAATTCAGCCCTTGTGTGTATACATTGTGACACAGTCTAATTACGTGACCACTGCCATAGTTCAGGGCATCTGCACCTGTATTCCCTCTATAATCCACCAATGGCACCCGCTCACAGGCTTCTGGCTCCCCAGCCATCACCTTGCTTGGACAGAGACATGTGCCTCACTCCCTTCTGACCCGGATATTTCCAAGCTCCTCGGTAAGTCAGACTGCTCAAGCAGGTCTGCTTTGTTTTTCTCCTCAGAAGCATAACTGCGTAACTGCTCACAATTTAAGGTCCAACACAGCTTTTCCTAAGAAAGCACATTTATTCTTAAGGTGAAAGCATTACAGAGAAAATATTAAAACAATAAGAGAGCCTACATGCATGCTAATAAGCTTACCAGAGATCACCCGAACTTCAACAAGGGCTCTGGCAGGAGTCAAACCACACCAAGCATGTTTTTCTGTGATTACAAGTTCACAATAGCTGTTGGCTCAGAACAAATACCCCCGTGAATCAGAGAGTCACTCCTTTATATAGTTTGGGCCTCTGATCCTGTCCTCGCATAACAGATGACCAGCAAAGGTCCCCTCCTCAGGGCAAAACTTCAAATGGCTGCATTCTTACATAACTGGACAGGGTACATTTGCATATTCACTCCATAGAGATTTACTGGAAAACCCACTTAACATTAAAAGTTCATTCTTGTCTGGCGCACACTGTGTTAAATAGTCCTGTGAAGCTGCTAATACTTTCTCTGATTTAGTCATGTCTTTCTCCAGAGACATTACATACAAGCCCACAATAATACATCAACATTTGCATTTTTAATACAACCAACTCCTAAGATACTTCAACTTGATTCAGTAAGATTTAACTTAATTTAATACTATTTGTCAAGGAAACTGCCATCTCTCACAATCACTATTTTTTCCATACGACACCTGCTTCATTCAGTGCACAGGACAGACAGTACTCAGGGATTAAATCCAGGTTGTGTAGAGCAGTGGTCTTGAAACTGGAGTGCACACACCCCTGGGGTGCGCGAGACCCCAGCGCCGCCGCTGATCCCACGCGGGAGACTGCAGAACTCCCACGCGAGCTATTTTTGTACCTCCGAAATGCCACCGCAGATAGCAGAAGCTTCCGCTTTCTGCGGCGGCATTTCGGCGGACATACCCGGGGGGGCTGCGAGTGGCCGCTGGACCACGGCAAGGGGCCGCGGCCGGAAAAGTTTGGGGACTCCTGGTGTAGAGAATGAGTTGTTTGTTTGTAGGATCCTTGCCTCATTTGCTGAGAAAGTGGAAGATGTGTAGTGAATGAGACACTGGATTAGAGAAAGAATGATCTCATGAGTAAGGCAGCTGAATACTACCCTGGAGAATTAGATTCTACCCCTGCCTCTGTCAGCGACTTCATACATGATACTGAGCAAGTCATAAACCAAGGTTTTCACAAGTGGCCACAGTGTGTTCGTTTTTTAGGTACTCATCTTGAAACTCCAGGGATCTGATTTGAGAAGTACTGAGGACTCAACTGCAATTGAGGTCATTGAGAGTTCTGCTCTGAATATATAAAGCACTACTTTGAAAAATCAGAATCTTGGCTCTCAAAGTTGACACCAAAAATTAGCTGACACTTTAAATTGGGAGATAACACCTCACATGGGTGTTATAAAGATAGTTCTTTGGAAACACTAATGAATTTAAGATACTACAGTGACAGCACTAATTCTGTATTCAGAGCTGGGTTTGGATAGTGTGCGTAAATCATGAATCTGCCACACACTGAATAATGAGGATAAAAAGAAATATTGAATAGCTTCCTGTTCAGTGACCAGCATCTAAGCAGTTTGCTGAATGACACAGGATAAACACTATCATAATGCACAATGGAGCCAGATTAAGGTTGTACCTTATTTAGACCTTGGTTCATCCCATGCTTTGCTGCACATTGGGCTACCCACAATTGCCATCCTTGCCTGTCAACTGCCCTTCTCTCCAAATCTTCCCATTTCATGTTGAGGCACTTGATGTCATTCAGAACTTTTCATTTCCATGTCATTCTTGGTCTTCCTCTCTTGCGTTTTCTGACTTTCATTCCAGGGCAGTATTTGCTAAGCATTCTTTTTCCATTCTCTGCACATGTCCCAGCCACTGATGTCTTCTTTTGTACATTTGTGAGAGGGTGCCCTGTCCAGTAATTTTTCTCACTTCTTCATTCATCTTCCAATCTCTCCGTTCTTCCCAATATTCTTCTCAGACATTTGTGATTAAATGTATTCAAGCTTTTGCGTTTCTTTCTTGGTAAGTTGCCATGTCTCACTGCTATATGTTGTGATGGCAATAACAATTGCTTTGTACACATTCAGTTTTGTCTTGAGGGAGATGTTTTTGAGTCTTCCAAATGCAATATTTGCCTTCCCGATTCTTATTTCCTCAGAAGAAGTATCATCTTGATTGATGGCACTTTTGATAAGTAAAACTGTCCACCTTCTCCAGTTTCATTTCAATTTTGATTTCTGTCCCTGTAGTCACCATTAACATGACTTTACATTTCTTTGCATTGTATCTTAAAACTATCATCTCCATTTCTTCTTTTACTTAGTTTTTGCATTTTTGTAGTCCACTGGCACCTTCATTAATAACAGCGATATCAGCAGCAAAGTCAAGAGCAAATAGCCTTGAACTGTTCTATTTCATAGGTATGGCTGTTGCATTGTTTTAATCCATAACTGATTACTAGCATCAAAAAAGAAGGAGACAGGATACACCCGTCTTACATCTGTCTTTATGCTTAATGGCTTACTCAAGCCATTTTCCATTTTAATGCAGCATTTTGAGTTGGCGTAGAATGCCTTCATAATGTTGATTAATTTTGTTGGAATTCCATATTGTATCACAACATTCCATATTGTTTCGCTGTTTACACTATTGAATGCCTTTTGAAAGATCACAAAACTGATGACAAGAATTCAATTGTGTTCTCAATCTGTCTCAGGGTGAAAATAGCATGTATGCATGATTTCTCTTGTCTAAATCCTGACTGTTGCTCACATAGGATGGTATCCATCTTTCCTTTTATTCTGTTCAGGAGGACTGCTGCTAATACTTTTCCTGTGACAGATCAAAGTGCTACTCCCCTCCAATTTGAACAATTGTTTAGATCAACTTTCTTTGGTAACTTGATTATAATACCGAGGGTCCATTTTTCCAGCACTTTCTCCTCCACCCATATTTTGTTGCACAGCAAACAGATGACTGATTCCACGTCTGCGCCTCCAAATTTAAGCATCTCAGGATGAATACCGTCCAATCTAGGTGCCTTGTTGTTTTTCAGCTTCTACAATGCTTTTTTACTTCTTAGATTTTTACATCAGATACATCTGAATTTTCATCCATATGCTGTTAACAGTTTCAGGGCTGTATAGACCATTTTTGTATCCTTTCTTTCCCCTGCTTGCTCAGCTTCACTAGCCTTACTTTCTATCCCATTTCGTTTATCTTTTTTGCATTGTTTCTTTACTGCTATGTCAAGGGTCTTGTAGATTTGTTTTGTTTCTTCAGTCGTATGTTGTAGTACTAGAGCCCTTTGTTTTTTTCTTTTGTCTATAATTGTCCATTTTTTTCTTCCACTGTTCTTTGCTTCCTCTCTTTCTACCAATTATCTTTTCAGCGGCTTCTGGCATAGATGTTTTGGAAAAATCCCAGTATTTTTTCCACTTCGTTTTCTTCAAGGTCTTTTAAGGGCTCAAACCTGTACTTGACCTCTATCTGGTACTCTTTTCATATCCTGCAATCTTGTAGTTTCTGTATACTGAATAATCTGAGTCTGTCTTCTTTCTTTTTGAGCGCTTTAAACTTCAGTTTGATTTTGCTTTCAGCAAGTATTGATCGCTCCCTATATCTGCTCCTCTGAATACTTGTGTGTCTAACACTGATATTTTCCACCTTTTATTAATGCAGATATAGTCGATCTCATTTTGTATAAAGCCATCTGGTGAAATCCAAGTCTTTTTGTGTATGTTTTTAGGTTGGAAAAAGAATTGCAGATGCTAAGATTGTTTACTGCACAAAATTCAAGAAGCCTTGGACCACTGTCTGTCATTGTTCCAGTTGTACGTCAGCCGATAATTGTTTCTCAACCCTCTCTTTCATTTCCAATACGGGCATTAAAATCTCTGATAACCAGGACAAGATGGTGGTTTAGTATTTCTTTCATTACATCGTTCAATTCTATACAGAATCTCTCTTTGTCCTCTTCATCTGCATCTGGGATAGGGGTGAATTAGGGACCCCCGGACAGACCGATGGAAGGGGAGAAGAGCAGCGGCGTGGTCGGCTGGCTCTGGGTAACTGAGCAGGGGGCAGCAAAGCCAACCCCAGAGACACAGTCGGGTTGGTGGGGAGAGAGTGGTGGGGGGGTGGGGGCGCGCCACCCCCCGAGGCTGCCAGCGGGCGGCAAGGAGACAGGACGCACCTGGGGCCACCCCCACGGGAAGCGGCTGCCGACCAGCCCGGCAGGAGAGCGAGCCATCGGGGCGGCCTGCCAGCTCCAGCGAAACCAGGGCGCGGGCCTCCCACCCTCCGGCTGCAGGGCGCGGAGTGTCCCGCCTGCCCCGCCAGTCTCCCTGCCCGGCAGCCCGAAGCAGGGCGCGTTTGCGGCCTAGGCTGCCCCGCTCCCGCCCCCGCGTCCCCACGGGGCCCCGCACTCACATCTGGCTGACCAGCCCCTGCCGAAAGTTCGCGCTGCGCCAATCGGTCTCCTGCCCAGACACGTCCATCGCTGCTGCCGCCATCGCCGCGCTTCCCTCCGCCGCTGACGACGATCCGCCACAGGCTAACCCGGAAGTGACATCACCTTCCGGCGCCGTGGGCGCGCTCCGGCGCTGGAAAATGAAGTCTCCGCTGGCCTCGTTCTCGCCAACAGTTCTTCCCCCGAAGCATGTTGGGAAACGTAGTCCCGCTGGTTCCACAGTCCCATGGGCCCCCCCGATGCATGGTGGGAAATGTAGTTCTGTGTGAGGGACAGGTTCAGAGGTAGCCACGCTCCGGGCTGCGCTAGGCCGGAAGGGACGCTGCTTAGTGGCCCCAGTGCGGCCTTGGTCCCGCAGTGTGAGGCAGCCCCACCCGAGGCCCTGGGGAGCTGAGGGATGCTCCCAGTTTCCTAGGAGAATTGTATTTGTCTCCAGTCCCTCAAGGGCAGATGAGAGACCTGGGCCTTAGCCCTAGTCCAAGGGACTCCAGGAAGCTCACGTCCTGCAGCTATGCAGAGCTCCATTGACTTCAGCGGGGCTTAGGGTGACCAGACAGCAAGTGTAAAAGATTGGGATGGGGAGTGGGGGGGTAATAGGTGAGTAATTAAGAACACACACTCCCCTCCAGTCGGGACTGTCCCTATAAAAGTTACTGGTCACCCTATCGGGGCTTCGCACAGATGTGAGGGGTTGCCCAGACAGAGCAGCCTGCACAAATGAGGCCTTGGTTACAGCCAGCATTATGTCAAGTCCACGTATTAAATATTTTCTTTCCCAAAAGCCAGAGTGAAGCCGTGTAGGGCGTTATCATGTCCTGCCTGCCTCGCTGCTGGCCTCCTAAATGGCTTCAGAATTAAAGCCTTCATTTACAAAAATAATGGTGACCAGCCCTCTGTGGGGAAAGAAGTGGTTCAGGGCTATTTCGAAAAGCTGGATGAGCACAAGTCCATGGGGCCGGATGCGCTGCATCCGAGGTTGCTAAAGGAGTTGGCGGATGTGATTGCAGAGACATTGGCCATTATCTTTCAAAACTCCTGGCGATCGGGGGACTGGATGACTGGAAAAAGGCTAATGTAGTGCCCATATTTAAAAAAGGGAAGGAGGAGGATCTGGGGAACTACAGGCCAGTCAGCCTACTCAGTCCCTGGAAAATTCATGGAGTAGGTCCTCAAGGAATCAATTCTGAAGCACTTAAAGGAGAGGAAAGTGATCAGAAACAGTCAGTATGGATTCACCAAGGGCAAGTCATGCCTGACTAACCTAACTGCTTTCTATGATGAGATAACTGGCTCTGTGGATGAGGGGAAAGCAGCAGACATGTTATTCCTTGACTTTAGCAAAGCATTTGATCCAGTCTCCCACAGTATTCTTGCCAGCAAGTTAAAGAAGTATGGGCTGGATGAATGGACTATAGCAGGGGTCTTCAAACTACGGCCCGGGGGCCGGATCCAACCCGTGGCAGCAAATTGTCCAGCCCTCCAGGCCTCAGCTGAGCAGGCACATGGAGAAGCTGCCGCTGTCTGCCCCCGCACCCCTTGTGCAAGCTGCTGGCGGCCCCATGTGTGGAGGGGTGAGTGCCCCTGCGGCGCGGCCAGAGGAGCAAAGGGGGATGTTCATGGCAGGGGCCCACGAAGCCTCTTCAAAAATCTAATATGGCCCTTGTCTCAAAAAGTTTGGAGACCCCTGGACTATAAGGTGGATAGAAAGCTTATGATATGATATGATTACTTTATATGATGCCGTAAAATGAAGGAAGATAATGAAGGTGTTCAAAGGGCATAAGTAGTAACATTTTGAGCAGACTAGAAATGGGAGGCCAGACAGGAGATGATTACAATAATTAAGACTAGTCAGAGTCAATAGATCCTGGTGTCATGGAAAGCAGTGTGGGCAGTGGGATACAAGTTGGATGACTGCCAAGCCAGTGGTTCTCAACCAGGGGTATGTGTATCCCTGGGGAGTACACAGAGGTCTTCCAGGGGGTACATCAGCTCATCTAGATATTTTCCTAGTTTTACATCAACCTCCATAAAAAGCACTAGCAAAGTCAGTATAAACTAAAATTTCATACAGACAAAATGAGAAAGTAAGCAATTTTTCAGTACTAGTGTGCTGTGACACTTTTGTATTTTTATGCCTGATTTAATAAGCAAATAGTTTTTAAGTGAGGTGAAACGTGGGGTACGCAAGACAAATTAGACTCCTGAAAGGGGTACAGTATTCTGGAAAGACTGAAAACCCTGTGCCAAGCTAGCGTTGATTAAGCAGTGTATTCACAGGAACACACAATTAATTAACTTTCAACATAAATTATATGATATGTATTAACTGTTGTGATTTTCTCATGTCCTGGGTGGATGAGGAGAACATCCTGGATGTATATAAATTAGCTGACCTCTTTGACTTGAATCGGTTGAGCGAGCAGCTAGACTCCTACATTCTCAAGAACTTTGTAGCTTTCTCAAAGACAGAGATATACCACCAGCTACCCCTGGAGAAGGTCTACTCCCTACTAAGTAGCAATCTTTTGGAGGTCAACTGTGAGAATGAAGTTTATGAAGGGGCGCTTCTGTACCATTACACCCTAGAACAGGTAGAGACAGATCAGGTCTCACTGATGGAGCCTGCTAAGCTACTGGAAACAGTTCACTTCCCCCTGATGGAGCTTCAGATCCTGCAAAGGCTCCATGACAAATTAAGCCCAAGTCCAGTAAGAGAGACTGTAGCCAATGCACTAATGTATCACAAGAATGAATGTCTTCAGCCCATGCTTCAAAGCTCACAGACACAGGTGAGGTCAGAGTACCACTGTGTAGTGGGCTTTGGAGGGATGCATTCTACACCATCTACAGCCCTCAGTGACTAAGCCAAGTACTTGAACCCCCTGTTGGGAGAGTGGAGGCACTGTACTGCTGCATTAGCCCCCAGAATGTCCAACCAAGGAATTGCTGTTTTCAACAACTTTGTATACTTGATTGGGGGAGATAACAATGTACGAGGTTTTCAAGCAGAGTCCAGGTGTTGGAGGTAAGAGCAGACTACTTCTGCCACCATTATTTTTTACCAGCCAATTACCATTCCCTGAGTTGGGTAGTCACTTTCGCAGTGCACATGAAAACTGGCCAGAAAATTTGGGAATTGTACTGAGACCTTATTGAAAGAAACTGCAAGGACTGAGGAAGACCAACCTGATTGTAAAGGAGCAAGCTTTCTGTTTGTGCATGCATCATTTGCTAATCAACCACAAGGGGGAAAGCAAATTTAGCAATGTTACACAACAGCTCTCTTGAATTGTGGTAAAATATTCTTGAGTTCTGAGCACGGGACTGGGAGCCAGGAACTCCTGTGTGCTGATCATGGCTCTGACACAAACTCCTTCTGTTACCTTGGTTGATTTTCTTAACTTCTCTCATCTGTAAAATGGGGATAATATTTATCACCCGATAGGGTCGTTGTGAGTCTTAATTAGGTTAATGTTTGTATAGTACTTTGAAGTCAGCCATGCTACTGTATGTGAGTATGAAGTCTTGTGTGTTTGCCTGAACAGGGCAGGAATGGAAGCTCGTTAACTGTTTCCAAAGAGATGACTCTTCCTTCCTTCTTAGACAGAGGGGAAATGTCAGAATGATGGTCTGCACAAGTGAATTAGGATGATCAAAAATTCAAAGTTGTAATATATATGAATCCCATATAAAAGGCAAGTGATTTAAGGAGCATAGTTGTGAAACACTTTAAACACAATTGTAAGATCAGTTGATTATTTAAAATTGGTGTGTATAATGCCATTAATGAACTTCCTGCTACTTCCCAAGATTACAGCACAACTAAATAATGATGTAAAAAAAGAAAGTCTTAAATTTTAAGTTAGAAAATTACAGTTGAGCCTGGTAACAGTTTGGGTTTTTTAAAAGTTCCATTGAGATAAGGCTTTCTTTCTAGATTTTAATGCCCATTACATGGTAAACAGATGTTATACAAGTCCTGTGTTTGCAACATCCTTTTGTCTGCAAACTAGTGATTTTTTTTTAATAGGTTTTAGTCCAGTTGTTCTTATGTTTGTCACATGCAAGATGAATTTAAATTCTTGCCGTTGCATTCAGGCTGCTCCTCTAATTAAGATTTCCATATTTTATCTGGAATTGATATTTGGGGGTGAAAGCTAAAGTTGAAAAGATTGAAGTACAGTACCTATGATGGATTGTCACCCCCTAGTGTGCAGTCTGGGTGCTATTGGAGCTGCTGTGCCTCCAAACAATTCAACTAGGCTGGCCTTTCTTACATTGCTCTCCTGATATGCAACCAGCCACTCCAGGAACTGTTATCACCTCAGGGTATGGTTACACTTACAGGATTATAGCGCTATTGATTATAGCGGTCCCCTTATACAACAATATGTATAGCGCTATTGTATGTCCACACGGAGACACACCAGCGGTATAGCATGGCCACATTAATGCAGCATTAAGAGCAGCACATTAGGGCATGTATCCCACAGTGCACCTCTTTGCAATCTGGCACAATGCCTTGTGGTAGGGGGGTGTCACTTGTGGGGCATTCTGCATCCTGTTTCAACTACCCATGATGCTTCGTGGCATATCCCAGCAATCCCTGTGTTTCCATCCACCTCAGGTGCCATCTTTCAACAGTTTCAGCAAATCGCACTCCGTCTTCCATTTTCGTGTGCCGCAATGAATCCAGAACTGCTGAGGAACATGCTGACAACTGTCGCCAGCACATCTCTGTGTGCAGTGGAGTTAATCCTTGACATGCAGGATGACAGTGATGAGTCTGAAGACGAGATCGAAGTGGTGAACGCGTTCGACACGAAGCTTCTTGTGTCATTAATGGACATGCTCATGGCCATGGAACGCCGCTTCTGGGCACAGGAAATGAGCACTGAGTGGTGGGATCGCATCATCATGCAAGTCTGGGACGACAAGCAGTGGCTGCAAAACTTTCGCATGAGAAAAGCGACTTTCATGGCACTGTGTGCTGAACTCGCCCCTGCCCTGCGGCGCAAGGACACCAGATTGAGAGCTGCCCTCCTGGTGGAGAAGCGGGTGGCTATCGCGATCTGGAAGCTGGCCACCCCAGACAGCTACCGATCGGTGGCCAACCACTTTGGGGTGGGAAAGTTGACCGTTGGAGTTGTGCTGATGCAAGTGTGCAGGGCCATTAATCGCATCCTGCTACAAAAAATCGTGACTCTGGGTAACGTTCATGACATTGTTACTGGCTTTGAAGAAATGGGTTTCCCTAACTGTGGAGGGGTGATAGATGGGACCCATATACCTATTCTGGCACCCGCCCACCTAGCAGACGAGTACGTTAACTGAAAGGGGTACTTCTCCATGGTTCTCCAGGCGCTTGTGAATCACCGTGGGTGTTTTACTGACATTAACATGGGCTGGTCTGGAAAGGTGCATGACGCACGCATCTTCCGCAACACTGGCCTGTTCACGAAGCTGCAAGCCAGGACTTTTTTCCCATACCAGAGGATCCCCCTGGGGGAAGTCGAAATGCCCATCGTGATTCTTGGCGATCCCACTTACCCTTTAATGCCCTGGCTCATGAAACCCTACACAGGGAGCCTGGACAGTAGTCAGGAAAGGTTCAACTACAGGCTTAGCCGGTGTCGAATGACTGTGGAGTGTGCTTTTGGGCGCCTCAAGGCACGCTGGCGCTGTCTTTATGGGAGGCTAGACTTGGCTGAGGGTAGTATCTCCATGGTTATTTCCACATGCTGTGCCCTACATAATCTTTGTGAGCGGAAAGGCGAAGGCTTCACTCAGGCATGGTCTTCAGGGGTTCAATGCCTGGAGGCCACATATGCACAGCCAGAGAGCAGGGCTCTTAGAGGGGCCCAGCGCGAGGCTGTTAGGATCAGGGAAGCCTTGAGGGAACATTTTGAGGCTGAAAGCCAGTTCTAAAGGGAGGTGCGGAGGGAGGGAGTGTGCATTCTTTTAATAGGAACAGGCATTTGCTTTTCTGTAGCCTCTAATAATGTATGTACACTGAATAAAGAAACCCATTTATTAAGAAGACAATTCATTTATTGAACAGGTACTTCGGTTGCTGAAAGAAAATATTTTGATGCATGTGAGAGGGAAGCAGGGGGAGGTGCAATGGGGGTGGATTGGGGTCAGTCAGAGATTGGAATATGTCCAGATCTCTGAGTCTCCAGTCCCCTCACAGTGGCCGTGTCCCCCGAACCCCATTTGCGGAGGGCAATAAGGCATGTTATTGGTGATTGACTGCAGTGGATAAGGGTCCTGGGTTTGGGGGTTGTTCGGTGAAGAAAGTCGGGTTGGAGGCAGCTGTGGATGGTGATAACCATATAGCTGATGATAGTGGCCTGGAGGGTACAGAGGTCCAGAAGGGGAAGGGTTTTGGGGTAAATGATAAAGGGGGCAGAGAGCGCGGTGCTTCTCCTCCTGAAGGGTGGCAATCCGCTGCATAGTCTCCAATTGAAGCTGTAGTAATGAGATCAGCTTATCGGTGCTTTTCCGCCGGTGACTCGCATTCTCCTGCCGCGCCTTCTCCCTCAACTTGCTCTGGTCCTCCCTCCACCTCTGTGCAATTCGGTTCTCCATTACAGCCTGTTGCATTACTTGCTGTACAAGATCCTCTTTGCTCCTTCGTGGCCTCTTCTTCAGTCACCTCAGCCTGTCAGCTGTTGATAACAGTGATGGCACAGGGCTCAAGGTCGATGCTTCTAAAAGAAAAACATACATGTAACAATGGCTCCCTTGTAAACACCAGACATGCCTATGATTCCCCCACATTCCCCGTTTGCCTGTCCCACAGAGAGCACACAGACAGCAATGGAGCCCCTGCCATGGTGAGTCCACTCCAGAGGCAGGGGGAATGATTTTTTCCCTACCCTGAAAAGCTGTGCCGTGGCAGGGGTGGGGAGTGCCAGGAAGTGGCAAGAGCCCTACTCTGAGCAGCAGGCAGGGGGAAGGATTTTTTCCCTGCCATGCAAACCTGTGCTGTGGGTGGGGGTGTGTGCCAGGAAGTGGCGGGAGCCCTACTCTGAACACTGTTACAACATTCTCCGTAGGTGTTTGTCCTGGAAGATATCTCGCTCCTTCGGGTCACTGAGGAAGAAAGGGAGGGGATTTTAATGAGATGCGGCTTCCTCCCAGGGCCATATGCAGCTTGCCTCTGTGCAGCAATGCTCCCCCCACCCATTGTAGCACAGTGGCGGGGACTAGTGACTGTGACCAGGACGGGGGCCACGCTGGCTCTCCCGGGAAACCTGCGCAGGCACATTGCAAGCACTCTTATTGAGACCTTTGAAGAGATTACTGATGACGATTACCGCGATGTGATAGACTACATCAATGCACTATTCCACATGTAGGCAAGCATGCAAGCATCCCTTTCCACCCCAAGCTGCCTGCCTTCCCAATAGAAAAGCAGCCTTACCTCCGCAATCCGCTGCTGCGCTGCCCCCTGCAACCGCTGGACGCTGCGGCTGGCTGCCCTCCTCCTGGCTTGAGAAGAGCTCCTGGCTGCATGCGTCCAGGGACGACTCTGTACCCTGGGTCGCTGCCGCCGCCTCCTCCTCCTCCTCCTCCTCTTCTTCATCCTCCTCCTCACCCCCGCCTTCACTGGTGGGCTGGGAAGTGTCCATGGTGGTCGATGGAGTGACCGTAGGATCACCACCAAGTATCGCATGCAGCTCCTTATAAAATCTGCAAGCCACCAGGGCTGTCCCGGAGCGGCTGTTTTTCTCGCGGGCTTTGCGATACGCATTCCTAAGCTCCTTTACCTTAACACGGCACTGCAGAGTGTCCTGCTCATGGCCTCTTTCCGCCAAGGCCCATGATATCTGCCCATAGGTATCATAATTCCTGCAGCTAGACCGCAGCTGAGACTAAACAGCCTCTTCCCCCTAACAGCTGATGAGGTCCAGCACCTCGCTATTGCTCCATGCTGGGGATCGCCTATTGCGAGGAGGCATGGTACGTGGAGTCATGATCAATCAGAATGATCACCTGCAAGGATTCCCTGAGAGCACGCCACTCTTGGCTGGAGCAAACAGGAAGGGGATTTTCAAATTTCCCTGGAACTTTAAAGGGCGGGTCTGACGTGTGGTCACCTGAGGACAGGACAAAAGAGTTTGCAAGTGATGACCAGAGTGGCTCAAACGGGAATTATGGGACGGGCTGGAGGCCAATTAAGGTGCAGTGGGTGTCCACATCCTCGCTGTAGCGCTACAGCAGCTGCGCTACAGCCCTTATTCCTCATGCGGAGGTAGATTACCAGGAGTGCTATAACTCCGCGGTTATAGCGCTCTACATGCCTTGCCAGTGTGGACGAGTAGGAGGTTATAGCGCTATAAAGCCCCAGGAGTGCTATAAAGTGCCAGTGTAACCATGGCCCAAGGCTCAATACACAGTTATATGAAGAGACATAATACAAAGTCATATGACAATTATGCGAAGATGCGTAATGCAGAGATTTATCTCCCACACGATACTGTCAGGTGGGGCTGCAGTTTAGCTTTGGGAAGGCTGCAGATTTGACATGCCTGTGTTAAGGTATAATTTAAAAAACCCTTGATTTTTAAACATTTTCTTGGATGTATATTTGCATAATTGTTCTAGGTTTGTCGTGTTTGGTACCACTGTGTTTATGGGAGAAAGGGCTTTCGAATGATCGCCAGCAGTGCATTATCAAAATTTCCCCTAACCTGGGGGACCTGGAGCTGAGAACAAGGGCACAGTTCCCCTTTCTGAAATTAAATGCCACAGTGTTGGGCTGTTGAGGTGTTCTTCCCACCACAGGAATGTTAAATGTTATTATATTATGGTCACTATTTCCAAGCGGTCCTGTTAGAGTTATCTCTTGGACTAGATCCTGTTCTCCACTCAGGACTAAATCAAGAGTTGCCTCTCCCCTTGTGGGTTCTTGTACCAGCTGCTCCAAGAAGCAGTCATTTAAAGCAGCGTTCTTCAAAGATTTTCTGCCGCGGCCCCTTTCCGCGGTCCGGCGTCCACTCACGGCCTCCTGGGGTATGTCCGTTGAAATGCCGCTGAATTGAAAGCTTCCCCTTTCTGTGACGGCATTTAGGCGGGACAAAAATAGACTGCCGGTCTATTCGGCGGTCTCCCAGGCAGGATCGGCGGCGGCACTGGGGTCTTGCGCACCCCCGGGGGTGGTCTCCTGCACCGCCGGGGGTGCACGCACCCCACTTTGAAGACCACTGATTTAAAGTATTGAGAAATTTTGTCTCTGCATTTCATCCTGAGGTGATATGTACCCAGTCAATATGGGGATAATTGAAATTCCCCACTTGAGACAGCACTGTCCAACTCTCCCCTGCACTGACAGTGAAGAGGAGAAAGAACAGGCAGTGAGGGATGACACTTCACTACCACGGTAAGGCATAGCAGAGCCAAAAGTGAGCCCTCTGTGCTGCTCTTGACCCAGGCGCATGCTAGGCCAATCTGCCCTGAAATCTACACCCATCTCTTGTGCTCTTTGCAGTTGACCACTTGCCAGTGGTGCAAATGGAACTGGGAAGTGGTGTGCACAGAAAACAGGGCAGGAGTGAGGGCACTTCCCAGCTGAATGGGTGAAAGGACCCATATCCACAAGGCACAGATAGTCTCGTTGCTCATCGTGTGTTGTTCTTGAAAAATCCTCCCTGGAAACAGCTTTATTTCCTACTACAGTTACAAATCACGACGGGAAGTGACACTGGTTGAAAAGCAAACTCTGCATGCGTTTGACTCCAACCTGCCCTACTGCTGGGTTGTGCCTGTGAAGTCTTTCAGTGGTGGAAAAAGTCTATTTTCCCTGCCTCCCAGCACAGGGCCATAGGCTCAGCAATTGTAGCTCCATTGAACTGAGCGGAGCAGGGCTAAGTTTTGACCAGCTGAGGATCTAGCCTAACGTCTTCACGGCTGTTTTATCTCTGTCCCTAAAATCAAACTTGTTGCGGGACATGCGGGGATTTAAAAACTGAACCCTCTTGTGCCACCCGCCGGGAATACTGGTGTTGTGCCCTTTTCAAAAAGGAAAAGAGTGTCCATGCAAGTGTCACAGCAGAGCATGTGGACCGGTAGCAAAGTGGAAGATCATAGAAGATTAGGGTTGGAAGAGACCTCAGGAGGTCATCTAGTCCGATCCCTACTCAAAGCAGGACCAACCCCAACTTAATTCTCCCAGCCAGGGCTTTGTCAAGCTGGGCCTTAAAAACCTCTAAGGATGGTGTTGTCAGTAGCTACCGGTGTGGTGTTCTGCTCTTGTTCGATGATGATATCAGTCGGCTGCATGCATGTTCCCTCTTGTGCTGTCCCAGCTCTGCGCAGATCGCTGACCCAGCAGACCCCGAGAGAACCCCCAAAAACCACAGACTCTAGTAAGGTACAAAGGCACTTGGCCAGATTTATTGTCAAATGAAACACAGTCTCTAGCTCACCGGATTAGATATCGACCGGTCTGCTAGTACATATGTGCCCCCAGACAATGGACACAGTTCAGTCAGTGGCGGGACTCTCCATTGCCCCTTCAGCTGGACAACGATGTGGACTCCAAGACCTACTTTTATTCAGTGCAGGACCAATTACTCATCCCTACCGACATATTGAAGTACAGCCCCTTGGCTTATTACGATGCTGTCTCCCACTTTGATCATGTGGGTTCAAACAAACAGATCTATCCATCATGCTGTCCTTTTGACCCTGTCTCTGAGATGCACCTGGCTGTTCCTTGTTGTCTCTGTGAACTGTCCTCGTATCGGGCGGTCCAGGTGCCATCTTGGCAAACTACTTATATCATTAGCATGTACTTTCTAGCAGCCCTTTTCTTGCCAGGTTCTGCAGTTAGGGCCTGCCTCTGGCTCACAGCCCAGCTTTGCTTAGCAATGCCTGGAAGTACTTTGGTTCAGGCTTCAGGGCTCATGCTAGGCCTCTGATACAAGAGTTTATGTTTCAGGGCTGCATCTTACTAGAGATGAAGATTCCACCATCTCCCTAGGTAACCCATTCCAGTGCTTCAGCACCCTCCTAGTGAAATAGTGTTTCTGAATATCCAACCTAGACCTCTCCCACTGCAGCTTGAGACAATTTCTCCTTGTTCTGTCATCTGCCACCACTGAGAATAGCTGAGTTCTATCCTCTTTGGAACCCCCCTTCAGGTAGTTGAAGGCCACTATCAAATCCTCCCTCACTCCTCTATTCTGCAGACTAAATAACCCCAGTTACCTCAGCCTCTCCTCGTAAGTCATGTGCCCCAGCCCCCTAATCATTTTCATTGCCTTCCCCTGGACTCTCTCCAATTTGTCCACATCCCTTCTGTAGTGGGGGGACCAAAACTGGACACAATACTCCAGTATGGCCTCACCAGTGCTGAATAGATCCGAAGCTTAGATCTGGATTGCAAATGCATGTTTATATTTATCAAATCAGGTTAAGGGGTTGAAAGTGGGTACCACATAGACAGCGTGTGTTCTTGGAAAGATGTTATGACTTCTTTACGTGACTTTTACCCTGCTTGACTTTTCCTTGATGGACATTGAGCCTGTTCTTGTCTGTGTATTTGTAGGAGGGGGGTTCCTTAGAGCAGCAAAAGAGCTTTCTCTGCCCCTCAGTGAAAGGGGACAGATGTTGGAATCCTGATCTCGAAGTCCTAGCATGTGGGGGAGAGGGAAGACGATAGACGGCAGCAGGCATTGTGTGGCAGTGGTCAAAGCCATGGGGAGATCTCAGGGATCACAACACTCCTGAGACTGCAGCTGGCAGTGGGCCTCATTGGGTATGGCAGCTTGAAGATCACAGCCCAACAAGTGACTGAATCAAATTAAAACACGTTATTATTTGGTGATAACACTTTTCACCAGGAGATCTCAAAGTGCTTAGAGAGGAGGTCAATCTCACTATCCCCATTTTCCAGAGGAGGAAGCTGAGTCACAGAGATGAGAAGTGACGTGCCCAACATTACCCAGCAGGTCAGTGGCAGAGTGGGGAACAGAATGCAGGTTTCCTGAGTTCCGGCCCAGTGCTCTAGCCACTAGCTCAAGTGGCTAGAGTGGGAATTCTCCCCCAAGAATCTCTTGTTCTTGGCTCCAGCATTGTGGGCCCGTGGCAGAGTGGGAATTTTTCATAATATTTTGGATGAGTATTGTGTGCCTCAGTTTCTCCCATGAGCAGCATTGTTAACTAGTGTGGGGAGGGCAAAATTATTTACTCTTTGCAGACATACAGGTGTGACTGACCCCTGGCTATCTGGGGCCCAGGCCCATGGAGAGTCCCAGAAGACCATAGTCTGGACATTTGGTACCCTTGCAACTGATGACCATGGATGGCCCACTCTCTGCAGGAAGCCAGTTGATTGTGACTAGCTGGAGAACAAAGGGCTAAGGAGAAGGGTCAGGTAGAGTGGTTAAATGTGGGTTGCTGAAAGCAGGGAAGCTTCTGAACAGGGACTAAAAAAGGTTCAGAGGAGAGCTCTGGGTTCTGAACTAACCCCAGATGGACTATGCTGTAACTATCTATTCTCTGTGATAATCAAGGGCTTTCTAAACTGTGTTCCAGACATCTAATAAACGCTTCTGCTTTTACAATGCTGGCTAAGAGTTATTCCGTATTAAGGAAACTGAGGGGCAGGGGAATCGCTCCCTTTGAGTGTGTAAGTTTCCCTTTGGGGTCCAGTGCAGGTGGACTTGCTGCAAGGAGTTCACAAAGTGAAGCAGGGGTGCTGAAGTCTCTGATGTTCAGTTCCAGGAGGCAGCAAAGCCAAGGGGCTTACCCCAGTGAGAGAGTGGGACCCTAAAGGAATTGACACACTGAAGTGTTCTCCCAGGGACTGTTCCCGAGCCGTATGAGAGCACTGGAGGTGTGGATCCGTGACAGGCCCCTCCCCTTTAGCCTACCAGCAAAGAACACCCCAAGCTCCTTCCAAGTGGGGCTGTCATGCGGGAAAGTCCCACGCTAGAGGGTCAAGGATCCCATCCTGTGGAAAAGAGAATAGAAAGGGAAAGGATCAAGTTGACAGGGCTCATCCCTTCTGGGATCCCAGTGCAGAGGGTGCAGCCTATGGCTTGTACCTGGCCTCCTGGTGGGAGTGTGTTTGGGGGAGGCCTAGCCTGTGAGTGACCCAATCAGCAGATGTTTGGGGCATAAGTGCGGGAGGCAGCAGGGAGAGCAGCTACCCTGCTGCTTACTGCACTGGCCATGCCATGGATGGAGGGATTCAGTGAAAACGCAGGCCTTGCTAGGGGCACCAACAGACAGAAATAAAAGCTCTGGTGGCATGAGAAATGAGGGCGCTGCCCACGCGTGAAGCAACCCCCGGCCCCCCGATGAGAAAGCAGCGTGGGTAGCCCCGTGGCTCACGGGCAGCTCAATAACAAAGCAGCAGAGCAAGGCAGGGGAGAGGCGGCACCTGCTGCAGACCCGCCACACCAGGGAATGGGGCGGGGGGTGGCGGGAAAGGTGCCCGGGGGGTGCCCACCCATGGGACGGATGATGACGGGTGTTGGGTGGCTTTGAGCTCCAAGGGAGCAGGGCTGAAGGAGCCTCCTAAAGGAAGTGGCTGAAGTCACTGGGAGGAGCAATTCCGCCCTGGCCCCTGGGGCAGAGAAGGAGGGGCTGGTCTATCCCTGATTGCAGCGACCCTATAATAACAGAGCAGGGCTCCCAGAGGCAGGCTGGACTGGCAAGCTGGGGCCGCGGGGGGGGCTTTAATAACAGGGGGTAACGGGCCTCTCCAATAGCACAGGGGTCTAATGAGAGAGGGGACTTTACAATCACAGCGGATCTGGCGCGGCCAGATTCTTGCCTAACACGGGCCCCGGGCCCCACCCCCTCGGCCGCGACCCTACAATAACAATCCCCAGGCACGGAGGGGAGCGGGTGTCGCGAAGCCGCCGCTGCCGTAAAGCGCGGGCGGGAGCCGCAAAGCGTCCCCGGCGGAGGGAGGCGGCGCAGTAAGATGGCGGCTGGGCCCGGAGCCGGTGGCGGGGGAGCGGCCCGGGGAAGCAGGATCCCGGCCTGAGCGGGCCCGGGGCCGCCGGGAGTAGGGTCCGTCCGCGTCCCCCGGAGCCGCGGCCGGAGCGGGCCCCGCTCCTGGGCCCCCCGGGACAGGGTCCGGCCCCGCTCCCCTCCCCCAACCCTTCGCTAGGCCTCGGCCCCGCTCCCTTCCCCCTCCCGGGACACTCCCCGCTCCCCTCCCCCAACCCTTAGCCAGGGCCCCGCCCCGCCCCACTCCCCTCCCCTACAGGCCCCGGCCCCCCCGGGTACCCGGCTCTCCGAACCGAGGCCTCCCTTACCCCCTGCTCGGGCTCCTCCTCTGGTTCGTGGGTTGCTCCTGGATCTTCCATCCCCCGTGGAGGCGCTTCGTGACCCAGCCTGGACCTGCCCTGCTCTCCTTTCCTACCCCTGCAGGGTTATGGCCAAGCTCCTGCTTCCCTCCCCGCTACCTGAGAGAGGCGAAACCTGCCTGGTCCAGCGTTAGCTTTAAACGGTGTCTGGCATGTGTGGGAGACTTGTGAGCTGTATTTGGGGAGTGGGGAGCAGGTGTCTTTTCAGGGGTTCACCAGAGTGCCCATCTCTGGTCCTTGCTGACACACACCCGAGGCTGATGTGAGATACTCTTGCTGCATTTAATCTTCAATTAAAACACAAACATACGTGTAGTTGGAGATGGGGCAGATGAAGTCTAGTCTGCGTTATCTTTAGTTCAGAGTAATAAGGTGCAGGAGGATGACATCAGTTATAAATGGCACCTCTTGAATTTAAACTGTGATTTTTCTCAGTCTCTCAGCAAATCTACAGAGCCTGTTTCCCAGGTGCTGCTGGGCCTGTGTGGTGGCTAGAAGTAGGAAAGGTGAGTGCCTGTAAAACTGTCTTGTGTTCAGTCTAATGTATCCCAGCTTGGCATCAGCAACTTTTGTCTTCTTTTCTTCTCTGTGTTTGTTTTTTGGACCTCATAAAATATTAGCTGTTTGTTGTTTTTCAAAGGTGAGTGATTAGATATGCCTGGGCTAGTAAGCTGCTACTCATTTGCTTGGGACAGTGTTCTCTAGTAATTTAAAGTCGCAAATTGGGAATCTGGACTCCTGGGTTCCATTTCCTTTTCTACCACTGACTCTTTGTAAGAACACAGGAATTACTGATGGGCGGGTTAGTTCAATATCCTGTTTCCAGTGCCACCTGTAATTGTTCCACCTTTCTTTAAAGCATCTAACCCTTTAACGGACAACCTGGAAGAAACTTCCAATGAACAGGTTAAACCATAACCCTAGTAATTTGTCTTATGCTCTGCAGCAGCAGTGCTTATATATATCCTTTTCTTATCCAGTGTAATGTAACTGGATGTTCTTATTATCCATGTAAGTGTTTAATCCTATTTATAATCCTACTAAATTGTGGCAATGAGTTCCACATGTTAATTGTGCTGTTTATTTTTAAATTTTAAACGTGTTGCCTTTAATCTGAATTGGATATTTTTCTTGTAATTACTCTAGAAATGGGAAATAAGATTAAGAAATAGTAAAGAAGAATATCAGGTAGTTTGTGCCTCTGTCGTGACTCTTCTTATTTACCTTCCCTAAAATAAGGAGTGGTCAGTGGTAGAAAGTTGTATTGCTATAACCATACCAGTGTAGTTAAATAGGTACAGCTCCCCTCCCCCTCCATATGGCACATTTATAGCAATAAAGTTACTCACACCAGTATAACTATTCTTGTATGAGAAAGGGGAATAACTCTACAGGCTAAAGGTGACATATGCCAGTATAACTGCATTTATGGTACGTCTTTTACCTGAATAATTAGCTAATAAAAAATCCTATCCCTAAGTGACACAGTTCTACTAGTAAAGCTTACAAGTATGGATAGACTGGGCTTATGAGTCCCAGTCTTTTCTTTCTCCTTTCATATGGAAATCTTTCCATGCCCCTGATCACTAATCCTAGAACTTCCTGGGATAAGATGGCCAGAAATGAGCACAGTTACCCAAGTGAATGGGTCCCATTGACTTCTGAATGGCTTTATAATATTTGCTATCGTATTTTCTGTACATCAGAACACTTCAGGGTTTTGTTTTTTTGCAATATTGCACATTGGAGTGTCCAAAAATGATGCCCAAGTCTCTCTCCTGAGTGGATAATTAAGGCCTGGTTTGCACTTGACAGTTTGACCACTTATCTTGGTTAGAGGGGTGAATTTTTTTTAACTGAAATCATTACATCCACACACATGCTTTTGCAGGTATAAAAATGATGTATATAGGTATATTTGTATCTCTGTGAGGAGAACACCCATACTCAGGCTATAGCTACATAGCCTCTTAGTGTACATGCAGTATACAAAGACAGAAGGAGGAGTTCTGCTGGCGTAGGAATAGTGCTTCCCATTAGCTGGGCTAATAGGAGCACTCTATGTTGGTGTAGCTTTCCTTACACTGGGGTTTTGTCAGCCTTGTTCTGTCACTATGGTGTGTTCTGTGTGTGTGGGTTTTTGTTTTCCCCTACACCTCTGCCTGGTATAAGTTTTAAGTGTAGCCCAGGTGTGGGATAAAGCACCTTTATGCTGTGATAACTATGCTCTCGCTAGGGATTTGAACGGCTTTGACTGTACATGTACAGCTAAAGGGGGTACAAGCCATGTGTGTAGATCATCCATGATGTGTGCATGAGTAACTCAAGGATTTTTCTTTCCAGTGTACACTACCTTGTGTCTGACATTGAATTTCATCCGCCATTGTGCTGCCCAGTTGTGTGATAGGCAAATCACACAACTTCTCCTGCCAAATGGAGTCAATGATGGCTTCAAACAGGGCGGGGTGACTCTGAATGTGAAGGGTTCTGAGTGTCCCTGACAAATGGTGAAGCGGGATCTCTGACAGTCTGGCAACACTTGTGAAGCTGGTTGTGTCAAAGCCTCATTGAGTAGAATTGACTGCCTGGGATATGACATGTAAAGTGTTCTTATTCCTTGACAAGGCTGTTCCACGTGCTTCAGAACTAACATATTGTGCAGTAATTTAAAGGTGTCTGGTTTGTGGTGGCTTTGAGGCACTTTATCTCTAACAGGAAAACCTTCATCTAATGGGTTATCTTTTCCTCTCCCCCAACTCCTGTGATTTTTAAGGAAAATAGTTGCCTATTGTGTGCCCCCAAGAGAGGGTGAATCTGGAAATTGAAGTGTGTGTTTGTATATATATTACTCAAGACCCTGCCAGCTTTAAAAAGAAAAAAAGAATAAATCATACAGTTATCTCCATTAATCAGGATGCACTTAGTTGGGAAATCTGCATATTTGGTGTGATCTTCAGGACCTGTTAGCCTCAGTTTCCCTAGTATAGAGAGAGCCTTTCTAAAAACATGCCTGCTGTTGATACCATTGGTTCTGCTCTCTTGATATTAACTGCATTCGGGGCCCTAAGAGAGGCAGACTGCTGGTGTTTCTAACACCATCTTGATTAGATCTGCCCGTAGTATGCTTGTATGATCTGCTGTTAAAAATGCTGGCAGTTTGTCTACAGGAGAACCTGATCTTGCATAGAGCCCCCATGCAAGAGGACATCTGGGATCATGCAGTTCTCTCTGCAGGATCCTGTCTTAAGGCTTCCAGTGTTGTTAACTTTTGGAGATGGTTAGAAAATGTTCCGACTGTAAATCGGATGTTGATAGTGAATGGCAATGGCTAGTGACTAATCAGTACAGAAGTGGCATAATCTTTGCTTAACAGCGAACTCATTTAGCTAGTTCTACTAGGGTAAGTGGTCTTTCCCCAGGTTTTCAATGGATATGACTTTCTATTGAACCTCTGGTTAGTTAATATAGAAAATGCCAAATAAAGATGTGTGTGTTTGGGAGGCATGGGGGAAATGAGGAGATTGCACAGTGGTAGCACATAGTCACCAGTAATAGACAATAGCCTCAGTAATAGTAATAGCCTCAGTGTGCTAGTTGCTGGACAAACACATCAGAAAGGTGGTTCCTGTCTTGAAGAGCTGACGCACATCAGTAATACACATTACTTAAGCTTATCAGCACAATAACTGATTTCTGTCTCTTTGGGCTTTTGATAAAGTCTTATCACTTAACTGAGATCAGACTGTACTAGGAAGGCTCAACTAAAGTCTTCTGTAGATGAGAAACAAAGTCCCCTTGAGTTTATTGAATTGCTTCTTTTCGTGTCAGAGGAGCATTCGTCCAGTGGAAGAGGCCCCAAACTGGTAGTCAGAGGACTTTGTTTCTACTCCCAGTTCTGCCACTGACTTGCTCTGATGTTGCACAGAGAGGGGAAGTGACTTGCCCCTCTGATTCCCCGTGTTACAGATGGGCATAATGATATTCATCTGTCTCTGCAACACACTGACATCCGTGGATGGAATGGGCCATAGAAGTATTGTTTTTAAAACCAAAAGGATTTCTTAAGCGTCTAACCTGCTGTCTCCTGTGGGTAGGCAGTGAAACTAAAGTAAACAGCATCCATGGAAGTATTGAGTCTGGGCAATATCACTGTCGGGTTTTCATGCACTAGGGCGGTGTAAATCCCCATCGCTCTAAGGCAAAACTTAAGACCAATCAAAATATTTGCATGTTTTTATTTTAATTTCATTAAAAATATCAGTAGACGTCCCCATTTCTCTCTTATTCCTGAATTATTTCTGTAATACTAAGGGGCAGTGTTGTTTGAGTTGCAGCAGGGTGGACTTGGGCAAGAGAATGAACAGCTGTCTGGCTGGAATGCCGTTAGCTGCTGTGCTGGCTGGCCTCAGAGCTCTACCCTAGAAAGGAGTGGTGGTGGAGGGGGCAACTATGGCAGAGAAGCAGAGAGCTGGCCAGGCGTAGAGGTTCCAGCCCTGTGGTTTTCATACTACGTTATTGGGCTTTGCATATTGCACACATTGAAATGTAACTGAGTTCTCGATAGAATGTGTCCTTTGGAAGGTGAGGGCCCAGGGCTAGTGGCAGCCATCTACTGAGAGCCAGTGTGATGCATTTTGGGCGTAAACCACCTGACCGCCTCCCTTGTTCTTAAAGGAGCACTGCCTTAGGTCGCCATACTCCAGTACTTCAGAGAAAACCCTGCTTAAATATACGAGGTGGTCAGAGTATAAAGAGTTCTGGTATATGCCAATACACAGGGTTGTGTTCACAGCAGGGATCTGTCTGCAAAGACCCATGGGGTTTTCGCAGTCTGATAAAGCAGACTGGAATCAGGATGACCCTGAAAGTAGGGAGTCTTTACACCAGAGAAATGCCTAACATTTTTCATACCCCTGCTCTATCTCCACAGCTGTTGTGCCTGTGCTGCTTAGTCCAAATGTGTATGTTCTGGCAAACCTAGTCCATTAGTGTGTTTATAGCTACAGATGCATTATAATAATGGATTGTTCAGTAACTATGGAGCTATAAATATCAATTCAGCACTCTTAAAATGGGCTGGTGTGCAGTATTTTAATCATGTTATTGGACTTTGAATTGCGTACAGGTGAGTGTAATTGTCAAACACTCAGTGGATTGTCATTTGCAAGCTGGGGGCTACTGATGAACACTACTAGATTGTAGATCTCAGAAAAGTGCAAGTATGTCTGATATAAAACAGAACGCACACCAACTTGCACACGATGTCGTTAGATTCCTACCTCCAATCAGTCTTCTGGAAAGAGCTTACAAAGTGCCCCGCATCCTGTTGTTTTTGTTGATATTGGGGAGATGTTATTCATAGTGGTACTGGGGTCTTCGCCCCACAGCCTCCATTCTACTTAATAGCACTTGTGGCTAATGTCCCCGCAATACTTCAAAAATCGCAGCCATCCCCTTTCTATGGGGCGATCTCAAAGTGCTTAAGCTCAGCTTGCTTCTGTGAAGTAGGCATCATCCCTGTGTGACACCTGGGGGCGCTCAAGGCACAGGACCGGGAGGTGACTACCGCAGAGCTGGGAATAGAATCCGGTTCTCAACTCCCATTCTTGTGCCTTAACCAAAGGACTAACTTTCCTCTCCACTAGCCATTGCTTAGCGTTGGGTAACATGGAAACGCCTCTTTTGGTGGGCCTAGCAGTATTCCATCTGCAGGGTGTAAGTGCAGGATGTGGGGAATACTCAAGTGTTGTAAGTTTGGGTGACTCCATTAAACATTTGACCTAGATCGCCTAGAAGCTGTCCAATGGTAATGGCTCATTTTCTGGGCTGGAATTGAAGGCATCCCAGAAATGTGAGACTCCTGCCCATGTTCAACAAGCAATAGTTAAGGGAGGAAGGATGATGTCTTGGTTAAAGCACGAGTGCTAGATATTCTGTGCTCTGGGTCTGTAATTGACTTTGGGCCTTCAGCTCTCTGCCTCGTTTCTGACACAGGATAGTTGGGGAGCTAAAGTCAGTGACGCTTCTAGCGTGTGTACACAGGTATTGGAGGGTGAATGTTCTTTCACTGAGGGGCTGGTGCGGCAGGGATGTCTAAAAGTTTCCCATGTGTTGCAGCATCATGTGCATTGTTACATGCCTGTGTAATTACTGTTCCTTCGGCGTCAGATCTGCATGGGGTGCAGCGAGCCAGAGGCTGCTCTAAAGCTGCCAGTGTTCAGGGCAGCAAGATGTGGTACAGTAACATCTTCCTGCACCTTGTGGTTTGACGCTGGGCTTCCTGGCGTTGGGAGGCTTACTGGTTTTGAATATAGTGATCTAGATACTGTGCTGAGAGGGCGCCTTGGCATTGCTGCCTTGTAGTGGAATCTAATGTGTGATGATGTATGGGATATTGGAGATGGCATCTCCAGCTTAACCTGAAGAGGATGTTGTCTGTCATTAAAATGCAGGTGGTTCAGGTTTAATTGAGGATCCTGGTGTCGGTACACAGGGTGTAAGCTCTTGGGCCGGAGTTACAGTTGTGTGTTTGTAGGACACCAACTCTGATTTGATGCTCTGGGCACTACTGGAATGCAAATAATACATAGCGCAGCTACAGAGACAGAGTGCTTAGTTTCTGGCCCGTCAGGGAGCAAGTGACTGCCTTCTCTTAATGACAGTTCCTCCACTTAGTTTCTGGTGTAGTCACGTAATCTGCAGCTTCCCACGCTGTTAGAAGTGTGTGTGTGTGTTGGGGTGGGGTGGGAGGGAGGAGTGGGGCAGACCAGGAGTTGCTTTCCCTTCTGGTTTCTCTAATAGACAACAAAACTTGTTCGGGATGCTGGACCCCAGTTGCCTGCTAGCTCTGCTTGTGCTCCTGCCTGTGAGCTGATGTTTAGAGTGTTGCATTGGTGGGTTTCCTAATGTCCAGCCGGTTCTCTTCTGGAAGGATCGTGCTGCGTTGCAGGGATCTAGAAGGCTTTGTGCGCTGTTGTGGCAGTATATCTTCAAGTCTGACAAGGGCCCTGGGGATGCCAGCCCTTGGGCATTGAAAGCTAGTGTAATCATCACCTCCAGATGTTTAGAACACAGTTTTGAGTAGCCTAATGTTTTGGTTCCCCCCACTCCCTAAAGACTGAAGACTAAAGAGTTCCTTAGACCTGTACTTTACTCCTGGATTTTACCATCGGCTGAGTGTAAGGAGTTGGTACCATCATTCCAGTGAGACCTGAGTTGGTGGATAATAAAGATCCCATGATGCATTTGTCCACAGTCAGGATATTATCCCAGCCTCATGGCCAGTTTCATCGCTTAAATCTTTCTAATCCCAACATGGTGTTTAAGCATCAGCATCGCTAATTGTATTCTCCCTGCAGTTTCAAGTGAATATGGTTGCCTCCTTCCCTCAAGCTATTATGCAGTGTTGCTGTAGCTTGGTAAACAGCTGCCATGTTTTACCCCAGAGGTGGCTGCATTCCATTAGGGAAGTGATGCCTCTGTACTTTCTTTCTATCCTGGAGGCTTGTTTTCTCTGGATGCCAATTTACAAAGATGTTAACTCCCCTGAGCTAAGTCTAGTCCGGACACTCCCAAACATTTTTTCCAGGATACACAGTTGTCTACCCTAAGCCAGTGGTTCTCAACCTGTAGTCCACAGATCCTTTGGGGTCCACAGACTCTGTCTGAGGGATCTGCAAAAGCTTGTCATTATCACAGAACAGTGGTTTTCAACCTGTGGTCTGCGGACTAATATTTCCAATGGGGTCTGCACCTCTGTTTTGAAAATTACAGGGGTCTGCAGATGGAGAAAAGGTTGAGAACCACTGTCCTAAACTAATCCCTGTGGGCAAACTACAAACACTGATAGCTGGGGAATGTCCGGACTAGACTTTACAAATGTTAGCTACCCTGCGTTTGTAATAAAAAGTCTCATGTAGATACACTCTGGATGAAAGAGGCTATTAAATAGGACTAAGGGGGGAAACTAGGTTCAGATACCCACCTCCCTCCCAGCTTGTTTTGACTGCTGCTGCTGCTGCTCTTTTGTGTATGGAGAGTTTACAACTTCTTGCCCTCTTCAGGAGAACCCCAGGAGGATTTGGGCAGGTCTACACTTAAAATGCTGCTGTAGCACTTAAGTGAAGATGCTCCTCTGTTGGCAGAAGGGCTTCTACCATCGGCGTAGTGAATCCACCTCCCTGGAAGATGGTAGCTGTGTTGATGAGAGAAGTTCTGCTGTCGACATAACGCTGTCTCCGTGCGGGGGTTAGGTTGATATAAATCCACACCTGTGAGCGATATACCAGTATAGGTCTGTAGTGTGGACCTGGCCTTTGTCCTTGCCCCAGAGAGAAGACCGCCATTTCATTGCATTTATCCCAACTCTCTTCCCCCTGCTGGCTTCTGCTCATCTATGCCCAAGCTCTTTCCTCCTGAACCCCTGAGAGGCTACAGCTGTCCTTTGGTTCCTACCTCAGACTCTAACTGCTTCGTTAGGCCGGAGATCCTGGTAGTCACCTCTGACCTGAGCAACTTTCCTCCTCTATCCCCCTTCTCTTCCGTTGCTCTGTGGCCCTCGTTTGAGGGCAGATTGGCCAGAACAGTGTGAACGTGTCGTATTGGGGGGCCTGGGTGGAGCCTCAGAGTGCAGAGGTTCTGCTGTGGTTGGAATGTGACAGTTGATTGAAGAAGGTGGGAATAACCGCTTCATAGAGTAATAGAAGGGATTGTGCTTCCTGCCAGGGGTAGCTGGGGTCGGAGACCCCAGGAGAAATCATGGGTCCCGTGAACTGAGGAAGAGCAGGGTTGGGGAGTGCAGGCCGGGCTAGTGCTGTGAGCTTGCAGCTCTAATGGCCCACTTTAAGTAGTATGGTTCCCAAAAGGGGTCTCGCCTCAGCCCAGTGTCCCCCATGAAACTAGGGAGAGGCAGCCCCATGGCAGATCATCTGTCCATTACCGCAGCATAGATTTGTCTGAGCTACCAGCTTGCACATGTGAGGGGAGGGATTGTTCTGTAGTAGCTGGACATAATCGGGCCTCTGGAGGATTCCCAGCTCTGCTGTCTGGGTGCTGTGGCCTTGAGAGTGATGCCCTCTTGTTCTGGGTGGGCATGCGGGAGCTCAGGTGTGAGTGGTGACTGCTTTTCCTCAATCACTTTGAGGGCCTGGAGTGGAAGGGGTTATACATGGCCCAGCTGTAGCTAATAGAGCTTTGAGTAAAACTTGATCACCTGGAAGTGACAGATTATACCAGGTATTGAGGCTTAAAAGTGCTAATACCACATGTGGAGGCAAGAACCATGTGGTAAACTGTACTGACCATGCACCTTGAACCATTTCACCTGCCTGTTTGCCCATCCCCACTGACCCAAGCCCTTGATGGGCAGCAATCAGTACTAAACCTTGACTCTGTCTCTGGTGCTATATTTCATGAACAGTTGTGTCTACTAATGGCAACTTCCCCTTCCTTCACTGGTCTAAGGCATTGGTTTATGCCCTTTTCAGGCTGGACTGAACATCATTACATTGCATACTGAAAAACTCTTCTGGAGGCTCTTAAAACCAGAGTGGCTCTTTCCTCCTACTAATGCCTCTGGAGCTGGACTCGTGGTCCAATGCATCTCTCTGGCTTTACAGAGGGATATGAAAATTAGTTCTAGTAAAAACTTCGTACAGAATGTGTGGCTTAAATAGAATACTTGATAGTGTGGCTCTAAGGGTCTGACTCTTGTTTGGAGTGACCTGTGGCGCTCCATTGTGTCCATCTCAATGTCTGTAGAGCAGTGGTTCTCAAAGTGAGGGTTGCGACCCCTTGGGGGGGTTGCTGACAGCCTCCTGAGGGGTCGTGAGCCCCTGGTGCCGCTGAAAAGCCGCCGAATTGATTACTTCCAGATTTGGCGGCTTTTCAGTGGACACGCCGAGCTATTTCAGGAGCGCTCGGCATGTCCGCCGAAAATAGCCGCCGAATGCGGAACTAATCAATTTGGCAACTTTTCGGCGCACATAAAGGGTCCGCCGCGCCGAAGAAGAAAGTAAAAAAGGGTTGTGGTTCTCAATAGTTTGAGAACCGCTGCTGCAGAGTAAACCTTTATTCCACACAGTTGTCTGTAGTACACAACTAAGTAAAGTAGGTGCCATCACTAAATCTTTCCAGTGTGATGGCTACCTGCCCATAACAGACAAGAGCTGGCATGTTAAATGAAGAGTAGGCATCCCTTAAAGCCATCTCTGTCTGCAGGCACCACCAGAAGGGTCCCTGCTAATGAGCTGCTTTCTGGGATAACTTGAAGTAAAGTCCATTGTAGACCCGAGAAGACTTTAATCCACGCTCTTTGATTATAAGAGGTGCTTAATATATAGATGTGAACAAGATGCCTGTCCTTCCCAACATGGGAGGCAATATCACAGCCCAAACCTACTTCTACCCCGTAAGCAAAAGATCTCTCTTCACCCTTTTACCATGCTAAAAGATGCAGCAAGCCCTGGCTTTGTCAGACCCATGGGGAAGGTAGACTGATATCCAGTGCCCTGCACTGGCAGTGCCCTGCCACAAGCCCCCAGAGAGTGCCCATACTTTAAATAGCTCACATCCAGTACAGCAGCACAGAGAAGAAGTGTAACTTGGGTAGCTAGGGTTCATGCCAGGTGCCCAGGAGTCAGTCAGCCCAGAAGAGGGTAGGGATTGCCTCCAAGGAGGATTGCCAGTAGAACTGGCAAAAGATCTTTAGTTGCCCCTCTTGAGGATTGCAGACTAGGCCCTCTTCTGCAGAAGTCATAGTTTGCTTTCCTGCTTCATATCTGAGTGCTACTGTTTAATCTCCATTATTATTAGTGAGTGGTGCATTCAGCTCTGTACACCCAGACCCTGCCCCAAGGAGTTCTTACTCTAAGTACATTGTAATCTCATTGTCAAGTTCAACTGTGTATGAATCAGATAACTAATAGCCCGTTTTAGACAGGCTGACACACAGTCTCTGTAGCTGGAGAGAATCCAGCCTGCCTTAAATTCAAATCAGTTTATAGAGCCCTCGCTTTGAACTCCTTCAGCTACCTAAATGTAAAAGAGGTGGCTAATGGAGACAATCTGTTTTCATCTTCACAGCGGCTGGGTTAATCCTGCCAGAGGAAGCGGGAGATGGAGAGGTGAGAGGTAGCAATCTTTCCTCATCAGAAGCTCCTTGCTAGGCAGCTGAGTGTTTTCAGTTTGCTTCCTTATTTCTTAGCTAGGTTTTATGATTAGAGCAGCTACAAAATACAACAAAGTAAAAAGTACCCCGCAGCCACAGGTTGTGTTGCTTTTGTCCTGTGGGACTAGGCTGGCCTCACCATAGTGGATGTTTATGACCTGGCACACTGGGTTGCAGCACCGCCTAAATTTGGCCCAGCTGCCCCTCTGTTGTCTTGCAGAAATTGAGCTGTGATATGACCTGGGATGCCAGGTTGCAATGACTGAAGTGGGGATCTGGGCTTAGCCTGGCAGGACAGGAGCGGTCGCTGCGGGATGAATGCAGGATGGGCCTGTCCCCTTCCCAGTATGGATAAAACAAAATTGACATGAAATTCTTGAAAAATAAAATAGAATTTCACAGAACTTTGATTATAATCCTCTGGGGTTGGTGGGTGAGAGGGAGTCAGATTAATTACCTAATAACGGCTGCCTTTCCTCTTGAAGTGGGTTTCTTGTTATATGTCTTGATCAAAGGGTTACCATGAAATGGTATTAATGACTAATTTCAGTAGGTAGTTTGATAATGGGGGCAGAGCCTCTTGAAAGCTAGCTCCATAGCAGCAGAACCATACCTACCTATTTGTGTCATAACCTTCCAGATTCATACATCCACCAAATGTCAAGTGACTTCAACTGCCAGGTTCTATAGCAGCATTCACCAAATGGAATTGAAGATAAGCTATTAACTGGCTTGCCAATCGGCTCCTTGCTTGAGAAATATAATTAACAGTATCAGTGTATAGTCCCACTCCAAAAAAACCTTTCTGTTCAGGTTGTTCTGGTGGTTTGATGTTATCCTTGTACATATCCTGGATCCAAAATGTTACAGTAAAAGGGACACCGTGAGTTTGAAATCTGGTCAGATTAAAAGTAGTTGTCCTGCACCTCCTGTGCCAGTAGTTGTTTTTAGTTTTTTTTAAAAGTGTGCTTTTCTCCTGCCTGTCCTGTGTGGAACCACCCCGTGCAAACAAGTAGAATGGATTAGAAAGAACAGCCAAAACTTTTTGAAAGTGACTAATTTTTTTTATGCCCAGATTGAGACTTTTAAAAGGGCCCCATTTTCAGAAGGTACCGAGCACCCACTTCTGAAAATCTGGAGTCTCAAATTGTGCTGCCCAAAATCTAAAATCACCATTCAGAGTTTATGCCAAGGTGATGGCAAATGCATGGACAGAAGTGACTTCTAAATTGACTACTCTTTAGGGAGCGCACTGGGGGCGGATGGGGGGGAAGCAGAGCATTGTCTCCATTTATTTAAAATGATCACAATCTGTTCTTTGTTGACAGCAGTTTGAAATATTGCCCTTGTGATTTAATCTCACTGAGAGCAATCTGAGTCATGCTTCACTCTGCTGTAAAAATCCACTGAGCCAAATTCTGTCCCTTCCTGACACACACTGAAATCTCATTGGCTTCGTTAAGCTGCAGGCATGTAAATTGGTATAAGAAGGGCCATACTGGATCAGAGCAAAGGTCCATCTAGCCCAGTATCCTGTCTTCTAACAGTGGACAATACCAGGTGCCTGAGGGAATGTACAGAAGAAGGAATCCTCAAGTGATCCATCCCCTGGCATCCATTCCCAGCTTCCAGCAAACAGGCTAGGGACACCATCCCTGCCCATCCTGGCTAATAGCCTTGGATGGACCTATCCTCCATAAATTTATCTAGTTATTTTGAACCCTGCTATAGTCTTGGCCTTCACAACATCCTCTGGCAACGAGTTCCACAGGTTGACTGTGTTGTGTGAAGAAATACTTACTTTTGTTTGTTTTTAAACCTGATGCCTATTAATTTCATTTGGTGACCCCTAGTTCTTGTGTTATGAGAAGGAGAAAATAGCACTTCCTTATTTACTTTCTCCAAACCAGTCACGATTTTATTATTATCCCCTCCCCCCCCTTAGTCATCTGTTTTCCAAGCTGAAAAGTCAGTCTTATTAGTCTCTCTTCATAGGGAAGCTGTTCCATACTTCTAATCACTTTTGTTGCCCTTTTTCTGAACTTTTTTCCAGTTCTAATCTATTTTTCTGAGAGGGGGTGACCACATGCAGATTCAAGGTGTGGGTGTGTCATGGATTTATATAGAGGCAATATGATGTTTTTGGTCTTTATCAATCCCTTTCGTAATGATTCCCAACCTTCTGTTTGCTTTTTTGACTGCCGATGCATATGAATGGATGTTGTTAGAGAAGTCTCCACAATGACTCCAAGATCTCTTTTGAATGGTAACAGCTAATTTAGACCCCATCATTTAATACAGGGTTTCTCAAACCGGGGTTCGCGACCCCCTGGGAGTCGCCGAGAGCTCTCGGGGGCAGGGTGGGGTCGCGAGCTCCTGGCGCCACTTAAAAGCTGCTGAATGAATTACTGCCTCATTTAGTGGCTTTTCAGCAAACAGGCCAAGCTATTTCGGGAGCGCTTGGCCTGTCCACGAAAATAACCGCCGAATGCGGAGGTAATTCATTCGGTGGCTTTTCAGCGGACATACAAGGGTCCGCCGCGGCAGCCGCCAAATGGAAAAGAGGTCGCAGTTCTCAGAAGCTTGAGAGCAACTGATTTAATATGTATAGTTGGGATTATGTTTTCCAATGTGCATTATTTTGCATCTATCAACATTGAATTTCATCTGCCATTTTGTTACCCAGTAATTTAGTGTGATCCCTTTGTAGCTCTTTGCAGTCTGCCTGGGACTTAGCTATCTTGAGTAGTTTTGTGTTATCTGCAAATTTTGCCATCTCCCTGTTTACCTCCTTTTCCAGATCATTTATGAATATGTTAAATAGTACTGGTCCCAGTGCAGACCCCTGGGGGACGTGACTATTTACCTCTCTCCATTCTGGAAAATGACCATTTATATGTGTATTGATGACATCTAGTGGATGCTTTCACATAGATTGTACCAAATTCTGGGA
This sequence comes from Dermatemys mawii, assembly GCA_007922305.1. Taxonomy (NCBI): domain Eukaryota; kingdom Metazoa; phylum Chordata; order Testudines; family Dermatemydidae; genus Dermatemys; species Dermatemys mawii. The sequence goes on along the minus strand of ML677399.1, from coordinate 5,686,943 downwards.
CTAATGTGTTTTGCCTTGGTATAAAAAATAGTCTGAAGGTTCTAGGGGTGTTTAGTGCTGATGAAAGATAATTTATGGAAACTGTTGTTCTGTTTGTTCCAGTGCAGGCCTACCCTATCAGCGTGTCTAAACATTGACCTAGAGCAGTGACCTTGTTGGATGTCAGGTAGATGGGGTGGGAGTTCCTTCTCTCTAATCCATCTAATCTTTGCCTTTTTTGCTGAGACTACAAATCAGGCCAATTACAAACTGATAGTGTGCAAAGATCCACTTGTGTCCCCAAGATCTGGATTGAGATCTACTAACTTTATGGGGCTGCAGAGCCACTATCAGGCGTCAATAACCAGGGTGGAGCAACTTTAAATCAAGGCCACTGAAGTCAGTGATTTACATCATGGTTGGTTTGGTTCTCATTGGTTTTAAATCAAGTTGAGGTTATGTAATGTGTGCTATTACAACTGTAGACTAAAATTTTATAATGAACCGAGTTACAAATTCTTTAAATGGCATTCCTGTTAGGGTACCTTACAGAAAATTTTAAAATAGACAGAAAACCCTGCTGAAAACTAAGGAGTTGATCCTGCAATTGCTTGAATAGCCGCTAAACTTATTTTCATGAATCATTCTACTGACTTTAGTTCATGTGCTGGAAATTAAGTATATGTATAAGTGTTTGCTTTATCGGGGCTAAAACTGTATTTTTATTAAATCTTCTCTTCAAACCAAAATTGACTCACTATTAATTAAAAATCTATTCAGACTTCAACAAAACGATTTGTAGAAAAAATTCACTCAGCTCAGAATTTTCAAAAATAGGTGCCTTGCGTCTTGTAAGGATGGAATTTTCCTTGTTACCTAAGTCACTCAGGAGCAAAAGTCTGATTTTTTTTTCAAACTGTGAGCCCTGATAGAGGAACATAGCCTGGCCAAAACATTTCAGCTTTATTGACATGTGGATGTTCAGTGTATCAGAAGATAGTGTTAGCTATAAATAGAACATTGGTTATTTTGTGTTTAAATTTGTCTTGCTCTCACAGTAAGGCTATTGGGGCCCTGGACTTATATGAGGGGAAAAAAAACAAAGCATTTTAAATGTAAAATTTCATAGCAGAATCTGTGTAAAACCTGACATTCTAAGAGTAAGAAACTAAAGAAAAAAGTAAAAACATCCACACTCTGTTTATAAAATGTGAAGGAAGTAGAGGACTAGCAACATGACAAAATATCCTGATTTTGATCCACCTTGGCAATAACATTTGTCATGTCTGACTTCGATTGGAATTGTGACCTAGATATTTTTTGTTGTTGAGTTTATAAGCTTCCCCACAACAAATAGTGCCCCTGTTTTTGCACGTTGTCCCATTGAACTGTATGTCAGCTGCTGTGGAGGAAGCAGGGGCTAACTGATGTGATTCCCAGGGCATTGTGAAAATATTGCCGAAACAGGAAATGTGCCATATTTTTTGTGGTGCCATATTCAAGCATCATTGACGCTGATGGGCAAAGCAGAGAAGTGCACAAAGCTGCATTAAGTACAGGCTCCGTTAACAGTACTGGAAATGGCCGATAGTAAAGAGAATGCTGCCTTTTCTAGGTACTGCAGGAAGTAAGAGAATCCATGCTATTTAAAAAAATCACTAAAATCCAATAGGAAGGGGAGATCCCTGTGGTGTAGACCAATATGATAGTCAGCTTTGAAGTGAACGCCTGAAACCGGCTTTTACTAATTGCGGCTCGATGGAAAGATCAATATTGAATAGCTGCTCTGCCTCTAGCAGTCTGCAAACTGAAATTTCTCTGCCATGGGAAGACCTCTGGGTGTTAGACTACATTGTTTTAACTAATGACTAAAAATCCTTTTCCCCTCAGGGAATTAACACTAAGACACTTGGCTGGGCCCAGGGCTCTGGAATATTTAATTCGGAATGGGAGAAGAACCCTGTAAGTACCTGACAGGATAGCCTTGCTACTACCCTGGTAACTTTCCAGTGGGGTTTTTGAAGGGATTCTGGAGATGTCCGAGTGAGTGGGTTTAAGATTTGTATTAAGGAAACGAAAAGTAGCCGTTGCCAGAATGAGACCCCATGTAATGTCACTGGGGGGAAATTAAAGATCTATTCCACAATGCCCTTGGAATGGAGGGAGCTGGAAATGCTGGAACATGATTTCGCTTTTGGTTTGGATTTCTCAAGTGCTCATGTAAAGTGCTGCTCAATTAATTGAGCAGCAATGGCAGCAAGTGTGAGGGAGCTTCCAAACTCCCAGTTAAGCTGCTGGTGCACTGGAGTTCCCACTGTGCTCTGGGAAAATCATGGGAAGATAAATGAGCCCCGAAGATCCAGACTAGTGAGGTGGTAAATTCCAGAGCAGAGGGGCTTCCGGTGGGAATGCCTGGTTTTTCCATTACATTACTGCACACTTAGCAGAGAGTGTTTAAGATTTGGAAGGACCTTGTGTGTAGGAAGGTGTTTAGAAATCTCTGATTTGAGGTAAAAAAAAGCTGCTTGACTAGCTTTTGACCCTACAATCTGTGGATGCCAGAAGTTTTTTGATGTCAGCACTTACTGCACTTCAAAGCTACCCTTCCTCAGCTGTATTTCAGATCTAACCTGCTTAATTTTGTGGTACGGGCATGTGAAACTTGTGTCTTCAGTTATGGATAGATCTTGTACAGCTGTTATTGCAGAGCTAACATCAATTCCTCATCATTCCTTTGCATGTAGCTGAGGGTCAGGAATTGGATGGAAAGAGCTTGCCTTGTGACTGGATATGAATGAAAGGGGAGTCAGGACCAAGGTGAAGAAACTGGGGAAGGTTCACTTAGGGAAATATGGTGGAAGGCTTTAAGAAATTAAGCCCATGCATTGGGTCATGGGACCTTTGCTTCCCTGTTGGGTCAAGGCAGTCTTCATGGAAGAATGCAACTGGAGGACTATACAGGTGTGGAAATGGTTGGATGGGGGCAGAGAGGAAAAATTGCCCCCTGAGAACCAGAGCTTTGTGGAAGTTATGCTTGGGTTAGTTTTGGACTGCAATGGTAGCAGCCATAACTGTACTTCGATATATTTTCCACTGATCTTGTGCACTAAACAGGGTCAGTATTTCGGTGGGAGACATCCAAGGAATATTTAGGTCATCTGGTAGTAAGTGTTGGTATTCTGAACCCATACCCCCAACATGGTGTAAAGGGGACGCTGTGATGCTCCTGTTATCACATATCAGAGGAGAGAAAAAGTTGAGTTCCTGACCACTTGTGGGTATTAACAGGTTGTGATAGGACTACCAGAGAGTTTGTATGATGGCCCCAGTGTCCTGGCCAAATTCCACCTTCACTGATGGCCTTACATTTCTGAAGTGTCCTCTGTAAACAGTAAACTGCTATTCAGTGTTGCAGTTTTTAATGATACACAGCCACCTTCCATCCCAGAAGTGGCCAGCAAAGTAGTCCCCCTTTAGAGTGTGGAGATGAGTTTAGGATCCTTTGAGGTAAAAGGAGCTATGGAATTTGGAGGCCTTTACTGGGGAAATGTGGCTATCCACAATACACTGGGATGTGTGTGTATTTTAAACTAACACATCAGGTATCTTGATCTCTGCTAATCTCACTCTAGCAGCCTTAGAGAAAATGTTTATATTGTATTTGATAGTACATGTCCTGTGGTAAACAGTCCAGTTTCATTGAAGTAGTTCTTCCCTGTTTCTCAGTACACTGGCTCAAGCCGTTGGAGTTTGCTGCGAAGGGGTGCACTTTTACTAAACCGAGTCTGTATGAGAAAGCCCTGGCCTTTATGAAATGGTCTCAGAGGGGATTTCTCATCTTACTGTTTGCCAACTCATTTTTGAATTTCTCAATTGCAGGTTCACTCTGAACGAAAACAAGATGTCGGATAAGGGGAGTAGCACCGATGGAAAAACAGACCTAGCCAATGGTGAGGGCAGGGGTGAGGACCTATTTGAGTTGTCTGTGCTTAAGACTAGTGCTCAGTGAACAACAAGAAATTCAGGATCACTTAGTGATTTCTCTGAGCTTGTTGCTCAGATGAAGAGCTTTTGGTGTCAGCTCTTGTATAGAGCAAATATTGGAAGTGGCACCAAAATGCATTTTATTAAATGAAATGGACACTGTGACCAAACAAACTCCTTACTGAAGTTTTCCATAATGTGATTCAGGTACTCACCAGTCCTCCATCAGCAGGGGTCTGTTGGCACAAAAATCTATTGAATAGCTTTGGCTAGCGAACACCCACAAAAATGGTGGTCTGCTTACGAGCCGCAAAAGAGGCTGCATTTGCTGAACAAATCACTTATCCTGTGAATTGTTTGCTTAGCTCTACATAAGCTGTTTAAAATGATATTTGGGGGGTGATGAGGGGGGATCAAATGTCCTGTCTAAGCATCCTGCGACATGGGGAAGCCCTCATTCTGATCGTATATCAGTGTTTATTTTTTTCTCTTACATCACTTCACTAACAAAGTTGCATTAGAATAGGATCTCTGGACCAATTCCTGGTTCCACTGAAGTCAGTGACTCAACTTCCATTGGCTTCTGGAGACCCAGCATTAGGCCCTCTGCTCCTAATATCTGCTCCACTGTTGTCTCCTCCTTCAAAATCCCTTGAATCAGATGATGGCTGGATCATCTTCAGGTCGAGGAGGATCGGCAGAGAAACCCTTAAAAAGCAAAGCTGGTCTTGAGCTAGTCTTTGTCATGAAGAAAAGGAGTATGTCTGTGTAAGCAGGATTGTTGCCTAATACTGTAGAGAGCCCCCCAAAGCATGGCAAAGCTAGCTGTTGATTCAAATGCCAGGTAATACCCTACATCTGCCTAGACCCTGCTTCTCTGTTAAAGCCCTTGTGCAAGATACTGCAGTGTGGGGTAGATTTTTTTTGTTGTTGTTGCTAGATGAGTGAAGGTTACAGAATCCTGAGCTTGTTTATAGCAGCCTGTGGTCCTGTTAGTAAATGCGAGAGGAAGAGGGTGAATTGTATCTTCCCCTGGAGCATGGGAAGAGACACACAAAACCGGGAGGGTACAAGTCTGGATTGGAGACAGACAGAAAATAATGGGAGGCGCATTGTGATCCCTGAATGAAGCATTGTTACATTAAAAATGTAACAAATGGGAGCAAAACAATTGCGCAGAGGCTTGTTCCTGAGCTGGTGTTGCCCAGAGGGGATGTCCCAGTGATCTAAACATCAGGTGTGAAATAGAGATTTCCTAGACTAGAACCGGAGCTTTGAGAGTTCCATCTTTCAGGGAGCTACATGGAGTTCCATGAGATGTAAATGGGTCTGTGGATTAGACCGTAACCCCACGGCTTGGTCACTCTGAACACTGGCGATCCCAGGGCCCTTTGTAAGAGTAGGGATTTGGCTGGAATTTTCTCCCCCTTCTGATGTGCTGGCCTCTACCCTGAAAATAGCTGCATTTCAATGGTGCTTCTGGGTACATGAGCATTCTTTGGTGCTATAGAGATGTGAAGTTATTTACTCTAGAATCAATCACATGGTCTGTCCTGTGCAGGGAGCTTATCCAGCAGCCCTGAAGAAATGTCTGGAGCAGAGGAGGGGCGAGAGACCTCCTCGGGCATTGAAGTAGAGGCCTCCGACCTTAGCCTGAGCCTCACTGGGGACGACACAGGGCCCAACCGCACCAGCACAGAAAGCCGGGGCACGGACACCGAGAGCTCAGGAGAGGAAAAGGACTCGGACAGCATGGATGACACAGGCCACTACTCGATCAACGAGGAGAACCGGGCCCATGACCGGTCCCACTCAGACGACGACGAGGAGGAAGAAGAGGAGGAGGAGCAGCGGTCCCGGCGACGCGCCCAGCGCAAACGTGCCAACCAGGATCAAGACTCCTCGGATGATGAGCGGGCGCTGGAGGACTGGGTGTCCTCGGAGACGACTGCCCTTCCTCGGCCCCACTGGCAGGCCGTGCGCGCCCTCCGGGCGAGGGAGCTGGGCTCCAGCTCGCGCTTTGTGTATGAGGCCTGCGGGGCCAGGGTCTTTGTGCAACGTTTCCACCTCCAGCACGGCCTAGAGGGCCACGGCGGCTGTGTCAATACCTTGCACTTTAACCAGCGTGGCACGTGGCTGGCCAGCGGCAGCGACGACCTTAAGGTGGTGGTTTGGGACTGGGTCAGGAGGCAGCCAGTGCTGGAGTTTGAGAGCGGCCATAAGAGCAATGTCTTCCAGGTGAGGGGGTGGGGCTGAGTGTCGGGAGAAGGGGGTGTCTGAAGGGGCTGGTGGGGGCATCTCTCACTCAGCGCTTGGCATCTTTTGGCGCCGAGTTATTCCGTTGCATTTTTAAAGGGGGGAAGTAACTGAACTTGTCTGTGTGCTGGGAGAGCAGGTGTTTCAGTGCCAGGACTCCAGGGTCCCGTTGCACCTCTGCCATTGATGTGCTGGAAGACTCTACGTCAATCACTGTACCTTGGCTTCCCCCAGAGGTTAACTGGGGAGGATGCTAACTTTCCTGCTGCGTTACGAGCCCTCTTGCTCCTGCTTAAAAGGGTGTAGCTGAGGGAGGCTGCAGCAGAGAGGTTGTATTTTTTTCAAAGCCACTGGCAAGACAGCCTCGCTCTCCCTGGCGAGTGGGAGAGCCGGTGCCAGCCCAGCTGAGCTTTCACAGCGTCTCCAGCCTGTATGGCTGTGAAGAGCCTCCCAAAGGCAAACCAAGCCTGCCGCTAGCCCCTCCGCTGGGTCTGCTGCCCAGGGGGTTCTGTACAATAGCAAATACTCTGGCAGTCAGGCCTGCTGCTCCTTAGGGGAAGCCGGGAGCAGCGACGGAGGCGGGAGCTGTTTCTGGAGAAGGGCCTTAGGGGAGCAGCCACCATGCTCGCAAGAAGCCCTGGAGGGGCAGAGAGAGCAGAGAACTCCGGCTTTCAAGCAACCAGAGGTTGCTGCAGGGAAGGGACTTCATGTTTTATCCCATCTGCTCACCAGAGCCTACTAGGAAAGACCAAGTCTAGGGGCAAACCTGTGGGCATCCCAGCATCTCCACCTCTCTGTACCTGCTTGAGATGGAGATAATGCTGGGCTTAACCAGGGCATTGCCACTACCCAGTGCAGGGCATCTCTCTGGCTAGGATAGAATTGTTCAAGCCCTGTTTGAAGTACCATATAGACTCCAAGCCAGCCTTTGCAGCCCCCTCCCTGGGCAGAAGGGCAGTCGTCCTAGTCATTACCCCATCTTAAACTTGGAGCACTAGTGATCTGCTATCAGAGGTGGCACTAGTTGTTGTTGTTTTGTCTGTAAGCTCAGTCCACAGATCCTGCTCCCGTGTTGGGGGTGGAGGGTGGGCGGGATTCCAGCCCCAAGGACTGTGGAAGGGCAGCTGTTCCCAGCCCCAGTGCAATGCAGTGTCTCCTTTTCCTCTCCTCCAGGCTAAGTTCCTCCCCAACAGCGGCGACTCGACTCTAGCCATGTGCGCGCGGGACGGCCAGGTCCGGGTAGCCGAACTCTCCGCCACCCAGTGCTGCAGAAACACCAAGCGGGTGGCACAGCACAAGGGAGCCTCGCATAAGGTGAGCAAACTAGCTGCTGTTTGTTTCTGGTGCCAGGGCGTAGGGACAGATAGTGCCCCTAGCTGCCAGGCTTCCCGTACATTAAGGTGTCAAAAGGAATTGCTTATACCCGAGTAACCATGGAACCAGCCAGTACCCTTTTCCGTCCCCTATTTTCAGGGTATATATAAATCTCCACCTAATTTAAAGCATGATTTTAAAGGCCTCTGCCTTCCACTCCTTCCTTGGTATGTAGATTTCCTCTGAAGCTGATGTGTTCCTTTAACTCAGTTGTGTGTCTCTGAGCAAACTGGCCTGTCCCTTCTCCCGTCACTGCTAAGGGAACACCTGGCCAAGGCGATGGGTCTCACGGTGCACTTCAAAGGTGGTAAGATTTGGACTACCTCATTGTCCAGGGCTTTCCTCTGAAAATGCCTGGTGCTGAGGATTGCCTCCTGGATTCTCTGTGGAGCACACTATGGCAGAGGGTCACAGTTCATCCCTCTTCACCTACCATGGCCCCTCTTCAATGCAACTTGAGCATCTTTCTCTCTTGATGGCTCCTGCATGCAAAGTAGGTGAGTCCCTGGCACTAGCTAGGACTCCTTCCTTTATGAGGTCAGAACAAATGCAGGAAGTACAGGTTGTCCTGGAGCCTTTCGGTTTGCGTTGCCATGCGTTTGCCTTCATTGAATGTAATCTGTGATTGTACTGCCCAGCATCCAATCCCCCATGGAGTCCTTCTGAAGTACTCTGCAATCCTAATTAAAGAGTTGTGCCTTTTCACTGGTCGTCTCCCCTGCCAGATGCTGCCCAGTAACAATTCTCTCCTGGATTTCATAAGGCTTGTTGCTACGCCACTTGTTTTTATGTTCCCTTTTATGCTAGCAGGGATGTGTTTTTCCCAGGGGGGACTGTCAAAGTGCAGGCCAAATGCAGCTTTTGGAGTTCTATAGCATGGCCTGCAGCCCATGAAATCTGCATATCCCAGCATGCTCTGTCTCAATCCAAGTAGGGGCAGCTCGGTCAAATGCAGGATGTTGACTAATGAGCCATGTCATCAGCACTGAAGGCAGGATGGGCTGTAATATGCTTGGTCTATAGCACAGCCACCAGGCACCTGTACATTTACCAAGGCGTCCTTCCACTGGGCAAGGTGTGGAGATGTCGACATAGGGCGGACCTCAGAGGCTCTTTTAAGAAGCATTTTCGTCAGATGTAACGTGCGGATTACATTTGCACAACCGGTCACGGAGCAGCGAGTGAGTGACTGAGATCTAATCTCAGGTTGTGAACTCTCGATGGTGCCTCTGTCTGTGCAGAGCCAAGCACAATAGCCATCTGGGCACTACTGAATAAATAACCACTGGCCTGTTAATACAACAGGGGCAGGCAATGAAGGGCCTACAGTGTTGTATCGGAGTCCCATCTAAGTGATGAGCTAAGAATAAACTTACCCAGCATGTCTAACTGCAGCAGGAAATGCAAACTGACTTCCCTCCACCTGTCTTTCCCTACAGATATCAAAATGTGACATAACTGCCCTAACAACCTGACCAAGTCCCCCCTCTGGCTTTGCTCAGCCCGCTGTGTCCCAGGACACACTGCAAAGTGGGTCCAAGAGGCTAATTCTGCTTTCCTTGAAGCAGGGGATTCTTCCTTTTCAGTCTCAAGGCAGATGCACCTGTCCCAGTCCCACTGACTGATTACAAATCCTACATCAGCCTGTCCCAGGTTTTGTGAGGCTTAGTCATTGAAGTGCTTTCCGATCTCAGGGGGAAGGAATGGGGGTAGGCAGGGAGAAGGAGTCTTGTCACACGTTTTGGTTAAAAAGGGAGCCAATCCCAAAGCATTTATCTTCCAGTTGGCCCTAGAGCCGGATTCTCCATGCACTTTCTTATCAGCTGGCGAAGATGCTGTGGTCTTCACCATTGACCTGAGACAAGACCGCCCTGCTTCGTAAGTATCTTTCCTTGACATTTGCTGTTGATTGCTGTGAGATCCTGGTGAATCAATGAGGTCCAAAGCTGCTATGGGTCCTGAGGCCTCCAGCATTCTGCTGTATGCCAGAACGTTGTCTCGGTGAAATGTGTAGTTGATCACTTTAAATTGGCCTGTGTGTTTTTGCTAGCTGTCTGCAGTGCAAGGATTTTATCAGCCTGACCTAGAGACAGGCTTACTTGAGAGCAATAAAGTTGGCGAGGCAAACTGTTTGCTCTGCTGTAGAGAATCTTTTAATGACTAAATCAGTGTGTCCCCTTTGGACTGGAGCAGGGGTCTCCAAACTTTGAGATGAGGGCCATATTAGATTTTTACAGGGGCTGTGTGGGCTGAAGTGACTGGAAAAAATTCAATATATGCAAAATCCCCTGCATTTTGCTTCTCCGGTCGCTGCCGCGCCCCCCCCCCCCCCCTTTACTCCTCCAGCCACTGCCGCAGGGGCACTCACCCCTCCGCACATGGGGCTGCCATCAGTAAATCACAGGGTGGGCAGTAGCGGCTTCTCCACGTGCCTGGTCAGCTGGAGGGCCGGACAAATCGAAGCCACGGGCCGGATCCGGCCCCCGAGCCGTAGTTTGGAGACCCGTGGATTGGAGGGCTCAAGGTGTTTGTTAATGGCTGGGATAGACAGCTTTTACATGACTAGTCTGTCCTCCCTGTTGCTTTCTGATCTTCTGGCGGGTGTTTGGCGCACTGAAATGAGTTTGGTGCACTGTCGGCATTTGTCAGCCTCACTGAATTAGGCCAGTGGGACTGAACTCCCTTTCCCCCCTCAAAGGCGTCCCTCCGTCTACCATGATAGCTGCAGAAGCTCAGGGGGAAGGAAGTGGGGTTGGCAGGGGGAAGGAGTGTCTTTGCACCTGTACAGTGGCTGTTGTCAAGGTTCAGTCCAGGGCCAAATTGCATGTGTGTGTGTTCCTCAAGACCTCCTAGTGTGATTTTAGTATGAAAGAGGCTTCTGCAGGTGTGAGATACTCAGTTACCTCGTCTGTTTAGTGAAGGGTCTGAAGTGCAGTAATTAATCGGTCTTGCACTTGAAGCTTTTAACGTGAGCTGCTTTTGCTACACTCTGTTGTAGTTAATTGAAAATCATAATTGAACTAGCAGGTGGTTGTTTAAGGTTTTAACCTCCTGTCACATGTTGAACTGTCATTTTTGACAAATTTTCACAATACGCAGGTTGCTTTTAAAGCAGGCTTCTAGTTTAGTAACATTGTCCTTTTCGAAGGCACTGGAATCTGTTGAAGACGATCAGATTTAAAATGAAAGTTTTCAAAGTCAACAGCATCTGAGCTTGTCTTATATAGACTGTTCTTAGTTTGTATACATCACACATTGCCTACAATTTTAAAACCATCTGCTTCATAACCAAGGTAAAGATTGAAGGGACTCTTTTTTTGAAAAAAACAAAAAAAAACAAAAAACCCAAAAACCTTTAAAACCTTCTGCTTCTTACAACTAAAATAATACTAAAATGGAGCTGGGTGGTCAGTTTCACTTTTTGTTTTTAATTTTCCTGAAATAGCTTCTGTACTGCTCTTTGGGTTTAATACTCCAGGGAAAGATCTGAATTGTCATCACTTACATATCATGAAAACCTTTCCATTAATATTAGCTTCTACAAAACCTAAATATTTATGTATCTTTTTTTAAAAAAAGTTTGAGTCTTATCCTTCTGGCTAGAACAGGGTTTCTCAAACTGTGGGGGTTGGGACCCCTCAGTTGGTCAGGAGGCTATTACATGGTGGGTTGTGAGCTGTCAGCCTCCACCCAAAACCCCACTTTGCCTCCAGCATTTATAAAGGTGTTAAATAGATATAAAGTGTTTTTAATTTATAAGGGGAATCACACTCAAAGGCTTGCTATATGAAAGGGGTCACCAGTACAGAAGTGTAAGAACCACTGGGCTAGAATAACCTCAGCACAAATGTTTCTGCTTTTGGATAAAAGACTGCATGCTAAAGGGCACCAGAAGGTTATTACCAATTGTACAGATACATCAGCCTCTAGTACAAGTAGCAAAACACTTCACATCCCCTCTACTAAACTCTATTTCGAAGGAAAAAGCCAGAAAATGACTTCACTCCACTGTGTATTGGCTAGGGACTGCAGCATAAAATCAGTCATGTGTTTTCTTCAGTTTGGAACCAGAAATAACTTCTTTTTTTTTTTTTTTTAAATTACTTTAAAAGTAAAATTTTAAGAATCTGTCTGCTGAGTGAGCTTAGAGACATGCCATCAGTTCCCATCTGGACATTGTTTTGCATTAACACATGGATCTTGTTTTCCTTCTCTTTAAAGAAAACTGGTTGTGACAAAGGAGAAGGAAAAGAAAGTGGGTCTCTACACCATTTATGTGAATCCCTCTAATACGCACCAGTTTGCCGTGGGCGGCAGGGATCAGTTTGTCAGGTAAGTCTTTCTCTAGAAGATATGAGAGGGGCAGAATCACTGCTCCATATTGGGCTAGAGCATTTGGCTTAGGGATGTGATCGGTGCCCCGGAGAAAGCAGAGCAGTTCTGAAGTCTCCTGTAACTACATCCCTTGTATGGTCTTCCAACTCTTTGGTGCTTCATGGACATTGCTTCTTTCACAGGACATCGCTGGGGCCAAGGAGGTTCAGTAGGAGTCAGAAAGGAATTAGACTTTTTTTATGTGGATGATATCTGCAGCTACATTGTCTAGGGTTATAAACCCACCTGCTTTGGAGCATAAACCAGCCTCTCCTGATGGGTTGAAAGCAAGCTGCCATTACTGGCTGGTTCTTCTCATATTCATCTGCTGGTTTCTTCCTTGGATGTCTCTCTTTCTAGTCGCTGTCCAACAGGGTGCCGGGACTCGGAGGATCACTGTGATTCATTCTGGCAGTTTCTATGTTCTTACACTTGAGTATTTTGAATCTGCTGTATTTAAAAAGCGAGTTCCTGCCTGTGTGACTGTTACTCCCTTCATCTAAGTCTCTCCAAGAGCTTTCACTGCATGAGCGCACAAATCAACCCGCCTCAGCTCAGAACTCCCCTTCGCTTTAGTGTGCAACTTCGGTGTCACATCTGAAGCTGCCTGTTTACATGCAGCCTCTCCCTAAGAGCATCAGAACAGCTACACTGGGTCAGACCAATGGCCCGTCTAGCCCAGAGTCCCATCTTCTGAATCCCATGCTTCAGAGGGAGTCAACGGAACAGGAGCATTGTTCAGTTCCAGCTTCTAGCTGTCTGAGGTCTAGGGACACTCAGAACATGGGGCTGCATCCCTGACATTTTGGCTAATAGCCCTTGATGGACCTATCCCTACGAACTTACCCAATTTCTTTTTTAACCCAGGTATACTTTTGGCCTTCACCTCATCCCCTGCAACAAGTTCCATGGGTTGACTGCATAGTGTGAAGAAGTACTTCTGTCAATTTCATTGGGTGATTCTGGTTCTTGTGTTATGTGAAGGAGTAAATAACATTTCCTTATTCCTTTTTCTCCACACCATTCATCATTTTATAGACCTCTATCCTATTCTCCCTGTCCCCCCGCCCCCTGCTGTCTCTCTTCTGAGCTGTATAATCCCAGGCTTTTTAATCTTTTTTTTTTTTTTGTATGGAAGCTGTTCCATACTCAGTTTTTGTTGCCCTTCTCTGTACTTTTTCCTAATCGAATGTATCTTTTTTGAGATAGGGCAACTAGAACAGCAGAATACTCAAGGTGTGGGCGTACCATGGATTTATGTAGTGGCATATTTTCTGCCTCTCTCTCCCTTTCCTACTCATTCCTAACATTGTTAGCTTTTTTTGTCTGCTGCTACACATTGAGCAGATGTTTTCAGAGAACGATCTGCAATGACTCTAAGATCTTGCATGGTAACAGCTAATTTAGAGCCCATCTTTTTGTATGTAGAGCTGGGATTGCGTTTTCTAATGGACGTTGCTTTCATCTACAAAGTTGAATGTAATTTGCCATTTTGTTGTCCAGTCTCCCAGTTTTGGAGATTCCTTTGTAACTCCTTGCAGTCTGCTTTAGACTTATCTTGAGTAATTTTATATCGACTGCAAATGGTCACCTCACTGTCTACCCTTTTTTCTAGATCACTGATGAATGTCTTGAATTGCACTGGTCCAGTACAGATCCTTGGGGGACCCTATTTACCTCTCTTCACTGTAAAAAACTGACCGTTTCTTCCAACCCTTTTGTTTCATATCTTTTAACTAGTTACTGATCCATGAGAGGACCTTCCCTCTTATCCCATGACAGCTTACTTTAGTGTGTGAGACCTTGACAAAGGCTTTCTGATAGTCCAAGTACACTGTATCTACTGGATCACCCTTATTCAAATTTGTTGACCCTTCAAAGAATTCTAACAGATTGGTGAGGCACAATTTCCCTTTACAAAAGCTGTATTGACTCTTCCCCAACAAATTGTGTTCATGTGGGTGTCTGATAATTCTATTGTTCAATCAGTTTGCCTGGTACTGAAGTTAGGCTTACCAGTCTGTGATTGCCAGGATCACCGCTGGAGCTTTTTTAAAAAAATAGGCATCCCTTTAGCTATCCTCCATTCATCTGGTACAGAGTCTGATGTAAATGACAGGTTACAAACCACAGTAGGTAGGTCTACATTTTCATAAAGTTCCTTCAGAACTCTTGTGTGATACCAACTGGCCCTGCTGATTTTTGTGGTGTTTAATTGTGGCCTTTGGTTTGTAAGCCTTGCTCCACAATTATGCACAGCCTCGTCCTTTCCTCCACACTCCTGTTTGTCCCAGACCTGCTCTGCAACCCAGGGTTTTTCCTGTTGAATTCCCTTCACCTGCTCAGCTAGCATTAGCTATCTCTGTCTCCCTTTTCGGGGTAAGAGCTTTTTCCCTTTGTTCCAGCCGGCAGGAGATACAATCTTGTCTCTTGCCACATGGTGTCTCTGAGTCACATCAAATCTAAGCTGAAAACCTACCTTTCGCCCTTGCTCATCTTCTCCCTACGTTCTCTCCCCTATGTGCTGTTTAGCTAAAACTCTCTTGGGTGTAGTAGGTACAAATGTAACTGCTCCAGCGTGATGTAAAGAGACAGTAAGCTGCAGGTGTTGCCTTCTGCCAGATGAGACACGGATCTAAGGCCTCAACCTCTCCTTGTCATTAAAGATCACGTGGCTCTACTTGCAAGAGCTAGTGTCAGCCTGTGTCATGGCCAAATCCCAGTTCTGATACTTGCATTTTATCTATGTTCCCTCTAGAGTTTCAATTGACTGCAATCTTAAACAGCTGCCACATTCCATCTCGGAGGCAGTGCATTTAATTGAGGGTGAAGTGACTTAGAAACATCTAATCTGCATAGTTAGAAGCTGTAGGGCACTTGAAAACTCATTTGCAGAAAAGCACTTAATTCGTGCAAGAGCTTTACGTGTGTTTGAATTTGGCATTAATCTTACCGGCTTTCTGTCTTCATCTAGGATTTATGATCAGCGGAAAATAGATGAAAATGAAAACAATGGCGTGCTTAAGAAGTTCTGCCCTCACCACCTGGTAGGAAGCTGCTTTCATGGTGCAGTGGAATTCTTTCCCCCAGCTTAGGGGAGTGAAGGTTAGAGGTTATACCTCAACCATGGCCTGCAGGATCCCATACACCCTATATGCTGCGGGCATGGCCTGGGAAGGTGTGTGCTTATGGGGGGTCAGTGGCGGATATGTACTGTTCATTTCCTTGTTCACGTGGGTTTGCCTGGTTCAGGGTGAGTGGGCATGTAACAGCCCCAGTTGCTTTACAGTAAAGCGGCTTGTACGTACTGGTCACCTAGGTTTTTAATGGTTGGGGGTTGGGCTTGGAGGGGTTGCACACATCTGTAGTGGGCAGAAGTACAGTTGCTGGTGGCTAAAATGTTCTCCCCTAGCTGTCCGTGACCCCATTTCTGTAGGAGAAAATTGATATAAAAACAGTTCTGATGGAGAAGGTATTGTGTGCCCGGCCCTTATCAATCAATCTTGCAGGTTCCAAGCCCCAACCAATCAGGTTTGCGTGCATTGCACATAACCATTCAGCTGTGTGAACAGCAGCCGAAAAGGGCCCCTAAATCTGATATTTAACTCTATGAAGTGTTGATCCAGATTTACTCAGGATCCACTGCACTGTAGAGTCTGGTGGGGGAAAGTCGGGCTGCCAAGAAAAAATTACACCCAGAGCCCAATTTCAGAGACGTCCTATCTTAAAAAAAATTATGGAGCCAAATCCGGCAAACTGCCTGGCGTGTTTCACTCTTCGACTGTTCTAACACTGCGTGAAATGTTACAAAGGTGGGCTGACCAGGTCTGGAGAGAAACAGGCCCCATTTTGAAGTCTGTTGTAGAACACAGCCAGTTGCTGGCAGGCCCCACCGTAATACAGTATGGTCAGCGTAACTGCATCACTCAATTAGCATTTGGGAGCCTCTGAGCAAAGGAAGCCTGACTAGAGCTGTCTGGCCCTTCCCCCTTGCTTTCAGGTAAACAGCGAGTCCAAAGCTAACATCACCTGTCTCGTGTACAGCCATGATGGATCAGGTATGTAAAGCCCTACGGCTTTAGGGCCAGCCTTGCCACGACCTTCCTGTGGGGTCTGGGTCCTGCTCATTTAGTTGCTGAGCAGTGAGAATATCCTGCCCTTGAGCTGAAGCCTTCCTGTTATGACTACTTGATTGTGTGTAGCAGCGTGAGCTGTTTTCCTGAAGGAACAAGTGTTGGGAGGGGAGAGACATACCCCAAAGCTAGGGCTGTACAGCCACAACCATCTGCTACATGGGTGGGCCCCTCTACCAGTGACTGCAGTAAGTTCCAGGCCCTTATAGGATCTAGGTTGCGTGTGCAGCTGAGTCAGTCTCCGTGTTCTAGGATGAGTCACTTAACTCTGCCTCATCCCTGAATGGGAAGGACGCTGGCCTACCTTCTTTTACAAGGTTCTGAGATCAGCCCTGACTCTCGTGCTGTGGTGGACTCTACTTTGTGGGGCTCCTGGGAGGTGTGCCGGCATAAGCGGCTGTATTGTCTGCCCATCCTAGCCTTTGTTTCAGGGCAGAGACTGTCTGGCATGTTAGAATCCGTAGGCAGATGCTAATGATCCCGTGTGCATCTCTTGTTCTGTGGCAGACCTCTTGGCCAGCTACAATGACGAAGACATCTATCTCTTCAACTCCTCTCACAGCGACGGGGCGGAGTACATCAAGAGATACAAAGGACACCGCAACAATGCTACAGGTAAGAACAAGCCATTAACGAGCACCCCCGTCTCCTTCCTCTCTGATATTGTTCACTAATGAGCAGGCACAGACCCTTTGGCCTCTAAAGTGGCAGGGATGCTTATGCCATTGAAAGCCTCCGAGGCTTTTAAGCTGCGGATTTAACCATCATGTAAGATCTCAATCTTCCTCCTGAAGAGGTTCAGGGGATAGTTCAAAACCGCACCGAGGGGCATCAGTAGAGCTATGTGGAGAATATGATCAATGCCTGTTACTGCCTCATTCTTAGTCCCTTGTTTCACAAGCACCAAATTCACATGTTAAAATCAACCCTTGGGCTTGTACAGCATGAGCCATTGTGTGTGTAGGGATGAACAGATCCATGCTGGTAACCTTGGAAACTTGTCCTCAACCAGGCATAAAATAAACAAATGTCACAGGGAGAGCTGCGTGGACTTCGGAATGGTCCTGGAGCCCTCTACTTGAAATCTCTCTCGTTTCAGTGAAGGGTGTTAATTTCTATGGCCCGAAGAGCGAGTTCGTGGTGAGTGGCAGTGACTGTGGACACATCTTCCTGTGGGAGAAGTCATCCTGCCAGATTGTGCAGTTCATGGAGGGGGATAAAGGAGGAGTGGTGAGTGCCCTCTTGTACGTGCCAGACTCTTGTCTCTTGTCTGAAATCCTTTGGGCTCCCACTGCGTTAGAGTGTGTTTTCAGATAGCGAGTTGGGAGTTGTGACTCCTGGATTCTCCTCTTAGTGGTGAGGGTAGAAGGGGCATTGGGCGATCTGGGTTTTATAGCGGATTCTGCCACTGATGTACAAGGCACTCCCCTGGGTTCGCAATGGGGTATTTGTCCACTTTTGGGAAGCACTCTGAGATCTTTGTAGAAAAGCCAGTTTTCACGGTAAAGTCAGCTCCTTGATCCTCTACATAAGAACAGCCATACTGGGCAGACTAATGGTCCGTCTAGCCCCGCATCCTGTCTTCAGACAGTGGCCAATGGCAGGTGCCTCAGAAGGAATGTACAGAACAGGGAATCAAGTGATCCATCTCCTGGCACCCATTCCCAGCACTGGCAGTCTGAGGCTAGGCACACTCAGAGCATGGGGACACCCTGATCATCTTGGCTAATCGCTATTGATGAACTTATTCTCCATGAACTTGCCTAATTGTTTTTTGAACTCAGTGTCTTGGCCTTTACAACATCCCCTGGCAACAAGTTCCACAGCTTTGATTGTACGTTGTGTGAAGTACATCCTTATGTATGTTAATTTCATTTGGTGACCCTTAGCTCTTGTGTTATGAGAAGGAGTAAATAATGCTTCCTTATTCACTTTCTCCACACCAGTCACGATTTTCTAGCCCTCAATCCTCTTCCCCTTAGTCGTCTCTTTTCCAGGCTGAACAGTCTCAGCTTTTTTAATCCCTCCTCATAGGGAAGCTGTTTCATACCATTAATTGCTTTTGTTGCCCTTCTGATCGCCCTCTTTCTTCCTGGAGTCCTGTGAATCGCTGAGTATCATTCCCTCCCCCCAGGCCATGTCGTGCATAGCATCTGACAGAAGCTCTCCCGAGAGTCCATCAGCACTGCTTCTGAACTGACATTACATTGTGATACGATGCATTAGAGCGGTTAGGAAGGGAAAAAACTCATTCTCTTCCGATGCTCCCAATTAAAGGCCAAATCAAGTACTCCTGAGTGGATCATGTTGGCAGTGTCCAGAAATCATCTGAAGCTTGTAAATCACTGGTATAGTACAATTTAAAGTCTTTGGCCCTGATTCCTGCTCCTTCTCTCTCTGGACTGGTGTGTGAAAGAGTCGTATCACATTCAAGCCAGGCACTGAAGTTGTTCTAGAGACATGGAGTAATTCCAGTTGTGTGGGATAGATCCTGCTACCCAGGCCAGAATGTTGACTCTTAGAATAGTGTGGTGTTAACCTACCTCCCCCGCCAACCCCTATCTTTCAAACAAAATCTTATCCACACATGCAAGAGCAAGACCCCATCTCCTGTTGTACCTCCCCCCACAGCTAGGTTTTCATCACTTGACGCTTTCCCTCTGTGGATCTTGCAGTGCTTCAGAAGGTAGCAGAAGTATCGTTGTCCCCATTTTACAGATAGGGAAACTAGTTTCCAGAGAGGAAGTGACTTACCTAAGCTCACACAGCAAGTCAGAGCTGGGAATAGAACCTAGGTCTTTTGACTCTCTGTCCATTGTCCTCTTCACTAGACCCCCTTACCACAGCCTGTGAAGTCAAATGCCATCAGTTGTATTCCCGCACAAGCTTCCTGTCTTGAGGGATGTAGTTCAGCTATTTCTGTGTCGGCAACCCAAAGACAGCTGCACTGGGCTGGTGCATGAAGCACGATGTGAATGGAATGACATGCAACCGCATCAGTGTAGAAAAGTCAGAAATATGTCTGCTAGTAATCAAGGTAACTACCCTTAGAGAGAATTTCCTGGGCAGTGTTGCCAACCAGGAGTATGAGAAATTTACTAGAAGTAACTTTCTCAAATGCTGTCTCCACCCTATTGCCTAATAACCAACCTGCACAGCTCTGCCTAAAACCCACGTAACTCATCTGTCAGTGGGGTCAGTTTCAGAGGCAGTTTAGTAGGCTGCATTTACAGCTACCTTATTATTTATCCTGTGGTTTAACCATGGGTCACTGGGAACCACTCAAGAAAACATGGAATTTTCAGAGCAAAATTGTTCCAGAAGAGCATTGGACTCCTCACCACAGGCAACAAACGTTTGCCATGCAATTACCAGCAGTGGTGTTCATAGCTGCTGCCGCCTTACTCATTGACAAGTTCCTGGTCCCTGGGCCTAGGAAATTGCTATGATTGCAGATAAACATTTTTGCCCTGTTGGGCTCAGTCATTCAGTCCCAGCTCACAAGACAAGTTTATTGGCACGTTGTCGCTGTGACTCGGATCCGAGGTAGGAAGAGGCCATAACTGCTCGGTAGAGGACTGAGCCTGAGTATTTAGGGCTGATACCAGCCTTTGGAACTCAAACTGTGCATTGCTGCGTAATGCTAGATGCCCTAGCTATGGAGGAGTCTGTAGTCAACACACAGGCTCGTTCCTGGCAGGCTCGCTACTACTTCATGCCTTCCATTTGTGATTCTCCTGCGCACGATGCAGCTTCTGTGGCTGGCTAAAGAAACCAGGGGTTCCTCCTGGGGAATTGAGGTCTCTCTTGCCGTATTGTACGTGCAGGGAGCGGGTTGGTAGTGGTACTTGAACAGGAATGCCAACAAGGGCCAGTTAATGCCAGTCTTCGCAGTGAAACTTAGCCTAGGAGAAGATCCCTCCAGGTCACTTTCCCAGAGCTTTCAAGCTAGCACCTTTCATCAGCACTTAATTGTAGAGGACTGTGGGTTCTGGATTTTGAACAGAGACCCAGAATTCTTTCCCAGATCACCTCTAGCAACACCATGTTGCTTTCTAGCAGCAAGGGTGCCCAGTGCACCCACACAGCCCTGCAAAAAACAAAAGCTAAATGACCATGGTTGGAAGCTCCTGTGATTTTTATTTTATTTTTATTATTGGTCTGTCCCTGTTGAGCCTTAATCTGCTCCTGTCAGGAGCTCTGAACTGTTTGCTACAATGCTGAACCAACTCTGTTTTAAAATGGTCTTTCCTCTGCTACCAGTTAACACTGTCTTGGCTGGTGAATCGCTCCGAGCTCCTGCCCAGTCGGAGGCTTGTCACTGTTTGCTCACCAGGAGGGCAGCAAGTCCTGAGAACCTCTAATCCTCGGTGGAAGCGGCGGCTTTGAGACTGTAAATTACAAGGAATCTTTCACTTTTGCAGTAAAAGCAATACTACAGGGAGAAAAGACAGAGCACCAGCCTAATTTATTCTAGGTCGTTGGGAATTGTCTTTGCTGCAAGGCTGCTGGTGAGACCTACATAGTAATACTCAGCAGCTGTATAGCATCTTCTCACTAAGGATCTCTTACAGAGCTGTGCAGTCCTCTATTCCCTCCCATCTTACAAATATGGAGACATTCCCTCAACCCTTTGCTGCTGTGAATGGAGCAGCACAACTTATATCGATTTTCTTTCTATGTCCTTATGGTGGTCTGGCTGGACATTCCATTTAAGTCCATCTCTGGTACTCTTATTGTCCCATCAAAATGATTGTTGCCATGTGATTGCAGGCCTTTAGTGGTATTCCTTGGTAAACGCGCTTTGGAATTCATTGACCTTCCATTCTCTCACGTCCATGCCAAGAAAGCCACAGAACCAGTGCTGATGAAGATGGTTTCTGTGTTCAGCTGTAAATATCCTCACTTCTGATCTTGTCCTGGCATTTAATATGGAGCAGCTTGCAAAGATGACCAGAACTGAAAATATCAGCCTGGTGTTCTTCAGCCTTCACACAATGTGCACGTTTCATTTCCGTACAGTTAAGCTGATATAACCATGGTTCTGTAGATTCACAGCTTCATGGCAAGTTAGGTGTCACATTATCTCCACAGAGGCCTCTGAAAGGCCAAAAACATAGCAGCAGCTGCTATGTGTCCATCTTTCCACCATTGTCCAACACTGTCTGACACTACCAACGTATCTGGGAGTTGCCATGGACCGGTAACTGCCGAACTGGCTGGAATCTAGAGCTGGATGCTGCTTGATGGTAATAGCCAGGGACTTCATCTTATCCGGATTAATAACCCGAGTAATGCACACTGCTTCTTGCCCAACCAGATCAGCCATCAGCTACCGTGATCCACCAGACTGAGCCAACTGGACAGTGTCATCAGTGTATTCGAGACCTTGACGCAAATGGCGTTGAGCAGTCAGTGCTACCAATAGCTGCCGCTTCAAGCTTTTCTATCAGCCAGTCAATGCTGATATTGAACTGTTTCAGAACCCAGCATTGCGAACTCCCGTGGAGATACGGAACTATGCCATGTTTCTGCCATTGACTAAAAGACAGCTTTCTGTTCCATTCTAGAGCTCTTCTGTTACTGGCTTTGCTTTCCCAGGTACGGCCAGACACCTCACCAGATACCCCATGGAATCAGGCCTGGTGGAAGTCTATAAAGTGCTTCAAATGGCTTATTAAACCAAGCCATTATCTCCAAAAGTTGCCTCAAGGTGAAGTTCTGGTTGAGAGTGGAACCACCCGGTCTAAAGCCATGCTGAGCATCCTGGCCTTTGCCACAAAGTGCATCGTTGATTCCTGACCTTAAAGTGGAAGTGAAGATGTTTCCTGGGTCCGACAACAGCTTAATACCTCAGTGCGCTTTTCTTTCAGTCATTGGGAATATTCATGCAGCAGCTGGTCTAGCAGAGCCTATACAGCTGCAGTACAATGCCCTTGCAGCTCAGGGTAATATTGCAAACACCTGGTCCCTTCCCATGCTTCAGCCTGTGGGCTGTGTTCCAGATCTCCTCTTGGCTGAAGGAAGGAGACCCTACCAGAACTTCCTGCCTGCGATCCCGCTTCAATTTGAAGTTCTGGTAGGGTCTCCTTCCTTCAGCCAAGGAGCTTCTTGAGCGTCTTGAAATGATCTTCCTATCAAAGCAGCTGATTCTGAAGGCTCAGGCTGATGGTTCCATCCCAATTCTTCTAGACAAGCTGGTGCCACCACCTCCCAAAAATACCAGAAATTGAATAAAGAGCCTGGCAATCATGCCTGGTAGCAGCTTATTCCAAACTGACTGAGTCAACCACCAGGGTTCCTGATCTTTCTGATAGAATGACATGATGATATTTGAAAGTCAAACCCATTCGGCTTTGCTTTTGTAGCCTCTTTTTATTCTTAACTACGACTGCCTTGATCCAGGGATACTGGTTGAAGAGCTGAGGCCCTAGCACTGAGCAGTCAGCACTGACTTGAAACAACGCCATTCCTCATCAGATGACAGAAGGAGTGAGACCTCTGTCTCTAATGCTTTCATGGCCTCGGGCAGTTAAGAACAGAAAACCGTCTGATAGCTAGGTGGCAGTGAGAAGTTTTGGTTTAGTCAGACTAATTTTGGCCTATGTACTGCTGTCTTTGAAGTCAGAGGCACACTTTTGCCAACAGAGGTCAATGGTCAGTGTCAAGTTGCAGCATCTTTGCCAAATTACACATCCATGACCACTGAGCTTGTTAACTGTTGGTGGACGTGATCAGGAGCAGTCCTGATGAAACCACTTAGGCTGTGAATCGCCGGGTGACAGAAGAGCAAGTGAGAGATCACGCAGTCATTGGCAGCTGCAGATTTCCGCATCGCTGCCTGTTCCTGTTCTTCTGCCCAATACCAAACTTCCTGAGCCTTTGTGTCATTGTTCTTTCCTAGCTGTGCTCTGAAGTCTCTTCTCAGACTGTAAAACTTGTGCATTTGTTGGCCTTGGTGTTTTTGTGGAACCATACACTGCAGTGATGGTAAAATGCCCACTGGTGGTGTACAATCAGACACTGGTAAGTCGCTCATTAATCCCTTGCCATTGGGTGAAATTACAACAGTCACCCCTGACTGGAGCTACCCATTGGCCTGCCAACAAAAGTGTGTAGTCCTGAACTTTTCCGTGTCCCATCCAGTGTGTTTCAGGTAAGGTGTGGCTATTGCCCATCAGGCTGTGCAGCTGCATGGCTTTAGCCGTTTCAGGCAACGGTCAACGTTCCAGGCACCAATGTTACATTTGCCCCCTAGACCCGTCTATGAGAGTGGCCCTTTCACAAGGTTTCATTGGTCATTTTTACCCATGTCAGAGAAACTCTTTGCTGTTTTGACTACAAGGACAGTTGACCAGATTGTCACAGGTGGTGGCTTCGATAAACACCTCATGATGTGAATATCCCTGAAGGGCTGTGCAGCTACCATCATAATCCTTAGAGAAGAGGGTGGAGGCAGGACCAGTCCTGGGATCCCAAACCCTTTTCTTTTCGTCTTGCCTGTGTAGCTTGTGGCAATCCCTCTCCAACCAGGACACATCTCCTCTGAAACACAGATTTTTAAGTAGGTTCCATAGTAATGGTGCTGGAGGATAACAGCCATTGGGCTGTGGTGGCACCCAGCAACACTTCCGAACCAGGGGCTAAAATACACACCCAACCTGCGTAGATGGCACCTCTCCTCACAACTGTGCGCTTTAACATTGTCCCCTGAGATCTCTCTTGAGGTATATGTTCTTTCCATTTTACAAAGGGGGTCAGCTCCAGCAAGGAGCGGGTCCCACAGTCGGTGCCAAGCCTAGAACCCAGGCATCCAGATTCCCAGCTCCATGATTTTGTCCCTGCACTAGGCTGCCTGCCTTGTCCTGAGAACCTGTTCAGTCCGGCCCTTGTGCCGAGCAAGGCGACTTCAGTAGGGTGAAGGGAAGTGGTATCCTGGCTTCCAGTTCTCTCCTTGGGTCCCACGTCAGAGTTCCGCTGTGGTCCTTGACAAAAAGATTTTTTTTAATTTGGCTTTCCGTGGAGGGAGGTGACGTCATGTCATTATATTGTGAAGTGCATTGAGAGGGGCCGGGGGGTTGCAGGAGTTTCATTACCAGGAACGGATCAGACCAGCTCACTCAAGAGTGCTTTGCAGAGTTCACTGAGCTAAAGCAGACCTCCAGGGATAACTGAGCAACGCAGAGGTTTGACTGGGCCAGCGGGTTATAGCTAAACTTGTTTCTGTGGTCCCCTTTTTCATGTGGCGCACGTGCCATTTTGCTTTCTGTTGGCCTCAGATACGTGCTCTGCTACAGATGGGGTTTATTGGCTGGGAATCCAGTCAGCTAGCTAATGTGCTGTGACATTAGCGTGGCAGTTAGCTGTGGGAGACAGGAGTGCGTCTTGCTTTCCCTTTAGTTCCTTGTTCATTGTTCTTCCCTCCCCCAGTCGTTCCTGCTCACGGGCGTTCTTGGAAGTAAGTGCAAATGCAAGGGGTTTGAAAACTGATCTCTCTAGCCTTCTGCTCTGGATGTCTTGGCCATCTATGTAGCTGGAACGTGTTTCCGGGTTTATGGTTAATTGCAGGCCCTCTGTTTTGTGTGTCTGACTGGGCCTCCAGGACACTGTATCCCAAACAATAAATTCTTTGCTCCTCGCTGGCTCTCAAAATGCACAAGAGAGGGGGAAAATGGTGGCTTGTCAGCCCTCTGAATGTGCTGTAACCGACTTTTTTCATGTGCACTAGCTGAGCTGGTCACTTCAGATTCCTTGCTGAGTTCACGTGTCCTTCGTATTGCCATGTGGGATGCTGGCGAAGGTACAAAACCCACGTAGGGCAAGGCCGTGCAGTTGAATCGCACCCATCCGCAATGGGTGGAGGGCAAGCTCATTTCTCCTCCATCTGCACAGGATTATCCCCTACAAGGCACTTTCTCTAGGCTTATATTAAGGGTCCCAAGTGATAGACTTTCTGCCACTCCCTACGAACACTGTTCTTTGGCACAAGACATTTTGCTGTCAGAAGATACTGTGTATTGAACCGTGTGTGAATGACTGATAGAAACGTTGAATCCTGACTGTGTGTTTGGAACGCGCTCTGACTTACACGGAAGCTTACTCAAAAAAGTCTGTCACTGATAAAACTGGCTTGTTGTTCATGTCAGGTGTTTTATTACCGGTAATACTAGCGCTGTAATTACAGAGGCAGTAAATCATATAGAAGCGATGCAAAATAAGAGGTGCTTTTTCCTACATGTAAAGGCCTACTTCAGGTGTTTGATTTCACTGAAACACAAAACCTTTGTTTTCACTGGGATGACTGACTGCATTTCAGAGATCGCTCCTTGGAGTGAATGTGCAGATATCCAGTTCTAGTTCCTCCTGGTCAAGACCAGCTCATTACTGCACTCCGATCTCAGGAGGTGCATGTTATTAGAACTAGCAAAGCAGAGCCTTGGTGGTGGCTTTCACCATTTGTCCAGGTGGGAGGGGGCGGGGGGCCCCTGGTTGAGCAGGCTGGATGTGGATTGTATTGTTGTGTTAAGTGGGTGTGTAGTGGATTCTGAACGTGAATGACGCTCTTGGTTAAAGCAAATCCTATTGTAGCTCAGTTTTCCCTTTCTTTATTCTAGCCCTTGCCTTGTACACCTCAGTTGTTTGCACTATACCAGCTAGCAACACGCTGCTGTTTAGTTAGACTCCTCTGGCTCTTGCAAAGAATGAGGGTGTTCCCCTCTACATCTCTCCACCTAGACTCTAAAATGCTGGTTCCACTTTTTAGCTACTACTGGACGTACCCTGTATTTAAATACTTAGGCTTAAACCAACCATCTGATAAGCAGATGTGTTTTGCTGTCTCCATGTAGCCTAATTTTGAATCCAGTGATCTGGGCTGAAGACTCGTTTCCAAGCAACTTGCACGAAACTAATAAGCTTTGCCTTTTACACTTCAGTTTGCTATTCTGTGTGTACTTCGCCTTCCCTGTTCCTGAGCTAATTCACCGGCGTGGTGAACATTCTGCTCTGGGTTTTAGCTTTCCTCTCCTTTGTCACCCCATTAGACTCGCGGAACGTGTGATCTTGGATGCCTGCTCGTCTGAGTTCAGTCGTCTTATGAATTTTTTAAGATGTACCAAACCGTTTGGGTATGACTTAATTGGCGAGCATTAACTCCCCGTTAATGCTCTCCCTAGAGCGCTCTTTCTAGGCTCTGTCTGCTGCCTTCCCTCTTGTTTTGGGTGACCTATCTGGGAATGTGAGTTCATTACTCTCAGCTAGAGCAGCTCTAGGAGAAATCTAGACATTCTCCTTTACTACAGACTTCCCTCTGGAATGGGTCTGAAGCAGAGATCCATTAGTGGTGGCGGCTTCCTCTGAGGGGGCCCCGCTTCCACGGTGTCGTGCGAGAAATAATTTTCACGATGACACTTGACGAATCCCAGTAGAAAGTCAGAGCAGTCTTTTGCTGCTTCCCACATCGGGAGCAGTTGTTTCAACACCTCTTTATCGCTTATCAAGTGCAGTGACAAAGCCTTGATACAGCACGCAAAGCTTGTGAATCACTGATCTATAGCTCTATGCTGCCACGAGGGAATAACTTTGTTATGCCTGTGAAGAGCTAAGAACTCTGGCACTTGACAAACCATTAATGACTCAAGCTTCATGCTGCTGGAAGGTAGGACAGATAGAGAAACTGAGGCACGGCAGTCAGGTGGCTTGGCCAGAGTCAGGTGGGAATAGAATCTAGATCTTAGATTGTAACCGTGGGGCTCATTCTGCCTGAGTGTCCTCAGCACTGTGCAAACTATTTAGCATCTTATCTGTAGATCTCAAAGCGCTTACCATAATGCGGAGTGTTGAGTGGTGCTGTCCCCAGCTTACAACGTGGGAAACGAAGTCCCCAAGGGGCAGCTATTTGCCCACCATTACTGAGCCAGCGGCAGAGCCAAGAGTAGCCCTGGCGTTTCTGTGCCTTGGTGCCATCCCCAATATACAGCGTGCTGGGCTGATCCGCACCTAGTCATCTGCCTCCAGGCTGCCTTCGCCAATTCTTTTCCCCTGAGCCTGCTCTCACTGCAGACTGTTTCCGTTGCAGGTCAACTGCCTGGAGCCTCACCCTCACCTTCCTGTCCTGGCTACCAGCGGGCTGGATCACGACGTCAAGATCTGGGCACCGACCGCGGAGGCACCCACTGAGCTGGCCGGACTGAAGGAGGTGAGAGCTGGGTGCCAGGGGGGTGAAGTGTCATAACGGCCAGACGGGCTCGGAGCAATGGTCCATCTTGCCCACTGTCCTGTCTTCCGACAATGGCCATCCAGTGATCATCCCCTGTCACTTTTGTCATCTCTTAAGTGACCCCTTTGCCTTCCAAATCACCATCTGCCCCGGTGTCTGGTACATTAGGAGCTCTCAGTCCCTTTAGTCAGGATCGAGCGATGGCGAAGTAGCTACCAAGTTTGCTGCCAGCAGCACCTGGGCAGTGTTTGGATGGGAGATCTCCTAAAAGCGCTGAGAGGGCCTGGGGGGGGTTTGGCGCACTTCAGTATCCATGTGTCATGAGGGCTTCCTTGCGGGAAGTGCAGTCACTCAGGGGACAGGAAAAACCAAAGGGCCTGACCATCTTCGGTCACAGAGCCCATTTTAGATCTGAGCTCCTGGACTGTGCACGTCAGACGAGCTCCAGCGTCCAGAGCCATTCTGCTCCCTGTGTCTCCAGCGGGGTGTGTTCACTGCCCATCTAACCTGCCCTGTGCTGTTGACGACACCCAGGTGGAGCCCCATGTGTTCAGCGGTGAAGGGCTTAAGGATCTCGGTCTGGACAGCGCGGTGATAGCATCAGGGCCAGACTGCGTTTGCTTTTCAGTCGTGTTCTTGCCTTGCTGCCCTTACGCTCTGCCGGGAGGGGGCTGGAGAAGGGGGCTGGGAAAGGAATTGTCCCGGGATAGCTGCACCTCCCTTACCTCCCAGCCAAGCTTCGTGACTCGAGTTTGGAAGTGGAGTCCTCCGTCCAGCTGGTGCTGCTCTCCTGGCAGTGGCCTAGGACTAGCACATGACTAGCATCCTCAGCCTGGGAGGGGGAGTTCCAGCAATGCAGCACCGCCTCCTTTGGTCCCAGCTACGGCCTAGGTGGCACCCAAAGGGCAGAGGCTGCTGGTTGCGGCACTGGCTGACTGGAGAAGGCCAGGCCTGCTGGCTACTCTCCTTCCCTGGCGTTGTCTTTCTGGATCCCGTTGCTCAAGCTGACTCCCGATGTCCTCTTGGTGAGTCGAACTCTGCCGCCGAATAAACAGAGGCTCGATCCAGTGCCGGAGCGATGGCAGGCAGGGCCGTCTCTGCGCTGCCGTGGCTGTCTCATCACTCGCTGGTGCTGTCGTTGCTAGGTGATCAAGAAGAACAAGCGGGAGCGAGACGAGGACAGCTTGCACCACACTGACCTGTTTGACAGCCACATGCTGTGGTTCCTCATGCACCATCTCCGACAAAGACGTCATCACCGGGTAGGTGTCTATCCCGCTTGCCTGTGCCCCTCCTGGACCCCTTGGCTTTCTGGGCTGACCTTGAGCAACACTAACGAGCAGGGACCTGAGTATTCGCCAGCCCACGTGGCCCTCCTGAGTCGCTGGTACTGTCCAAGGCTCGCTCCAGCTCGTGGGGAGCAGAGTCTAGAAGAACCAGGGTGGTTTCTGACATGGCTGATCCTCTCCCTTTTCCAATTAGCGTTCCCAAACTAATGTGCTTTCCCCATATTCCGGCATGAGTCTGACCAGGCCTCTGTTCCCCGGAGACTGGGTCTGAGCTTCCTGGCATGTAACAGCCGGATACTCTTTCTCCTGGAAGGCAGTATAGGCTAGTGCGCAGAGCTGCAGATTCTGTTCCTCGCTCAGCCATTAACTGTCTAATAAGGGTGGGAAGGTCCAGCCGCCTGGAACAGCCTCCTGTGACTCCTCTCCCTGCAAACCTTTCCCTCCACTCATCTCCTCGTTTGGCTGCCTTCTGCGGGACTTGCTATTTGCACAGGGCTCTGAGCCGTAGATGGAAGGGGCGGGGCCTGGATGAAGGGGCGGGGCTGACCTCTGTTCTTTCTCGACAGCGCCGGCGAGAACCCGGAGCCACAGACGGTGACTCGGACGAGTCCCCCAGCTCCTCTGACACCTCGGACGACGAAGAGGAGGGTCCCGATCGGGTGCAGTGCATGCCTTCATGAGGCCGCCGAGGACGGAGAACCGCTTGGAAGGGTGAAGGGAGGAGACAAAAAAAAAATCTCTCTACTAACAAACACTTTCAGCTTTTTATTGGAATGTTAAGGACCCCCCAACGCCTCCTCCCCCCCCGTGGTCCCTGGGGTGACCAGCTCAGCAAGATTGCACTTTGGACTCGCCTTTGCTTTAGGGGCTTTAGGAGCCCATGCCGGGAAGGGGAGGGGGCGGAGTGTCAGAGAGAACCCTCCATTAAGAGAAAGGGGGAGACAGCGCTTTAGCCCCTGGTCTCCCTGTGTGGAACTGCCTGGAGGAGGGGGGCCTGTGGAGAGGCCTGTGTTGTTTTGGTACTAGAAGATTTTTCGGGAGGAGGGGCCCGTGCGTGCCTCTTCCCAAGAGTTTCTCTTGAGTCTGTGTTGAGTTGTTTGGGTTTTTTTTTTTTTCCTTCCTCTCCTCGAGCCGTTGGCGTGGGCCCGAGAGGCGTTCGGCAAACTTGTGCTTTGAGGGACCCGGTCTCACGCTTCTCTCGGGGTTTAGTTTTTCCCTCACCTGAGAGATCTTGGACTCTGCTTCTCTCAAACTGGGGGCTTCCCTCCCTTTCCGTGTTTGTTTTTTTTTTTCCCCTCCCAGTGGTTCCTCTGTAAGGAATACCCGATCTAGAACGTCTCCACAGAGCTTGTGTTTTGGCTCACCCACGCAGAACCTGTTGTCATGCCTACTTCCCGCCCCTTCCTGCCCCACCACAGGGGTGTTTGCAAAGAGATGCTTGCCTAGTTTGTACATATCAGTGATTTGCACTTGGTTTTGACCCCTTCTCCAGCCCCCCCTTGACAAAAAGATACCTAGGGCCCTGATCTTGCTCTCCTTGTCCTGGTAAGATTCCAGGGGAGGGGAGTTATTTGCTGGAGGAAAGGTGATAGGATCAGCTTCTTACTGGAGAGAGGAATAAAGGAAGGTCCTTTAATTTTCTGTTACTTTTAAGAGAAATCTATTGTTTTGGGAGCTGTGGCCAGGAGGTTCCCCATCACTGTTTAGAGGCCTAATTTTTATATATATTAAACCACCAACCGAACCAAACTGAACTTGGATGTTATCAAGTTAAAATTATTGTAAAAGTTTAAATATATATTATATATAAATGCAATAAAAAATTGAGCGAGAGCTGGAGGGGCCTGAACTGCGGTGAGGGTGGAGTGGGGAACGGGGCTGTCTGGGAGCGTCTCTTCCGCGCCACGTTAGACGCAGCAGCTTGGAGCTTTTCCTTGGCTGCTGCCATTGCCCTCCGAGCAGGCTGTGCTCTCCTGTTGAGGTCGATGTCGTGGCCCTGGCTGGAGCAGGATGCACTGGGCCTCCACGTGTCTTGTAGCCGCTTGGGGGGCTGCTGGAAGAACAGTGCGCAGTGTCCGTCCCCCCCAAAAGCCTGTGAGAAGAGCAGCCACGTGGCTTCAGCCTGCCGAGCAGCTGGGAAGTGCTTCTAGGCACCTTGTGCACCAAGCCCCTTCTTTTCGGCATGGCCGTACGCAGACAGCGCGGCCCCTGGGAGCTTGGTTAGCGCTCTCGGCTGCTAGACACACCTTCCGCTCCTCCACCCAGGGCAACAGATCCCTCCAACCCAGCTGCTAGGTTGGTTCTCCTCGGGCCCAAAGCGGAGAGGGCAGGGCTTGGGCAGCCTCTACCTTGTCACTTCCCTTCCCCGCTGCTTCCGGCTTTGCCAGGCTCTGCCCCCGCCTGCCAGGTTAAGGGCTTGTCCCTTCCAGCAGGGCCTGAGTCTCTGTTTACCTACTGGCCTCCAGCCCTGGTGTGGGGGGCAAGGAAAGCGGGCACCTTTTCCCTGCTGCCCTGCACTGACCAGTTCCTCCTGAAGCACCCCACGTCTCTACGACGGGCAACGTCTTTCCCACAGCTCCCAGGGCTCCCTGGCTGTGTCTCACTTTTTTCTGCTCTAGAACATGTGTGAGGGCAAGGGACTTGCACTGGGGGGAGGCAGAAATACCCACCCAGGCTCCTTGGGCCAGGGCTGGTGCCCTACCTCGTGCCCCCCAAAACAGCCTCCATGTCATCTGTGTGCTTGCAGACTGCCCTTCCCCCCCAACAATGACTGCCCTGCTCTCGGCCAAAGGCTCCCGGGGTTGACAGCAGGCCCTTTCCCCCTCTGTTCTCATAGCCTGAAACCACCTTTCTGAGGCTGGGCCCCACTCCTGGGGGCAGGAACTCCCTTCATGGGCAGCCTGCAGGGCTGGGGCTCTGCCCCTTTGCACTGCCAGGGGGGTGGAGCAGAGCTGCTGGCTCCTGGGGGGAGGGGCTGCATGCCCTGTCCCTTTTCAGGGCCTGGCCCAATGCCCAAGTCTCAGCCATGTTCCCAGCCCACTTGGCAATGCCTGTCCCACCCTGGCTGGCCCTGTTCACTCCTCTCTCACCTGTCATCTCTCTCCCCCCACTACTCCGGGCTCCGTTAAGGGGAATGGGGCAGGTGCTCCAATGGGGCAGGTGCAATGCACGTTGGACGAGTGGTTTGGGCTCCTCAGCCAGCTGCTGTTGGCATTTCTCTGACCAGTTCCTCCCCTTACCGAGGGGCCTGGAGAGGGGGCGTTTGGGTCGTGGGTGAGGCAGCTGCCACGCAGCTCCTGCCATTGCTACCTTCCTGGCTTGTTCAGCTGTTCTCTGCAGTGGCAGGGCCGGGTGCTTTACCCCTGTCAGTGAATTTAGCCTAAGCTGGGGCAATTGGAGAGAGGGAAACTGAGGCACATGCAGGGGTTGACCAGCCCTAAGGCCAGATCCAGTGGTGCTCCAGGGCTTGGCTGTTAGAACCAGAAATGAATTTCTGCTCCCAGCCAGCCGGAACCTGAACCACCTTACGAGAGTGTTACGCCTCCCACCTCTGCTCGGTCCCTAATCACAGTGCTGGTGGGGTGTTTCCTTGTTGCCCTCCAGCACCCGAGCCAGGTGCCCAGGTCTGCCCCTGCCCATGAGTTAATCAGCTGCTGCCGGAGCTGTGGGCCTGGGCTTCCAGCTGGGGAGTGGTTACATCTATAACCTCTGCCAGCGGTTCAGTGTTATTCCCTCAGTCACAATAGGTTTCCTTGAGTTTGATCGCACCCTTCTTAACCTGTAAGAGACAGGCCTGGCCCCAGGGAGCTCCCCGGGTGGGCACTGCCTGGAGATGGCTCAGCCGGACCAGGGGCCAGCCCGGGCCTTGTTCCAGACCCCCTCCGCCGCCTTTCCCTGGTGCCTTTCAGGTTTGTCCCTTTGCCCCCTGCTGCAGCCATCCCCCCTCCTCCCTGCCCCGGTTTTGCTTGGGTGGCTGTTTTATCCCAGTTCCTTTGATTCGCTAAAGGGCGGGAGCATCTCCTGGGAACACAGCTCTGCTTGGTCATCCGGTGCCAGCACTCATGGCCGGTGACGTACAGGGGCTGTGTATCCTTCCCCCTATCCCCCAGGGAGAGCTCTGGAAGGCAGCCTGGTCTCAAGGGAGGGACGGG
Organism: Dermatemys mawii; assembly: GCA_007922305.1. NCBI lineage: Eukaryota > Metazoa > Chordata > Testudines > Dermatemydidae > Dermatemys > Dermatemys mawii. The sequence continues at coordinate 5,654,185 of ML677399.1, read as the reverse complement.
GCTGATCCTCTTGGAACACACTGACTGCAGGGACTTGGAAAACCAAGTGCACAACCCTGTCTGATGGGAAGAGTCCCAGATGCTAGAGACGGGGAAAGGCCTGTTTCATTGGAGCCTCTGGAACGACCTGCCCCAAGGTGCCATGGGGGTCCATTGTCCACACCTGTGGGTCCCATGGTTGTCAGGGTAACGAGACAGGATGCTGGGCTGAGGAGTTAACTAGGTGGCTTGGAGACGCTCAGTCTTACTGTGGATGGGGTGTAACCACTGCCCATTGACTCTCCCCCTTTCATCACTGCACTCTGTCCTGGGGGCAGCATGTGAGATCAAGGGCCCCCCACAAGCCTGCACGGACTCCAGGGAGAGAGACCATCCCTGCCCCACTTGAGCTCAGGAGACCTTCAGGCCGGGCGCTGCATGGACAGAGTACGAGTGATTCCTTGCCCCAGAGAGGACTCAAAAGGGCTGGGAGGAGCCCCAGGGCGGGGCAGCGACTGCTCCAAGGTCACCCCACATCTCAGCAGCGTGTCACCACCCACTCAGGCTTGTGCTTGCCCCAAGGGGTAGCGGGTCTGGAACAGCTTCTGTACCAGGAGAGATTGAAAAGCCTGGGACGGTGAAGTTGGAAGAGAGACACTGAAGGGGGATAGAGGGCAATAAAATCATAAGTGGTGCGGAGAAAGTGAACAAGGGCATGTTATTTACCCCTTTGCATAACACACACATCAGGGGTCGGGTCACCCAATGATATTAACAGGCAGCAGGTTTAAAACACACAAAAGGAAGTCCTTCACACAATGCAGTCGACCTGTGGAACTCATCGCCAGGCGATATGCTGAAAAAGTATAACGGGTCAAAAACGAATTAGGCTAGTTCCTGGAGGGGAGGTCCAACAATGGCTGTTAGCCAAGCTGATCGGGGATGCAACCCCTGCTCTGAGTGTCCCTAAACCTCTGACAGCCAGAAGCTAGGTCCGAAGGCCAGGGGATGGATCGCTTGATAATTGCCCTGATCTGTTCATTCCCTTAGAAGCATCTGGTGGCAGCACAGGGCTAAATGGACCATTGGTCTGTAGGGCCGGTGGTATGTTCTCACTCTCCAAGCGTGCAGTAGCTGGATGCAGAGACAAAGCCAGCCTGCAAGCTACCGAATTAACTGCAGCATCAAAGTCCCCACCCCTGCTTGTGAATCCCTTGGCTGGGCCCACAGAAAAGGCAGCGGTGGTCACACATGTCAGAGTCAAGACAATACATTTTTATTTGATCATTAGCACAATGACTGTTGTTTGTACATCAGAGTTGGATGGGCAACGCAAATTCGGCTTTTGAACCGTGGGCTTTGGTTCCTGGCTGGGTTTTTGAGCGGTGGCTGCAGTCGCGGGGTGGGGAGAAGCTGGAGGGGGGCGGGGGTACGTTAAAACAATCAGTGCAAATAAGGAAGGAAAATCAAAACCACAGCCTCACAGGAGCGTCATTATTCACAGTTTAGAGGGGCTGCTCTGCCCTGCTGGCCCTGGGGCCAGGCCACTGCCAGCCTTGTGCCCTTTGGGCTGCAGCTACATCCATGCCTGCATGGGCCCATTCAGCTGGCCTGGGGTCATATCACTGGGACCATTCCAGCATGGCAGGAGCCGCCTTCCATTTCCCCCTGCCCCCCGCAGCTGCAGTGGTAAAGTGCCACTGAGCATGGCAGAATCTGGCCCCAACCCCATGCCAAGGCCACATATGGGGCTCCCTGCGAGCCCGTCGCACCAGCGCCTCTAGACAGGATTCTGGCCAGAGAGGAGCTTCCACAAAACTAGCTAGTCCCTTAGAAACACTGGGCCAGTCTATCGCCTTCCTGGGGCGGGGGAGGGAAGCCGCTGTCCTGCTAAACCCAAAAGTAGCTAGATGGGTTTTGTGGCTGAGCTGCGGCCGGGGGGCGGGGGGTGCAGGGGTGTTTCCTGGAAATGGTGGGGGCTGGTGTTAAGGCAGGTTCCAGGTCTGAACAGTCAGGATTGGGCGACTCCTTTAAGAGGCGCAGGTGTCGTTAAGGCAGGTTTGTTGCTGCGACAGGGAAGTGGGATGGGCGGGCAGGGGGAGTTGGGGGGGGGGCAAATCCAGCATAACGTGCAAGCCCTAGTGAAACTAGGCCCACGACAGGCCCCTAGGGAATCCAGGCAACACCCCCTACCCCCCCCCCCCGACTCCTCTGCCAAGTCCTCTAGCCACAGATTTCAACACAGACACTTTAAAAAACATTTTACAAAAGAGTTGTTATTTTGTGTTACACAGAAGACCCAGTTCTAGTAATAATACTGTTTATTTTAGCAAAAAAAACCCCACAAGCCATCCTCCTTCATCACTAGCCCCGGTGAGTTTTTTTTTGATGGCAAAATAAGTTAACACTAAACAACACTAAGGAAACACTCAACATTATAGTTACTATACATATATTTATAAGATATATGTACACACAGTTAGCACGGTCTGAGCGTTTAGAGGCTGAGCAGGTGCTGGCGGAGGGGGAGAGCTGGCAGAAAGCGATCACTAGCAACCCAACCCTCCTGGCCTGTGGCCCCCTTAGCCCAGCTGGGCTCCTCCGAGCCTCCAATGCCCCATCTGAGACAAGTCAATGACAGGCAGGTGGAGGTGAAATGCCAGGCAGCAGCTGATTCCCACTGCAGGACCTCTGGCCCTGACCGCTGAGTGCAGGGAGGCCCCATGAGGTGACCCTGGGCAAGAGCCAGAGAAGACTCCAGGGTTTGTCTGTATTCAGCAGCCTTGATAAAGAATACGAATGATGGTTGAGGTGAAATCAGGGATCAGCGCCTTGGAGGAATGAGGTTCCCTTAGGGGAAAAGCAAGGCTGGGATGAGGGGAAAGGGGAATTAGAAACAGCAGCTGACTGTGGTTTGCAGGTTATGAAAGTTTCAAGGCTTCTTCCCAAATACTGCCAGGAACAGCAGGACACTAACAGCCCCAAGCTTGTCACACAGCAGTAGGTTGGGAAGCAGCCACTCTATCCTTTGGTCACCTGGTTGCAGCACATCTTTATACTGACATCCCTTTACAACATAGCTGAGAATTCAGACCCTCAACAGGGTGGTGTGTTAACACTATTCTTCTAAAGGGGGAACTTGGCCTAATCACCCCCATGTCACAGACAGGGAAACTGAGGCATGGAGCTTAGTGTCCACAGTGGGATTTGAACTCTCAACCTTTTGCCTCCCAGTCTGTTGCCTTGCCATGCAAAGAGTCCACTGCTAAGCTGGGTCTTTCTGCCAGCTCTCTTCCCCCATCCTGTGGGGTGCAGCTCTCTCACAGCCAGAAACCAGGAATGAGCAGGGGGAAATGCAACATGGAGTTTGCACTACGGCCGTCTCCCCAGCCTCTGAGTCACCGTTGCAAAGCTTCACCTGCCAGCCCCACTTCCTGGTGAGTGGCAAAGCTTTGCCTCGGAGGGGCCAGCGCACTGGCCAGTGCTGTTAAACAGACAATAAATACCGGCCGGTTTGCCTCTCCGGGGTGACGCCTGCTCGGGCTAAGGGGAAGCGGATGAAGGTGAGAAAGAGACGAGGCGCGGCGAGGCCCTGTGGAGAACAGGCCTTCCCGCTGTGCGGTAAGGAATAGCAATGCAGGCCTTTGACACACACACACACACACACACACACACACACACACACCAATGCTGGGCAGAGGAGCACAAAGGCAGACACAGAGCTGGCTCACAGGCGAGATGCACACTGCAGATTTTAGCTTTTATTAAATAAAATATATTAACATAAATTCTTTTCAATCGGTTGCCCAGAAGCCCCTACTGATTTCGCACATGTCTGGCTCCCGCCTCTCCCGGGGGCTGTTAATAGCCAGCTGTTAGCAGGAATCACGCTCACGCCTCACCTGGCCACTCCGGTCTGAGCTCTCCCGCCTCCAGCACGCTCACCATACTGGTTTTATAAGCCATGGGGCTGATCCTGCATGGTGCTGAGTGCCTAAGGTGCTGGGTGTGCGGGCAGCTCAGATGGCAACAAGAGCTGCTCCGGCGCAGAGGAAGGCTCTCTGTGAAGATCAATCCCTCCCCCCCGAAACACACTCCACTCCTTATGCCTGGTTAAGTGCAGCTGGTGTAAACCAGCCGCGGTTTCAATGGCGCTGTGCCGATTTAGCCCAGATGAGGACGTTGTACAGTTGTAGGCATCAGGGAACAGAAACATCCGCAGGGGTCTCCGTGCACTGGCTCGGTGCTACTTCGGCACCCCCCAGCTGAAGCGGGGAGTCCAGACAGAGGAACCTTTTGGTTCTGGGATCCATTCCACCCTGCTAGACACACGGCGTTTTCCTTGAACTGGGTTGAAAAGCATCTGGCTATTTTGTGCTTTAAAGAAAGGGTTTTTTTTCTCCTTCCCCCCACACCACTCAGCCCCTCATGCAGGCCATGTTGGGGGTGCATCACAAGATCCACCGTTTCTGTGAGCGGCAGGGAGGGGAGGTTCCCCCTGGGAATTGTCACCTTCCCCCCCATTCTCAGACCTTGGCCGTTTGTTTCCTGCTGAAACTGAGTTTCTAGACTCGGGCAGGGAACCTGAAGAACCTTGACTGCCAACGCTTTGTCTGTTTCAACTAGTCAATTTCAGTTGCCATTTGTAATTAAACCCACTGGGGTGCAGGCGTCTAGCCACAACCCACTGCCAATGCACAAGGATCCCGGCCTCCCTCCAGCATGGGGGTGGGAGGCCTGGGGCTGAGACACAATCTCCAGCTGGGAAGCAGGAAGGAAGCTGGTCCCCGCTCCCTGCCTTGGGCGATAGGTTCCCAAGTGCAGCTCCCAAGTGATGGCTCTGCTCCTTCGAAGGGGGAGCCCCTGGGAATGTCACTTGGCAGCGCCCCTTCTCCCTGGCACTAGGGGAGCGTTTGGCACTCCCAGGAGAGGGTGGAACATCAGGATGGCTGCCCCAGAGGGCACCGGCACTTGGTGGCTGCCCCACTCCGGCGCCACATCACGACAGCTGCAGGAGCGTGGACTCCCCGTTATGACGCACTGGCTGGCCTGCTAGCCCTACAGGGCAGGCCCCCCACACCCAGGGCTTCATCCCCTGACGTGCTGAGCGCCCTGCAAGTCTGTAGGAGATCAGGGCAGCTCGGGATCCCAGGCCAGAATGGATCCAAAGGGCCACACTCGAGGGACCCGGGGCAGCTCAGTAGAGGGCAGGGGTAGCTGATTAATGGGGAAGGGGGGTGTTTGGGGGCAGCTTTAGTGTTGGGATGCCAAAGGGAGAAGGAACCCAAAGCCTGGGAGCCGGGCTGATCCCCCTTCCCGTGGCTCCTGCCTTCTGGAATCTCCCGCCCCTGCCCCCACCCCGAGCAGCTGCCGCCCCTCCCCCCCGCCCGCCGTTTCCAAAGTGGAAGGAACTTTGGCTGAACATTCCAGAACCTTCAGGCCACCAATGTTCTGTTCAGCAAAGGGGCGTGGGGGAAGGGCAGTGCCATCCTCACCAGCAGGGGGTGATGAAGAGCATCAGACAGGCTGGAGAGGAAGGCCGGGGGGGGGGGGCTAGAAGGGGGTGG
>ML677399.1:5623560-5648539 GCA_007922305.1 Dermatemys mawii | reverse complement strand
TAACCCCCCCCCCCCCCCGTGATATGGAGAAAGGCACAGAGTCAAGAGTGGATAAACAGGGTCACGGCAAAGCCCCCCCCCCTTCTCCTCCAACACACACACGGCTTCCCTCCCCCTCCCCCAGCACTCATAGCTGCTGGGAACAAAATATAGATACAAGCACTGGTGCGGGGTGACCCTGAGCAAACAGAGTTGGGGGACAGCCCTCCCGCCCCCCCCCCCCCCCCCGGCCACCCCCCCCCCCCGCCCCGGGGGGTGAGCTCCCCCCGCCCTTTGTTGACACCCCCTGAAACAAACTGAACTGGGGCATCCCTGCCCTTCCCCCATTCCCAACTCTTAGGGGACCCCCATCCTCTCTCCATCCGGGACCCTGATCTGTCAGCCGCATGCCCGGTCCCGACATGGGACTGGCCAGCTCCAGCTACCTTGGCAGCCTCATTCTCAGAGCCCACCTCCCAGCCCCATGACAAGCGGTGGGGAGAAATAATGGGGGGAGCGGAGAGGGGCTGCGTGTGCAAATTCACGAGCAGGTGTGTTGGGGAGGGAAGGTCTGTGTGCGCGCAAAGGCACAAGTGTGTGCACATGTGACTGTGTGCACGAGTGCGCAAATGCAAGGGGGGGGGGGCGTGTGCTTGGGTGTGCGAGCGCATGAGTTCATGTGCACGCGTGTGCCAGTGTGCAAAGGCCTTGGGAGGGGCACGAAGGGTGCTCGTGTGCGGGCGGGTGTGCACATGGGCGAGTGTGTGGCCGTGCCCTGGGGGAGGACTGACTGGAGAGAGGATGGGGAGCAGCCCCCCCCCATACCCCACGATTCCTGACACTGATGTGGCGGGCGCTGGTATCTCTACCCAATACCCCTGCCCCAACCTAGCCCTTGGGCTTTACCCAGGTCTGGATTCCCTACCCTGACCCCAGGCCCGTCCCTCACCCACTGTGGGGACCCTGCCTCAGCTCTGACTGGGTAGGGCCTGGCAGCTCCTTCGCCTGGTTTCTGGGGGGCTCCTTGGAGCAGGGTGGGGGGACTCACATGCTGGGCTCAGCCCCCGGGGAGCGGGCGCAACGCTCCAGTCCCTGCCCCCCTGGGTGCTTTTGGGACTGGGGTCCTGGAACAGTTAAAGGGCCTGCTCCTAAGAGGGACTGGAGCTGTCAGTGGGAGGCGCTGCTGGGCCGATGGGCCAGCTGCCCCTACTCACGCCCACTGGGTGACTCTGCTCTCCCCAAGCCCCCTAAACCCCCAGCTCCCATCCCCCCAGAGCCTTTAACTGCGTTGGCCCCACCCTTTGCTTCACAGTGTTACCTGCTGGGGGACCACACTGGCCCCTCCCCCGCTCTCCCTCCATTCCTACTTTCCCTGCCCCCCCTCTTTTCCTTCCTCCGCTCCCTCTCCCCTCCGGGTTCTCCTCTGGGGGATGTTCCCTTCGGATCCAGCCCCATCTGTCCTAACAAGGGGGCACACGAGTGGAACGCAGACCCGGCCCGAGAGAGGGGGAGGCCTGGATCTCCACTTGCATAGGAATGTCCCCCCACCCCAGCCCCGATCCCACCCTGCCCCCAGCAGCCCAGCCCCTCCCGCCAGGGCTCATCGGGTATCAACCCTCCCCTCCCCGAGGCCAGACCTGTGCGGGGGAGGGGAGCATTAAGACTGTGTTAGTGACCAAAGCTCTCCCCCGCCCCCAGTGGGTGGCAGGAGGTGAGGAGTGGCGGAGGAGGGGAGGCGGGGCGGGGGGGAGGGGATGACGGTGGCGGAGCAGGGGTTGAGGGGGTAAAGTGGTGGGCCTGGCAGCTGACCCCCTCTTCCTCCTTCCCCTCCCCCGCCACATTCAGGCTTTCTTGGGCGGGGGGGCCAGTTTGATGATCTCTTCTTCCGAGGGCTGCCGGATGATGTCTGCAGAGAGATGGGGAGGAGAGTGAATGGGGGGTGCTGGAGGGGGGGGATTTCTTCACCCCCCCCATTTAACCCGGGGGCTGTAATTCTGGCCTACCCTGGGCTCTATTGGACTGCGAGGGATGTCGCCCCCTGGTGATAGCGAAGGGGTTACTGCAGGGGGGGTTCCAGGCCCCGGGGCCCTGCTCGGTTCCGGACACACCCCAGGTCTGAGCGCCGGCAGGTGGCCCTGTGCCTCTGAACCAAGGGGGGGGGGCTCGGACTAGAGAACCCCAGGAATGGCCCCTTCCCCCGCCGCCCGGAGACCCACTCGGGGCTCCCTGTGGGCATCGCGCATGAAGGAAAGATGCATCCTTGTGACCCCGCTGCCCGGCGGGTCCCTCGTCGCCCTGTGGGACCGTACGCGTCTGTCACTCCCGTTGGGGCAGCAGCCCCCCACTCAGCCCCACCAAGCACCGCCTGCTGTGTCTGGGATCCCAGAACGGCTGGGGCACAGTTAAATCTGGGCAGCGGAGTGGGGCCCCCATCCCCTAGCCTAGGGCCCAGGCTCCCGGGTCCAGGCTGAGTGCCCCTGGGACAGGGGCGGCCTGGCCATCCGGATCCTCACGGGGAGATCCGGTCCCCCATTTACCACCCCCCCACCGTCACTCAGCCCCACAGGCGGGAGCCAAGCCCAGCGAGACGTTGCTGCTAGTTGAATCCTAGGGAGCCAGCACCAGGCAGTGTCCCCCGCCCCTCTGGTCCCTCAGCCCCACTGACAACTCCAGGTGCCGGTGCGGGGGGTCGCGGGAAGATGAGGTGCTGGCCTGGTTACTGTGGAGCCATCCTGCCAGAGCCCAGGGCGGGAGGAGAGACACATAGAACTGTGACAAAGACCAGCCCTGTCTCCCCGGTGCCTGTTGCCTAGGGCAGGGGTGGGCAAACTACAGCCCGTGGGACTGTCTTGTCTGGCCTCCCGGCTAGGGAGGCTGCCCCGGCCCCTCCCCTGGAGCCACACTGTGCAGACAGTGCTCCGGGGGCCGGGGCTGCATGCTCTCCCCTCCCTAAGTAAGGGGGCCGCTGGTGGTTGGATGGGGAGGGAGCTCTGGAGGAGGCAGTCAGGGAGCAAGGTGGGTTGGATAGGTGGTGGGGTTCCAGGGTGGTGGTTAGGGGGAGGGAGGGTGGATGGGGTTGGGGCAGTCAGGGAACAGGGAGCAGGGGAATTAGGTAGGGGGTAGGGTCCTGGGGGGTGATTAGGGGTCTCTGGAAGGGGCAGTCAGGGGACAAGATCAGGGGGGTTGGATGGGTCGGGGATTCTGAGGGGGTGGGAAGTGGGAGGAGGGTCGGATTCGGGGCGGAGCCTTCCCTACCCAGCCCTCCATATAATTTTGCAAACCCGATGTGGTGCTAGGGCCAAAACGTTTGCCCACCCCTGCCCTAGCATGTGATGGTGGGCAGGGGCTCTGACCTTTGTACTTCTTGGCGCTGGGGATGCGGGTTAGCTTGGTGTCCACCTCGTCCTCCTCGGAGATCTTCAGCACCTGGGTGCGATACGCCACCACCACGGTCAGCAGGTCCGGGCGCCGCGAGATCTCAAAGATGTGCTCGATGTACGAGAGGTTGTCTGAGGGGGGGCACGGCATGGGGGGTGAGAGCCCATTGGGGAAGGGAGACGGGGGGTGAGAGCCCGGCAGCGGTGGGGGAGGGAGGGTGAGAGCCCAGCAAGGACGGGGGATTGGGGAGTGAGAGCCTGGCAGGGGTGGGGTAGGGGTGAGAGCCTGGGCCGGAGCCGGAGGGCCAGCATGATGGCCCCGGGCTGGAGGGGGGAGGGGTCAGCCCCCAAACAGCATATGAGCCCAGCCAGGGGTCGTCCTGGACCCCCACACCCAGCGCCTCGGCTCGCCCCCATGTACTGTGCGTGTGAGCCCGGCCAGGGGTCATCCCGGCCCCTCACACCCAGCATCTCGGCTCGCCCCCGTGTACTGTGTGTGTGAGCCGGGCCGAGGGTTGTCCTGTCCCCCCCCACACCCAGCGCCTTGGCTCGCCCCCGTGTACTGTGTGTGTGAGCCAGGCCGAGGGTCGTCCTGTCCCCCCCTACACCCAGCGCCTTGGCTCGCCCCCATGTACTGTGTGTGTGAGCCGGGCCGAGGGTCGTCCTGTCCCCCCCACACCCAGCGCCTCGGCTCGCCCCCGTGTACTGTGTGTGTGAGCCTGGCCAGGGATCGTCCTGTCTAGGGCAGAGACTGACAAAGCTGGGGAGCTGCAGGTCGGGATTGAGGGGCACTGGCAGAGCTGGGGGAGTGGGGAGCCCAGGGCTGGGATAGCCGGGGGCTGCAGGTCGGGATTGAGGGGCACTGGCCGAACTGGGGGAGTGGGGAGCCCAGGGCTGGGACAGCCGGAGGCTGCAGGTCGGCATTGAAGAGCATTGGCAAATCCCATCTCTGACTGGGCCTGCAGGGAGCCGGAAAGGAAACGACCCAGAGGGACGAATATTCTCAGCCCAGCAAGAAGGGCCTTGGCAGCTGTTCCCTCTCCCGTCTGGAAGACGGCAGCGCCTCCTGCAGCACAGCACCCACCAAGCCGCCGTGCCTCAGTTTCCCCAACTGTATAACGGGGACGCCATGACCCTTCGCTTGGGAAACTGAACCCACTCGGGTCTGTGCTGCAAACGATCCCAGCCCTGCCCAGCACGTCCCATCTCTCTCTGGACTGAGCTCACAGCTCCCCCCGCTCCGAACGCCCCGGCTCCTCTCCCCACGAGCTACAGGAGAATCCCCATTGGCACCGTGCCGTACAGGGCCTATGTTCAGGCTGCATCCAGGCTGCAGCGATAACTAGCTGGCTCCTTATGGTGCAACGCTTGCCCCAAGGGGACCGACCCCCACCCCCCGTCAGTGCCTGCTAGGCTTGCTCTCCTCTGAACCTGGGGAGCAGAGTCTTCCCCTCCCCCGGCCTCCCCTCCCCCACCCCCGACGCACGCCCGTGCGCCATGTGCTGCTTTCACCTCCCCGTAACACAGCTCGTGTCTCCTGGCTGGGCCTGCTGCGTCACCGGCTCTCCTGGGAACGGGGACAGGCTGTTCCCAAGGCCGCTGGGCTGACTCACAGGGCTGGGTTGTTTTCCCCTTCGGGTCTCTCTGGGTGGGGCAGGGCGGCTGGTGGAGACCCTGGGGCAGGGGCTGGCAGCCCGTGTTCTCCCTGCCGCCGCTGCAAAGCGCCGTGTGGCTGACGGGGCCCCGTCCCAGACACAGAGCTCCTGAGACCGGCGCATGGCTGCTGTGAATCAGTCATTTCCACCAGGAGCAGGGGCGCCGGCCCCCTGAAAGGGCTGTCCCAGCATGCACTGGGCTCCGCATGGATTCTCAGGGTGTGGGATGGGTCATGGCTCTTTGCCTGGAAGCCTCAGTCAGAATTGGGAGGGACAGTCCCTTCACCCCCCTCTTGAATGGGGCACCCCCTCACACATGGATGGGACCCCCCCACCTTGGTCTGCAAGCTGCAGTGTGAGTGATCCAGCCTCCTTTGGCAGGTGAATGTTGTCCTATAAAGATGTCATTAAAGGTCCCATGGCACTTGGGAAGGAGGAATCCAGGTGTCCTGGCCCCACTCTGGGAGGGGAGACTCAGACGATGGTTTCAGTTGCTCAGGGGACTGTTTTTTGCTTCCCGACCTGAACTCTTTTGCTGCGTCGGTGAAACAACCTGCCGGGTCCCACCACAGAAGTGGCTGCATCTCAGCGCGGGGCTGGGGGATCCCTGCATGTGAGCTGCAACCCTTGGACAAAGGAATGAGCAATGGAAATATCCATCCTCACCAGCCATTCCTTGAGCCCTGGACACAAAATACACCTGAGCCATCCCTCAGAGAGAGAGAGAGATCCAGGGGAGAGGGGCATTAATGGAGAGGGACAGATCACAGAGGCATGGCTTTATCTGTCCTTTCATCCCCAACATCTATCAACAGGGACCCAGCCATTGGGACAAAGCCCTAGAGAGGAGCGGACCCAACAACAACTGGGTTGGGCAGCCCGGGCACCGAGTCAGTGAGTTCAGGACCAGGGCTCGGGCCTGGGGCAGGAGCAGAACCGTGCGTGGGGGCAGCGCCGGGCCGGGCTAGCCGGGCTGAGCGACGCCAGCCGTGCACGCGCTCACCTTTGTCCAGCTTGTTGTGCTTCTCCAGGAAGCTGAACCAGTCCTTGCAGGTGGTGATCTCCTCGTGCTTCTCGCTGGGGATGTCCTCCTTGCAGGCCGACTTCAGCTGGTCCAGGTCCTCGTTGGTGATGTTCTCCGCCAGCTCCTCCAGCAGGCTGCAGTACTCCGCCATGGCTGCAGGGGGAGCACACGCACAGTGGCCCGGTGAGACCCAGCCCGGGCAGGCCGGTGACTGACCCGAGCCAGGAGCCTCCTCACCTTGCCAATGGCACCCCGGTGCAGCCAGTTGAGAGGGGTTTCAGCCCAGCGCCCAGGGCAATGAATATGGGGCAGTCTAGGGCCAGGTCCCACGTGGCCACATCAGAAACACTGTTGGCCCAGCCAGCCCGCGACCCCAGATACATTAACACTGTCACTGGGCTCTACCTCCTGGAAGTGCCCAGGGGCTGAGACCAGGGCCCCACTGTGTCAGGCGCTGTACAAACACAGTCCCTGCCCCAAACAATCTGAACAGAGGAGACAGGCATAGGGGCTTCCCCAGGTCACCCCAAGACAGCCAGCCCAGTTCGTCCCTCCTTCTCAACACCACGGCACTTCTCTGGTGCAGAGGGGACCAAGGACCCACAGGCCTGCTGATGAGGGGAGGGGAAGTCACTGGGGACTCGGCCCAGGATCGGGCCCACAGACCTAGGCTCCTGTCCTCCCCCTCCAGTGCTGCCTCCCTGGTGGTTGGTGGCTGCTAAGTCCTTTAAAATTTAAACCCAGGGCAGGGAGCGTCCAGGCTGCAGCAACGAGGAAGGGCAGGGATAGCTGCTCTCACCCGCTGACCTGGCCATCCCCTACCCCCGAAACCTGCCATGGGGATTGAGACCCCTCCCCTGCACACCCCATACGGTGCTTTCAGAGCGGCGGGGTGGGGCGGTGGGGTTGTGGGTAAGACAACAAACAGGGAACCCAGCTCGCTTGGTCATTTCACTCCAGCTCTTCAGACGCAGCCTCTGACTCTGTGTTTCCCCGGCACTGCTGAGCGCATGACACGAACCTGTGCTACAGATGGGGAAACTGAGGCACGGAGGGGGGGTCAGGATTTTCCCCCAGCATGCCTTAAAACAATGGCGGAGCTGGGAATTTACCCCTAAGCCCATCCTCTGGGTGATGTCTGCCTCCCTTGCATTGATATCCCCCCATGGCCAACCCTTGCTCCTACAACAGCCTGCTACTGCCGTGCAGCCAGAGGAGCAACTATAATGGCAGAGACCTGTGCTTTGTGGGTTCGGTTCCCATTTGGAACCACGGGGACCTGGTGAACCAGATCTGCAATGCTGGGGGCCCAGACTGCCACACTCTGTGCTGCTGAGGGACCTACCCTTCATCAAGGGAACAGACTGGATCCAGTCGCGGTGCAGCCTCCGCGAGGCTGCAGTAAACGTCTGATTGTTTGAACCCCTTGGGTTTTGTCTCTGTGTCCAGCACCAACTGGGGGATGCTAGGAGCCTGGGGACACTTTTCCGAGCAGAGGCTGAAGAGATCAGGACTGTTCCCCTAGAGGATTTGATAAAACGCAGAATCCGGAACGAGTGATTAGCCTGTTCCTATGGGATGTGCTGAAAGGCGAAAGATTAGACTGGAGGAAGGTTACCAATGGAATTCCTCAAGCATCAGTCTTGGGACCAATCCAAGTCCATATTTTTATGATTTTGCAGGAGCGTGCTAATGAAATCTGCTGATGGTTCAAAGCGAGGAGGCATCGCCCATACAGAGGAGGGCCGGAATATTTTACAAGAATTGCAAGATGACCCTGGAGCCAGGAGTGACAGAAATGGGATGAAATTCAATTGTACCAAGTGCAAAGTCACGCATTTAGGGCCTCCTGATAATAATTTCCGCTACAAACTGGCGGCTTATCAGTCGGAAGCGACAGAGGAGGAGAGAGAATTAAGTTTAGAATTCAGCGAATGAAAGGAGCGTAATATAATTAATGCCAATTAACATGGGTTTATGAAACATAGATCCTGTCAGACTAAGGTGATATCTGTTTCTGATGAGATTACACGTTTTGTTGATAAAGGTAAGCAGTGTTGTAATAGACTTAGACTTCTGCAAGACATTTGACGTGATCTCATGTGACATTTTGATTAAAAAACTGGAACAATATAGAATTAACACTGCAGACGGTAAATGGATTAAGAGCTGGCTAAGTGATTAGTCTCAACCTGTAACTGTAAATGGAGAATTATCAACAAGTGGGGGGTGTTTTCAGGGCTGTTCTGCAGGGATCAGTTCTTGGCCTTAACCCTGTTTAACAATTGTATCAACGACCTGGAAGAAAACATAAACTCATCCCTGATAAAGTGTGCAGATGACACAAAAATTGAAGTGGTAAATGATGAAGAGGACAGGTCCCAGCGCTTGATAAACTGGGCACAAGCAAACAATATGCATTTTAATATGGTTAGATGCCAGTACACATCTAGGAAGAGCGTAGCCGTACTTACAGGAAGGGGGAGCATGCCCTGGGAAGCAGGGACAGAAAAAAAGTTGGGGGTTGTGGGGGATAATCAGCTGAACATGATCTCCCCCTGTGATGTTGGGGCCAAAAGAGCTAATGTGATCATTGGAGGCATAAACCAGGGAATCTTGTGTAGGAGCAAAGAGATTATTTTATCTCTGTGTTTGGCACTAGTGTGACTTTTGCTGGGATCCTGTGGCCAGTTCTGGTGCCCACAGTTCACGACGGATGTTGATAAATCAGCGAGGGGTCAGAGAAGAGAATGATTAAAGGACTAGAAAACCTGCCTGAGAGTGAGAGACTTGAGGAGCTCATCTATTTAGCTTAACAAAGAGAAGGTTACGTGGGCATTTGATTACAGTCTATAAGCACCTACACTGGGAACATATATTTAACAGCAGGCTTTTCAGTCTTGCAGAGAAAGGTCTAACACAATCCAGTGGCTAGCAGATGAAGCGGGACAAATTCAGACTGGAAATAAGGCCTGCATTTTTAACAGTGGTGGGGAATTAACTAGTGGAACAACATAGCATGGGTTGATGCATGTTCAGGAGAGAGGGAGAAGTATTAGGACCAATGTACAAGGCACGGAGGAGATCGCCTTTGGAATACAGGGTCCAGCTCTGGCCACCCACGTTGGCAGAGCTGCTAGGAGGGGTGGGGGAATGGAGGCCTGTCTTAGGAGGGGAGACTGGGCTCCCTTAGCAAAAAGAAAGCTGAGAGGCTCTCTCTAAATACAGTGGGGGGTTAATAGCAGGGCAGGGGAAGAGCTTTTAGGCTAAAGGACAATGTTGGCATAAGAACAAATGAATATAAACAGAGGAACAAATGCAGGCTGGTAATTGGAAGAAGGTCTCTAACCCTCGGGTGGGGAGGTTCTGGAACAGCCCCTCCTAGGAGCTGGGGGCTGGGAGCAAACAATTAATGTTAAGAGAGAGCTGGATAAATGTCTGGGTGCAATCGTGACGGTGGGGGGCAGGGCTCAGCAGCCCTGAGCTTCACCTCTGGTTCAAGTCTTCTGTCCCTAAAAGCACCTGCTTCAGGGTTTCAGCCAGCCGCCCGCAGGGGTCAGGAAGGGATTCTCCCATTCCCACTGCCCCCGCAATGTATTCTCTGTTTGTTTTTATAATCTCCTTCCTCTGAAGCATCAGGGATGGCTACAGCTGGGAACAGGACACTGGACGGGAACAGCCAGGGCTCTGGGATGACATCCAGAATTCTCTTCCTCAGCTGCTCAGCTGGCTGGTTCTCGCTCACCTGTTCGGGGTCCCACTGATGGCCATATATAGGGTCAAGAAGAACCTTACCCTCTGCTCAGATCAGCAGGGACCTTGTTGGTGGGTGTGTGTCTAATTTTGGTTGTTGGGTTTAATGTGTGCTGGTGGGGTAGCCAGCATGTGCTATGGCGGAGGTTGAACTAGATGATCTGTTGGTCTCTTCTGACCTTAAGCTCTATGGTGTCAATAGTGGGATCCATTCAGAGACCAGAGACTTTGTGGCTAACCCCTATCTCTGTGATGGGCTGATATAAAATGCCCTGCATCCAGAGCTCTAACGGCAAGGGATGGTCTCTCATGGGGGGTGAGATGTCCCCTTGGGCACAGAGTGTTGGTGGGCAGCCATTGGGCAATATTTTCCACATATTGCCCTTGGTAATATGTTCTAGGCAGAGACACTAGGTGTATAATGAAAACAAGATTCCTAGAGGGATCGGTCACCTCCCCTTCAGCAATTCCCGCAGACACGGACCGGCCTTTCTTATGCACAAGATTGCAGGGCAGGTTTGACAGGTCTGCCACCCACCCACGCAGCTCACTCTGCGCGCCATGGCCCCTTGGATGCAGACTCCGGCAAAGCTTTGAGAGACGTAAGCAGCGTATGGCAGGCCTATGTGATAGGCAGGTGTATGAGTAGCGATGTCTAGGGCTATGGGCGGCTCCCTCTAGGGTGTTTGCCAATGGACAGAAGTGCGTGCACCTGTGGATGGCTGCCTGGCAGCTGAGCGTGCCCAGAGGGCATAGGAAGATCAGTGTGCTTCAAATCTGATAACAGCCCCTCTGGGAGCTTTCTATCCTAAAGCAGGAAGTTCGGGGCTGCTGGATTCCCCATGGTTCTGAACCTATTCCATTGATCTGTCCTTGGCCCCCAGCAAACTCCCCTAATAACCCCCGTCTGAGCTCTGCCTTGCTTCCAGGTTGGCACAGACCCCTCCCCGAGGGATCTGTTCTTTCCAGCCCAAAGCAGAGGTTAGAGATCAGAGTTCAAATCCCAGGGTTTGCTCTGGGATCCGCACAGAGCTGTGGGGCCTGGAGCCCAAACAATCCCTACACATAAGGATTCTGCATGCAGAGTTTTCACTAGTGGGCATGGGGTGTTTTCACCCGTGGCACTGGCCAGCCTGGCTTTCCTGGCAAACGCGGCCAGAGCCCAGAGCTCTTCTGCTGCCGAGTTTCGTCCCAAGAGGCAGAAATCTGCCAATTTCCTGCGGAAAATGTCACTGGTTTTGACATCCAGATGAGACTGCCCAGCCGGAGCTGGGGGAGGGGAGGAGGAAAGAGTGAGCACGAGTGTGTGCGTGTACACACATCGAGGAGGGGTTTGTTCATGTTCAAGAAAGGAGGGAAGGGTTGGAATGAACTGCCCCTCCCCCGCATTCCTGCTCTCTCTCTCTCTCTCTCATTATACGGCTACCCTGTTATTTCTGCTCCGCTCCAGCCATTAATGACCCAGGGATTCGGGGGACTGGCCGGATTTTCCGACAGTTTGGGGCAGATCAAGGCGAGGCATCGAACCTGCGACCTGAACAAGAAAGACACCCCCTCCCCCACTTGTGAACAGGCCGTTCAGTAACACTCGTTCCTAGCTGGGAGGCTGCTTAGCAGGGAGGAGACACCAGGGCTGGTGACCAGATCCAGGCATTCAGGTTCTCAAGTAGCAACACACGGAGCCCATGGGAGACACCGGAGCTCTCCCAGTCCTCCCAGTTCACCGCACACACTCATGCACACCTACACTGCTATTTTGAGGGATACCCTGAGCCCTGCAGACTCACAAACCCCAACCCCCAAATCACACCTATTCCCATAGCCCTGTCGAATAACACTCGCACCCTGGCACAATCACACCCAGTCCCACAGTCCTTTCAAATCACACTCACAGCCTGGTACAATCACACCCAGTCCCGCAGCCCGGTCAAATCACACTCGCACCCTGTGACAATCACACCCAGTCCCGCAGCCCAGTCAAATCACACTTGCACCCTGTGACAATCACACCCATTCCCACCGCCCTGTCAGTGGGAAGTGGGATCGGGTCGGCTGGGCTCTGTCTCATGTGACGCTCAGTGGGTCTGACAGAGATGGGAGCGGCACAGAGCAGAGTGCTGGAGACACCGCGACACACACAATCAGGTCACACTTCACTGCACCCTCACCCCTGTCCACATGCGCCTCCCCTCCACCGAGCGCCGAGCCCCACCAGATGCCTATGGACAGAGCCCCAGGGTTGAGCCAATTCTGCCCAAGTACCCCCACCCCCCACCATCTACTGACACCCCCTCAAAGGCAACAGATCTTCGCACACCCAGGCACCCCCGCACAAAACCATCTACGGACAGCCCCACGGATCACAGCCCCCATCCAGACACACACACACACACACACACACACATGCTCTGTCTACTAACTCCCCCAAAGACATATCCCCAAACCCCCAGTTCACACAGGTGGACTGACATGCCCCAGTCCACACACAGCACACCTGACGCCCCCCCCAATAGAATGACACCAACACCCCCCCGCTTCGTGACAACCCCACCGCACACAGGTAGTTATGGGACTGTATCCAGCTCATTCCCCTGCCCCGGGCACGCCGCCCCCCAGCCTCAGCCCTCGCCTGTTCCAGCCCTGGCGCGGTCACAAAGACGTCGGCCGGGCGAGGGGGGTTCAGAGCGGTGGGGCAGGGGGGCAGGAGAGGATGATGAGTTATGGGGAGAGATGAAAAGGGTTAAATCCTCCCCGCTGGGCAATGGCAGAGGGGGAGAAGCATCTTCAGAGCCCTGATGGTGAGTCCCCCGGGGGGAAGGCCTGAGAATAGGGGGTAGGGAACCCTGTCGCTCCATGGCAACGGGACAGATCTGGCTGCAAGGTACAGACCCCCCCACCAAAGGGGGCCATTGGGAGCCCTGGGCTCCTGGGGAAGTCTGTAGGGGTGACCTCGTGCTGGGCCCTGGGTGGGGGAGGCGATTGGAGACCCCTGGCCTGAGATCTGGCATCCAGACTCTGGCACCAGGGCACAATATCGCCCCAGAGCCCAGCCCCCCGATCCCGTGCGCTGAGCCACCTCGGTTCCTCTTGGTTGCCCTGGAAACAACTGCCATCCACCACGACGGTAAAGCCGGTCGCCATGGCAACCACTATTTCTTTCACTTAATGTTTTCTTCTTTCTCTCCCTCTCCCCGGGGGCAGCACCACTCCCCCCACCCGTCGCCTGATCCCGCACATTTGGAGCCTGGTGAAACACGGGGTGGGGATGTGGCGGGGAGAGCAGCAGGAGTTGGTTCTGTCCGGGCCCAGATTGTCTCTGACCTTTCCTGATGGAAAGGGGGCAGGGAGGCCAGCAGCCAGCCACGCGGTGCTGGCATTGGGGTAAAGTGGGGCTCCATCCATCCATCCATCTCCAGTATTTATCTGTCTGCCACAGAATCTAGGTATCAATCCATATGTCTGTCCACAGTATGGATCCATCCATTGTAACTAGTCAGCGATCACCTGCCACAGTATGTAATCTATCCATCATGTCTGGCCACCAATATCCAATGCCCCGATATCCATTCCTCCATCCCCAGAAACTACCCCACCTCTTCCTCCATCGCCAGATCGTTCTCCCGGATCCACCCAACTGCTTCATCCCGCTAACATCTCCCTCCATCCCCATGTCTCTGGGGCTGGGGTTTCTATAGTACTCTCGCCCCAGCCCCGGCCCCACCCATGATACACCCCCCCGCTTCTGGTAAAGATTTGGGACACAGACCCCTGGCTTTGCTCCTAAGAGCCCAGCTGGGTTTATTTTGTCCCTTTCAAGAGGCATTTCCCGAGCTAAGAACATCTGTCCTTGGCAAAACCACTGGAGGGCGCCGAAATCTGGATGCCTCTATCTCTACACTGCACAACAAAGCATCGTCCCCACTGGAATAACCAGATTCACTGAGAACAAACACTGGATCCCAGCCTGACTACCCCTCACCGTATAAGAGACCCCAGTCACAAACCTGGAGCCAAACACACCTGCACTGCATGGTGCTCGAAGCCCAGGCCTGCATCTACGGCCAATCCCTACAAAGCCCTTTGCCCTATAGAATCTGGATTGGAAGGGACCTCAAGAGATCATCTAGTCCAGTCCAATCCCTTGCTCAAAGGAGGACCAATCCCATTTTTACCCCACATCCATAAATGCCCCCCTCAAGTATTGAACTCACAACTCTGGGTTTAGCAGGCCAATGCTCAAACCATGAGGTATCCTCCACCCTCCCTTTTTACTAGGAGGAGCACAGAATGCTCAAGCCTGGGGCAGGGCGGTGGGACGTAGCCCAGAAATGTTGGATCCAGGAGAAGGACTGGAATTGTATCCACAATTGAGGGCAGTTAGCTAAACAGAGACACCCCCAGCCCCAGATAACCCCACTGTCTGCCTCCTCGGTTCATGCTCTCCCCCTGTTTACTCCTTCCAGGTTGGGATCCAGCCAGGCCCCGCTCCCGGCCCTTACCCCTTGCTGGATATCCAGGCATCTTCTGTCCTCCCTCCTCTCCAGCCGCGCCCTCTCCCCACTGCAGGCGCGCGAGTCTCCCCCACAGCAGCCCCCAACTCCCCCACATCTCTCCACTGACAGAGCTGTACCTGTTTCACCAGACATCATGTTAGTTAGCTACCCAAGTGTTGAGCTCCGGGATCCAGTCTCACCCCTGTCTAGAGTCTGGGATGGTTCCCACCAGCCCCATCTCACTGCTACACGAACTGTTCATTTCAAGTGGCCACGACCCCATATCCACTAGCCATGGGCAGCTCATGCCCCAGCTGTGCACAGGCCACGGGGGGAGGAGGCCTGCAAGTGCCTTTCCGGGCTCCATTTTCCCTCCATAGAAACCTCCCAGGCCACCTCCTATTCTCAGGCCTACTTTTCTATTCTCCGGCCTTCGCTGGGAGGGGGAAATTCCTGTTGTGTTTCTTTAAAGGGAAACGTTTCCCAGCTGGCCCGTCTTCCTGAAACAATGAATCACAGCCTCGGCTCTTGGCCCGGTCTCCTGGGTTCTTTTTTCCGCTGTTGTTCCAGGCCGATTTTTTTGCACTCAGTATTCCGGGCTGCCCCTGCCGCTTGCAAGCGTGGTGCACCGGGGGATCCTTTCTCTGTGGGTCTCTCCCATTCACTCCATCCCAGGGAAGGTTTCTGCCCTATTCAGCTGCGCCTTTCACTTCTCGTCCCCTCCCCCGCACTTTCATTCGGACTGGTTTTCCCTCCCTCCTCCCCCCCTCCACTTTTTGCTTTGTTTATTCCTTTCTCCCACTTTTGTCCCCCCGGCGTAACACCGCCCTTCAAGGATAATACACTGCCCAGCCTGGCTTCCTGCCCATTTCCCAGGCAAGCTGGGTGGCATGAAGAAAAGAGCATGGCACGGAGCTGGCTGGAAGTGGGGCTTAGTGCTGTTAGAGGAGGGGGACTGTGGGTTAGAACTCCTGGGTTCCATTCGCAGCTCTGGGAGGAGAGTGGGGTCTAGTAGTTAGAGTGGGGACAGTGGGAGTCAGGTTCTCAGCCTGGATCTGGGAGAGGAGTGGTTCCTAGCTTTCCCAGGGGTAAGCTGCCCCAGTGCCAGTCTCTCCTTATGCCAGTGCAGTATTCGTGAGTGCAAAGAGAGGCTCAGATCAGATCTCTGAACCCAAGTCTGGTCCGGCCTTGACCCTTCCAGTCCCAAGCTTCAAACCCACAATGGCCAGTTCCCTCTGAGCCAAATTCCAGGGACTTCCATGGGCATTTGGACTCGAAACAGCAGCTGCCAGGCGACATGGCTGGACGTGTCCTGCCTGCATCCTGGTGCACGGTGCTTCTCTTTCACTTTGCAAGTCCTACAGAAAATCCTCGGGGATTTATCCCTACAAGCTCTCAAATAGAGGGACAAAGATCACCCCTCCTCCCACCATTGTAGGTTACGGGCCTTATACAAATGTTACAGCAAACAGACAACAGCCTTGAACCAATACGAAAGGGGTCACCAGCCAATCTCAAAGCAAGATGCCCCACAGCACCCCCTGCTGCCCATTAGAGTCATATGTCCTGCATCATCTCTGTGACAGCAAGCCCACCAGACAGGTGCACTGGACCAGTGGATAAGCCAGGGCACCTGAGTTCTGTTCTCAGCTCTGCCACAGACTCGCTCGGTGACCTTGGGTGTGTCTCTGTGGCTCAGTTTCCCCAGAGTGAAAAAAGGATAAAATAAACCTGATCTTCCTTGTAAAGCTCTTCGAGATCCGTGGAGGAAAAATGCTCTAGAACCATTATCCCTGCCTAGGATGGTGGATGAGAAACGGAGAAATAGCTCCATGGCAGCTGAACCAAAGGCGACCAGTAATGTCTGATTGAGAGCTATAGGGAGGCCCCTTTGCAGCACTCTGGTAGGGTAAAGGGACCTTCCCCTAAATAAGTATCAGGCTCAATAGCCTGTGGTTGCAGGATCTGTGGTGCGGGGTTTAACAGGCGACACATTTTGTCAGTGATGCACGGGGGAGGCATTTTGGGTCATTTATTGCATGTCCGTTGTATGTGATCACACGTGAGACCTGTTCCAGCCTGCTCTGGGGTTACATGTGTCAAGCCAATTATTGTACATAAGTTACAACATGTGCTTTCAGTTCCTGCAGTCCAAATTATATTACCCAGGGTAAATTATCGCCTGTCTGTTATGTCATTATAACGTGGTCATTTATGGTATCACATGTGACATCAACTATGGCATATGCTTTTGGTTATCCCAGGCCCGTTACCACGTGTCATGTCAGTTATCATTGGATTGTTATGGCATGTGGGGTAATTTATGGCCTGCCAATTGTGTGCGGCGACATGGGAGATCAGCTCTGTCGTGTGTCACGCACGTCAATCAGGACTGGGGGTTTGCTATGTCATGTGTGATTTTGTAGCACATGCCAGTTGCGTGCGAGCGCATGTTACTTTTGGCATGTGCTGTCATCACGTGTGCAGTTACAGCATGTGGCATCACTGCATGTCAGTTGCGGCATGTGCTGTCCATGATCTCATGTCGGTTACTGTGTGTCAGGGGGGTTGTCATGGGGCCATCACGGCACAAGAGCCCAGTAACTGCGCATTAGTTAAATGCCGGCGTGTTCCTTGAGGCTAAGCAGCTATAAATCAGGCCCTTCTAACTGCCGCTTAATGCATCTCCAAAGCAATCCTCCTCTATTGGAGCCCAATAACAGCCTGACTCAGAGACAACAGCTCCCAGGGGGCCATGGAGGGAAAACAAGCCCACGCTCCCTGCCTCACCTACTCATGGGCTCCCCCAGGCCCGTCGGAGCAGTGGCCCCTGCACATCCCATGACTCCGGGCAGTGGCTTCTCCAGCCACCTGAAGGGCCTGGAGCAGGCAGACAAGATGCAGCCCCGCCCTGTCCCACTCAGGGAATGTAGAGACCGGGGTCTCCCCATCTCCCAGACTGCAGGGAGGCCAGAACCCAAGTCCCTTTCTCCTCTCTGCCTCTGCCTGGGGAGGCCCTCAGAGGCGGGGAGCTGGAGGGAGGCACAGTCACTCCACTGCAGGGTGAAACCTCCAGTGGCAGGAGCCTCTCTCACCTCTGTGCCACCCGCTGCTATTTCATGCAGAAACAGGATTTTCCTTCACTTCCTGTCCCAAAGCGCCAAGCAGCTGTTGCACAGCTGCCCCATCTCACCCCAGAGGTAGCTGCATTTCAGCAAGGAGGGAAAGTGACCCGTCAGGGCAATAACACATAGCAATGGGGGAGGAGGGAGGAGTTTAACTGAGGAGAGGGGTGGGTTATGAAAAGAGAGGCCCGAGGGCCCAAGCAGCGCCAGGGAGGGACATGGGGTGAGGGAAGCTGATGGTTTCACTTTGCTTCAGACAATGGAGCCTTTCAAGCTAATGGTAATTGAAGCCATGAGGCCTCAGCCTGACACTTGGGAAGAGGAGAAGGTGGTGGAGCTGGAAGGAAGGGGGCTGCCTGGGGGATCCGGGATTGTCTCCCATCCCCCAGCCACATCCCCCACAATTCCAGGGGAGTCCCAGGGACTGACCAAATTCAATCAGCGCTTTGGCTCTAGATGATTAAACCGTTGCTTCCAGGGAGAGCTCAGCACAGTGGTGATGATGACACACACGTGGGGCACAGAAACACACAGGGAGATACAGGGACACTACTGACACACAATCCAGCCTCAGCATCACACTGCCCTAGAACCCCAATGGGCCAATCCAACTTCACTGTCACACGGCTCTAGAACACCCACAGGCCAGTCCAACCTTACTGTTGTGCTGCTCTGGAACACTGACGGGCCAATCCGGCCTTATTGTCAGACTGCTCTAGAACACCCACAACCAATCCAGCCTGATTGTCACATTGCCCTAAAACCCCCATAGACCAATCCAACTCCAGTGCCACGCTGCTCTAGAACCCCAATGGGCCAACCCAATCTTATTGTCACATTGCTCTAGCACACCAGTGGGCCAATCGAACTTCAGCATCACATTGGTCTAGAACTCGTTGACCAATGTCATCTGATTAGCAAACACTTGGGATTTTCATCATCTAGGCCTTTGTCTGCTAATTTAAAAGAGCCCATTAGTCAGAAGAGCTAATGTGGTCTTGGAGGCATAAACAGGAATCTCAAGGAGGAGCAGAGAGGTTATTTTACCTCTATATTTTGCACTGGAGCGACTGCTGCTGGAATCCTGTGTCCAGCTCTGGTGATCATAATTCAAGAAGAATATTGATATATTGGAAAGGGGTCAGAGAAGAGCAACAAGAATGATGAAAGGATTGAAAAAAGAAGCAGCCCTCCAGTGACAGACTGAAAGAATGCAAGCACTTTAATTTCAAAAAGTGAAGATGAAAAGGTGACCTGATTACATCTTTAAATAGCTACACGGGGAACAAGCATTTCATAACAGGCTCTTCAGTCTAGCAGAGAAAGGTCGACCACGATCCAATGGCTGGAAGTTGAAGCTAGACACATTCAGACAGGACAGAAAGGTGTAAATTTGTACCGGTAGGAGTAATTCACCGTTGGAACAATTTACCAAGGGCTGTGGTGGATTCTTCATCACCGACCATTTTAAAATAAAGATGGGATGTTTTTCCAATAGATCTGCTTTAGGAATTATTTTGGGGAAGTTCTCTGGCCTGTGTTATCCAGGAGCTCAGAATAGATGATCACAGTGATCACATCAGAATAGATGATCACATCTTCTGGCCTTGGAATCTATGCATCACTTATCACAGATTTATTCCCCCAAAAGGTACCCATGGGGGTTTGACCCCGCAGTATCACAAGCAAGAGCTACCTTGGGATCTCACTTTTCTGCTCTGTTGCTCAGTTTCTCCAGCTATAAAGGACATACCTCACCCACAGTCCAGGGGCAGGGAGATTTAATACATATTTACACATAAATTATATTGAAAACTGATATGTTATAGTGCTCTCACACCTTCCAAGGGCCCTGAAGCATTAATGAATTAAGACTCATTCGCCCCCAGGGAAGACAGCTCAGTAAAGAGGTCAGCAAGGAAACAGAAGCAATAAATACATTGCTTAGCGAATGAACACATTGGAGATTTAATTGCTATCAGTAGTTAAATGTGTTACAGTCGCGGGCTGAATGGATCCATTCCATCTCAGCAAGTCATAATTCCAGTGACTAATGCGATGTGATTTGTTCCTTTGGGGGGGTGTTTGTAATCTATATTCCAATCCTCAGACTGAACTGAGATAAACTCCCAGCACAAAAGCTCCCACAGTAACATTATTTCTAGAACTAGCTGGAAAAGGGAGAAACATTCTGTGATTGGTTTTTTCCCCACAAAATCCCACTCTACACCCTGCCCCCCCTTTTTATTTAATTTTACAAAATTTTGAAACGTGAAACATTTCAACCTGATTCTGTAGCTGGCAGAAAAATGGGTGAGGGAAAATTCTCTCTCTCTCTCTCACACACACACAAAATTCTCTCTCTCTCTCTCACACGCACACACACACACACACACACACACACAAACAATTCTCTCTCTCTCTCTCTCTCTCTCTCTCTCACACACACACACACACACACAGTCCCTTCCCCAGAGCTGCGCACAAGATGTATCCTGGGCATTTTACAGCCACACACAGCACTCAGATCAGGTGACAATAGTTACAACTTGCCTTCTTCCAACATTGACCAATAGAATGAGGAAAACAGGGTCATTAAATCATAGAGTATCAGGGTTGGAAGGGACCTCAGGCGGTATCTAGTGCAACCCCCTGCTCAAAGCAGGACCAATCCCCAACTAAATCATCCTAAATCCCCAACTAAATCATCCTTTGTCAAGCCGGACCTTAAAAACCTCTAAGGAGGTCATCCCTCCAGATGATCTGCTTCTGCTTTGACTCTTCCCTGGCCCTGCTCCTGAGCCCGCTGACTGGCAGTCACAGGACAGGTAGCCGGATGCTGCTGGGTGTTCAGCCCAGTCGGTGGTGCTAGACAGCGCCTCCTCCTGGCCATTCAGGGACAGAGCCAAGAGGGGCCAAAATCCCTTTGGAGGGCAAGTCCAACCCTGGAGAGAGAGGCGGGGACTCAAGCATCTAGTGGGGGAACGGGGAGTGAGTGGTGGGGGAGCTGGAGTAGATCACATGGGCTAGGGAATATGGTGGCCAGATTTTTTATCCAGACTGCTGGGCACAGACCATCCCTGTCCCCAACCCACCCTACCCAGTGTCACCACCCGGGGGCAGCCTGTGTGCTCAGCTGTGGTGGAAAGGACCCGGGCTGGCGTGCCAGGGGGAGGCATTCAGCTGGTGCTAGGGGGGGCAGGGATTACTGAGGAGATGGGCCCCACCAGACCCTGCCATAGGCAGAGGAAGACCAGGAAAGGGCTGAGCCGAGTGCCCACCCCCTTCTGCCTCCATTCATGCAAAGTGCCTCCTGAATATGCATGAAGGGGCACGGCTCAGGGAACCCCATTCACAAAACAGCTCGCACACGCCAGCTGGATGCTGTGAGGAGACTCATTCTTTTCTCTCCCCAGCCCGGCTATTTTCTCCGGGGAGTGACAAGGAAAAAGAAGGAGTTTGGTTTCTGCTTTCTGTTTATCCAGCCGGCTCGGGCCCATCCCCACTAACGGCAACAATGTCCATGTGTCCTCCCTGGCTTAGGCCCCACCCGCATTCCCGGACCGAGCACTGTCTGGGAGCCAGGACTCCTGGGTTCTCCAGCATACCTCTCCGGCGAGGGGGCGGGGTCGAAGGCTTAGTGCAGGGGGCCTCCTGTGTTCTCTAGAGATGGGAAACTGGGGGCTAGGACTCCAGGGTTCCTTTCCCAGCTCTTGGGCCCATCCCTTCCCTTCCCCCACCTCCATTTCCGGCTTCCTAATTTGTAGCGAACAAAGAGCTGCGAGGGCCTCAGAGGAAGGCGCTGGAGAAGCACCCAAGACTTTAGGTTTGGGGGCCAGAATTCAACAGCGGCTCCACAGGTAAATCTTGGGGTGCGGGGTGGGAGTGTCTGTCTGTGGCTGGAAAGTCTGATTCTCCCCAGTCAAAACAGCTCCGCTTTCATGGGCGGGCGAGGTTGCGGCGTGGGAGATGGGGGTGCTGGAAGCAGCACTGCTGCCCTGCGCCTGAGGGAGGAAAGGCCCTAGGATGGCGAGTGGGGTGGGGGGGAGATCATGCCCAGGGCAGAG
Organism: Dermatemys mawii; assembly: GCA_007922305.1. Classification (NCBI taxonomy): domain Eukaryota; kingdom Metazoa; phylum Chordata; order Testudines; family Dermatemydidae; genus Dermatemys; species Dermatemys mawii. Next base: position 5,627,066 of record ML677399.1, on the reverse strand, counting down.
TCAGCAGCTGGCAGGGGAGAGGGATGGATCCCACTGTTGGGGGTATGGATACAGTGAGCACCAGAAATGCACAAGAGACGCCAGGCAGACAGACCATTGTGGTTCCTCTGGGGTGGGAGGCAGCTGAGTCCCTGTCAGAGAAGCCCCCACCCAGACCCCTCTGCAGGTCAGAGGTCCCTCCCCCCCCAATCTCCTCCCTGCCCCCCCCGCCAAGCCGCTGGGAAACGTGGGGGCTGGTTTGACAGAGCAAATTAAAGTTTGCTGCCCTGGATGAAATGTGAAATGGGCTGAGCAGCCTGATGGGGGGCGGGGAAGAGGTATAGGACAGGCCCCCCCCTCCAGGGGACTGGAAGCAACAGTGGTTGGATTTCTAGGCGCAAAGAAATTGCCATGGCAACTGCTGAGCCCAGCGTCATTTTAACCCTGGCATCCCCTCCTCACTAGCTAGGTAAGATCGGTTCCCTTCCCTTTGCCTGGAGAGACCCTGGTGGCTCCAGGCGCCATCCTCCCCCACTTCTGCCCACGCCAGGTGGGTACAAGACTGGGGTACTGGCGCACACATTGCCTAGGGCCAGGGTAGTACCCAGCACCACCTCAGCTGTGCCCTGTTCTGGCAGAGCAGATGGACTCAAAGATGGAGGGGACACGTGTGTGTGTGTGTGTGTGTGTGTGTGTGTGTGTGTGTGAGAAAGAGAGAGAGAGAAAGAGAGAGATGTCACCGCTTCCCACTGGATGGAAGCAGAACTGCCCGGCTGTGTGTCAGAGCCTCCTCGCTGCTGGCAGCCAATGGGGATTCTCCTTTAGCTCAGGTGTCAGCTTTTCAGCAGAGAAGACACCAGGGTCACTCCCTGCTGGTCCTGGGAAGCTGTGAGCAGCTGCAGGTCTGCTGTGCTATTTGCCTCTTATAAATGAGCAGACTGGGGTGGGGGGAATTGGAAGGGGTGCTCTACCTCCCACCCCCCCTTTTACCCCCAGGACGCAGGCAATGGGGGAGGGGGAAGGATCGGTAGAGAGAGGAGGGGTTTGTAGTGAGTGGACAGGGATGCTCAGCAGAAGCTGGGGGAGGGGGCTTCAGCCAGCCAGGTGGGGAGACACCCTCCAGCCTTTCCATGCAATGGTGTAACTGAACCAGCCCCCTCCCCATCTCTATCTCGATGGTCCCTGTTTCTGCACTGTCTGGCCCTCACTGCTGTTTGGGGACTGGAGAGGGGTTTCAAGGGTGGTACCTCAGAGCCCAGCAGGGCCGACCCACCTGAGATTCCCAGGGAATTTGGGCCCCTGGAGCAACCCACTGTCCCAAACATTCCAGCGAGGGGCGCCAGCTCTGTCACAGCTAGAGATTCGCCTGCTGCGGAGTCACAGGTGGGGGCCCCAGAGATGGCCCGTCCCAGTCCTGCCTCCAGCATGATGCGCCTCTCAGCTGGGGCAGGGCCCGTCTCTCCCCGGGTGTCCAGACAATGCCCAGACCAAGGGGGCCCTGATCTCAGCCCTTGTCCCAGCCCAGCCTGTCTGCTCTACAGCACAGACGAGACAGGACTTCGCCCTCAGCTCCTGCCTCCTCCAGCCGGCTGAACGAACGACCCGTCACATGAATGGGTGACCCAGCTTGTGCAAAACCAGCCAACCTTCGACCTCGGCCCTACCCCACCGGCCGCACATAGCCAGACACTGCGTCTGCCAGCTGGCTGGTGGCCAGGGGCAGGAGATTTGACCCCATGGCTGCTGCAGCCGCCTAGAAACACAAACGAAAAACGGGCCAGTGGCTAAAGCACGGGACTGGCCTTCGCATCTCTGGGCCTGGCTCGGACAAGGAGGAAGCAAAGAGCAAAGGGGCTGGAGGCCAGGACTTCTGGGATCGGCTCCTGATTTTGCCATCGCTGCCTGCGTGACCCTGGACAAATTTCACAGCAGGCACCTTTCTGCAGAGGTAAGATGGGGCTGCCCACTTCGATCACCCCTGAAAGTCTGGCCCCACTGAGAGCTTGGGCAAACTCATTGATTCCCAGCTTCCCGAGCCAAAAGGAACCACAGTGATCATCCCTCTGACCTGCGGAACTCAGACAATTCCCAGAGCCGAGCTTCCAGACACACGTCCGCTCTTGCCTTAAAGATGGTCGGTGATGCAGAATCCTCCACAGCCCTTGGGAAATTGATCTGGTGGTTAATTACTCTCACTGTTAAAACTGAACACCTGATTTCCAGTCTGAAGAGGTCTAGCTTCAACTTCCAGCCATTGGATCATGTTCGACCTTTTTTTGGTCACTGCATCCCCCTGGGAGCTCCTGTTCAGCTGATTCTCCACCACACTCCCCAAGATCCTTCTCACGGTCCCCGCTTCCCAGGATCAAGTCCCTGTCCTGTAAGTCTGGCTCCACTCTTTGTTCCGAGCTGTGTACAGCCCTATTAAAACATATCGTTTGCTCGCGCTCATGGACGAAGCGATGCAGATCGCTCTGTCAGTGACCTGTCCTCTTCATTTACTGCTCCCCCAATCTTTGGGTCCCCTACAAACTTTAGCAAGGATGATTTTAGGTTTTCTGCTGGGTCACTGATACAAATGTTCAAGAGGGTGGGCCCAAGAACCGATCCCCGCAGGACCCCGCGGGAAACACGCCCGCTCGATGACAACGCCCCAGTTACAATTGCATTGTGAGGTCCGTTTTTAATCCCTTTAATCTGGGCCGTGTTCATTTTAGATCCTTTGCGGGGTTTTAAATCAAAATGTCAGACTGCGCTGAGTCCGACACCAGGCAAGCATCTCGGGGTGTTCTCTCTCTCTCTCTCGGCTTCTCTGGGAGCAGAATGGGTCAGCCCTCATTTTGGCCCACTCCGATCCAAGAAAGAAGACCCCTGCAGGGGTGGATGGGGACACAGCCTCCCACACCCCCTGGAAACCCGCATCCTGGAAACAGTGGGAATCCCAGCTTCATTCCATATCCCCCCGTCTCCCTTTATCTCCCCTGGACCATCTGCTTAGTGTGGTTCACGTGGCCCTGACCTGCCATGATGGGAATTGCTCTGCTACCAGCTGACCCCATTTGGGCAGAACTAATCTCCTGGCTTCTTGCTCTCCTGAACGCTGGCGCTGCCCTAAATACAAGGGCTTGGGGGGTGGCAGAGAGAGGGCAGCTGGGGTGGGGCCTGTCGCTCTGACAGGATGTAGCGCAGGAACAGGGACGCAGGAAGCTGGTTTGTAACTAGGGGAAACGGCCCAAACAGGGTTCTCCCGCGGTTCCTTCCTCCCTCCCTCCGCATCTTCCTGTCTTTGTCCCTCGCCATCCATCGCTGTGCACACAGGTGTGCGAGTAATTAGAGCAAGGCAGCCGGACTCCTGAGTTTTAGGCCAGCTCTGGGATTGGAGTGGGCTCTAGTGGTTAGAGCAGGTGACTGGAAGTCAGGGCTCCTGGGTTCACGTGCCCAGTCCATGATAAACATCCTCACAGCGACGACTCCTCCCGCCGCTAACACTCTGTATGTAGCAATGGCACCTGGCATTTGAGGTGCCC
>ML677399.1:5610242-5623550 GCA_007922305.1 Dermatemys mawii | reverse complement strand
CTGTCCCACAGGGGAGCTGGGCCCCCTCGTTAATATCGACCCTGCGCCGGGTGGGTTTGGACGTGGATTTAGCCCCGGCACGTGCCCGGCCACCCTTTTAATTTTGCAGCGGGTTCCGAGATGGAGTCAAAAGGGTTTTTTTTAAATCTCCGACGCAGGAAGAGCTCTTCCTTCAGCTGCTTGTTTACAGATTTGCAGATGAGCCTCTGTGGGGCCAAACCACGGCCGGCCGACTGCGGCCAAGGGAAGAACCGATTTAGCCTCAGCGGATTCAGTGACTGTCGCTTGGCTATTTGCAGGATTATTTCTGGGGGATGCTCTGCAGCAGCAGCGAACGCAGCGGCTTTTCTAGCCGCGTGAGCTGACTGGGCAGATCGCATGGACGAGGGATGAGCTGGTGGCTCGGGCACTGGGCCACTGCCCAAGTCCAAAATTTCGGTGCCATTGAGCTCCTCAAAGCCCTCACAACGCTGGTGCCCAAGTTTCTGCCTCAGTCCGCCTCTGTCCTGGCTCCCCCATCTGTGACATGGGGAGGGCAGCGCTATTGATCTGGTTGTGGAGCAGGGCCCGAGGGTGCTAGGTGCTGTACAAACACAGTCTCTGTCCAAGCAAGGTGGGAGAACCAGTAAAAGGCCAGTAGGGTGCATTCACTTCAATAGCTCAGGCCGGGCACCTGAGGGGCGCGCTGGTCTCGATGATGAGAGACAAATTACGGAAACGAGGGGAACATTTTTAAAAGCCGGGACAACGCTGAGGACCGCGGAGAAGCAGGGGGTCTTCAGAACTCCCACCCGGCGGTGGCCTCGGATGTAAACCTTGGTGTACCTGAGAGCTGCAGCGGCAAAGACCAGGGACAACCCAACAAAGTGGAAGCTGGGGAACGGCCTCAAATGGGAACAGACCCTAGACAAACAGGGACTCTCCCTAACATAGTGACTCTGGCCAGTACCTGTACTCCTGAAGAACCAGGCTACATAAGGGACATCACCCCGGTCTTGGCTGCAGTTTGGAGTGACCAGGTACAATGGTGATCGAGGGTCACGGTGGATTCTCCATCACTGGCCAGCTTTAAATCAAGATAGGATGTTTGCCTAGAAGATCACCTGTGGGTTCCAACAGGAATTAACTCAGGCCCTTCTCTGCCCTGGGTATCCAGGAGGTCAAAACTAAATGGTCACAATGATCCCTTGACATCAGATCTCCTGACTCCCAGCTCAGGGTTCTGGGCCCTGCTCCACGCTGCATCCCCCCTTCCCCCGACTCCTCCCTTCCCCCTGCAACAGCTGCACAGAGCAATTCTCTGTGGAGGAAAACGCCTCTGGAAGCAGCAAAGAACGTGTTGGGCCAATTCCTTGGCAGCCCAGGCCCTGGGGAGGCACCATCCCACTGGCAAAGCATCATTCTTTACACAACCAATTGCCCCAGAAGCGATTTTTAAAAACAACAAAAACGTACGACGTGGAAAATACGCCAACTCAGGCGCACAAGCCGGAAATGCATCATGTGGCTGGCTCACCCGCAGGACAGCGTGGGGCACAGGCGTCAACTCCGTGGGTGCTGCGGGGCTGGAGCACCCATGGGGAAAATTAGCAGGTGCTCTGCCCCCACCCCTACCTGGCCTCTTCCCCTGAGCAAGCTGCTTGGTCGCTCCTCCCCCTCCCAGCACTTCCCGCCTAACAGCTGTTTGGTGACACTTAGGACTTTCCGGGAGGGAAGGAGAGGAGTGGGGATGCAGTGTGCTCAGAGAAGGAGGTGGTAAAGAGGCAGGGCAGGGGTGGGGACTTGGGGGAAGGCAGTGGAATTGGGGTGGGGAGAGGTTGGTGCAGCAGCGGGGTGTCAAGCAACCCCCGGAGCAGAGGAGAAGCTGGCGCCTATGGTGTGGGGTGTCTCTGTACAGGCTCCCCTTCCCCATGGTTCTTCCACTGCCCCTCAATCCTGACCCATATCCCCCTACTATCCCACCTGGGGCATCCCCTCCCCCAGTTCTGCTGGTGCCCCCCAATCCCGACCTGTGGAACTTTTTCCATTTTGAATTCTGATAAATAACAGCAAAAATTGTTGCAAGAATGTCATTTGTTTTCTCTCCAGCTTTGCAAATAACAAGGGGGGGCGAAGCAATTCCCATGAGGTCACCCAGCCAGCCTTGAGTAGAGCTGGCAAGAGAGCCCAGGAGTTCTGAGACCCCAGCAGCCCCTAACCACTGCTCCACGCTGCCTCCTGCATGCCAGCCTGATGTTTCATGGCCTCTGCAGCCCCTGACCACGTGTGCATGCTGCTTGCCACATCATTCCCACGTGCGGCCCAAGGCTAGGTCATAGCAAGGGACATGAAAACAAGAAGCTCAGCGCATCCTCTTGGAAGGGAGACTATCCTACTTGGGAGCAGCTTGGCTCCGTGGCTGGGTGCCTGGCCTGGACGTCAGGAGACCTGGGCTCTGTCTGTGCCACTGCCATGCTGGATGGCCTTGGGCAAGTCCCTTCCCCACTCTGTGCCTCAGTTTCCCCTCCCACCTAGATTCTCTTGGGAGACTTTCCCTAGCTCGGGCAAGTTTCCCTCACTCCCTGCTCCTGGTTACAGCACTCAGCGACTCCCTCATCCTGCCTGCAGACCCTTGTCATGCTCTCTCTCTGTCCGATGGAGCCAGCTCTCATTGTCTCCGCTCCCCAGCCTACGATCCTTTCTCTGACTCATCTCTCAGCCCTCTTCAGAATGTCAATATCTTCCTGTTAACAAGGCATCAACCATGACACCCCGAGAGCTCCCCGGCGTGAAGGCCTGGTTCTCAGTCAGCTCCCTACCTGCACCAGAGCAGGAGGCTTTAAGCCATCTTTGCACTCTCCATATTCTAGGGCTGTGCTGTGTCAGTTAGAGCAGCCTTGGGGCTGCTCTAACCTATGCTCTGCTCCCCATATGCCTCTATGGCCCCAGCAAGCAGAAAATGGCAGGGCCCAAGGCATTCCAGCCACACACCTCATGCCAAGGGTTGGGTGGGTTCAGACCTGTCATGACAACCCAGGGGGAATCTCAGAGGGCCATTCCCAGCCAACACTTGCAGAGGGGCCTGAGTGTGACTGAGGGGCTGGGGGAGCAGAGCTTTTGGACCCAGGGTTCAGCCACTACCAGGCATGTGACACCGGGGAGGTTCCTAGGTTTCAGCCCTTTGCGGCTGTAGGGTGCCCAGATGTCCTGATTTTATAGTGTCAGTCCCGCTATTTGGGGCTTTTTCTTCTATCGGTGCCAATTACCCCCCCCCACTCCCCGTCCCAATTTTTCACACTTACTAGCTGGTCCCGCCCAGGCGGGGCGGGAGATCAGGCTCAGTGGAATTCCCACTGTAGCAGATGTGGAATGTTTAACCTGACCCTGGGCTGAGATCCCCCGTGTCTGCTCAGAGCCCTGCCAGGTTCGAGTTTCCTCCAGACAGCTGGAAATAATATCAAGTTGAACGAGGCAACAATGGAGCCGATTTCCTCTCTGCCCCCACTCTCTCGTTCCTTCGCTCTTTCTCCATCTTTCTTTCCTTCCTTCCTCTGATCTCGCTCCGTCGCCCTCAGCTCCAAGCAGCAGCACCCCTCATGCTCTTTTCACACCCCTACTGCGTTGTGTGCCCCCTAACACTTGTCGTCCCCCCCCGCACAAACACTGTGGATTGAACTTGGCCAGTCAACGCAAATCCTGCAGCAAGCCGGCCCCCCCCGGAAATGGAATGGAATGTCCGGTCGGCCGCTGAAGCCCTGCAGAAAAGCTCAGGGACACAAACAAAAGACGAGCAGAGCTGGGGGGGTCGGTGCACGCCTCAAACAATGGGGCTTTTATTCGGCGATCCCAAGCACCCAAATCCCCGGGACAATGCCGAGTGACTGGCAGCCCTGTACTGCCAGCACAGCACTGGCACCCGGAGAAAGAGAGGCCTTTCAGAGACAGGCCTGACGCGTTAACTGTTTCTGGGACGGCAGTTCGTCCCCAGAGGAGGCTAGACACCACGCGGCATGCTGGGGAAATCCAGAGGGACAGAGCTCAAGATCCTCCTGTTCCAAAAGCACAGCCCCCTGACGGGGAATCACCATCAGCTATGTGCACTACGGGGCCAATGACACATGGAGGAGCAGCTTTAATTCTGCCATCGGGGGTGCACTCACGCACTAGCCCAGCTCAGCCCAGGACTTTGTAACGATGCAGCCACTTCTCTCAAAGCCCTTTCCAAACATTCCTGAATCGAGACAGCCAAAGCTGCTGAGCAAGGGGCCAAGTATCATCATCCACATGTTGAACGGGTAAGGAAACTGAGTCAGAAGGTGACTCACCCAAGGGTTTGCTGAAGGCCTATGGCAGAATCAGGAATAGAAACCAGTTCTTACTGCCAGCCCCCGCTCAAGCCACTAAACCAGAGTCCACTCCTAGAGCCAGCGAGACCCAGGCGTCCTGACTCCTGCTCCTTGAATATCATGATGAGACCACCCTCCCTCCCAGAGGTGGGACTAGAGCCCAGATGTTCCTGCTCCCCGCTTTAAGCCCTAGATCCCACTTCCTCTGTGAGTCCTGGTCAGAAGAAAATATTTAAAACCGAAGGGGGAACTACACAAAACAGGAAGGGTTTTCCCAGCCCATTTCACGAGTTTAAACACAAGCCCCCTGGGCTGGCAAATCCACCCTGTTCTGGAACCACTTTGCACCTTTCTCAGCTCTCAGTAGAGATGGGTGACAATTTTTGGCCAAAACTTGGAAGAAAAATACCAATTCAACTAAACAAATGTCTCGCTAATTTTGTGGCATTTGCACTGAAATCGTTCCCTTCAAAACAAAACAAATTTGGGGGTGGGGATGGAAGGAGAGAGCAGATTTTTTTTTCCAATTTCAAAATGACTTTCCACATTTCGTTCAGTTTCATTTAGAAAAAATGCAAACCCGTCTAACCAGGCTCCAATCGAACCGAACCATGCTGACTTTTGTCAAAGCAAAAATGTTTTTGTTTCACCCAAAACATCGGGGGTTTTGTTTTTTTTACTGGTGAAACAAGAAGTAAAATTTTGAAAATGTTCATTTTCTGTCCTACCCAAAGAAACTTCCCACCCCCCCTCATTTCTCAAAATGACCAGTGAGTAAGGAGGGAAGGCGAAAAAGCAAACAAAAAAGAAAATGATTCTCCCAGCTCTAGTGGTTATGACCTTGTTTTGCACCTGCAGCCAGATAAAGTCTCCCCAACCTCCCCTTCTTGCCCCCCACCAAGGAAAAATTGGGACAGGTGGTTCAGATTCTCTCATAGTTCTGCGGCCAAAAGAGCCATTTGAGCAGATTTCCCAGCACAGCCACAGTAGGGAAGGGCGAAGGCAACACCCGCTGTAACCGGCCACTTCTCTTTAGTGGGGAAATGGGAAGCCCATCGGTGGAATATTTTGCTATGCAAATCACCAGCAGTGTCATGCTTCAGGGCAGAAGCCAAGGGGTCAGGAGGGAACTGACCAGGGTGTAGCAGATTCTCCCATCACTTGAAGGATTTTTTGTCCCCCCCACACTGCTCTCGGGGGAGGTGCTGAAGCCAGAGGCCACAGCCCCCCGATCCTGATCCAGGAGTGGGGCTGCTGCTGGGTTAACCTCTCATAGGCTGGCTGCCACGTGTGACTTCATGCTGTTAGAGGAGCCAAGTGGCGTTGGGAGCTGTTGGACATTGGGCCTCCACATCCTCCTCTCACACACGTAATGGTTTCACCCAGCTGAAGGCCTTGCAATGAAGATAAAAGCCCTACTAGTAGTGACAGCTGTTGGGGGAGCCTCCTTTAGCCCACGTGGTGAGGCTGTGGGGAGAGGGGCCCTCGTTCACACTCTGTCAGGGAGAAATTGGTGCTTGGCAGGCGTAGACCGACCAGTGCCCCAGTCAGACCTGCAATGCACAGGGGGCCAGTGCCAGGTCGTACACCAGATGAGCTGCCAGCTGGGACAAGATGCACGGAGAGCGCCATTAGGTCAAGACACAGAGGGAAGTGTGGTCCAGTGCTGGACCTGGGAGTCAGGGATCCTGGGTTCCATTCCCAGCTCTGCCTTGCTCAGCCACTTTGGGCAAACTCACGGTCTTCCTGTGCCTCAGTTTCTCCATGTAATATGGAAATAATGATATTGGCATCTGCCACAGAGGCCTTAATGGCTGTTTCTAAAGGACTGGGAAGTGCTCAGATGACAGAGGCCGGGCGAAGCATCGTTTTAATCACATAGACTCAGCCCCACCTGGTTGGCGTCCGATAGGAGCTGGTCACCTGGAGTCTTGAACTCATGTCTCCCAGGTGAAAGTGACCCACCCTGTCCCCTGGTGATGGGCGTCGGAACAACCATCCCAGATGAGTGATACGCAGGGCAGAGTCAGATGACAACAGACATGATGGTTACAAGGGCGGGGGGTTCATTACAGAGGCTGACACACACAGACAGATCCTGGGGTTCTCGCTAGCTCCTGGCCTGCCGTACCCATCCCTGGCTGGATTTAGCAGCCTTGCCACCGGCCGCCCGGTGTCCGCAGGGTGAAGGACGCTGGCTTGAAGGGAACGTCTCGTCCATTTTGCAGAGCCTTTGGCGCTCCTCTTGGTCCCTGCCTAGACTTGCCCAGGGAGGGGAGAGGACAGTTTCACTAGGGTTTCTCCCAGCTCCCTCCCAAACCTCAGTGCCCGTTTTGGGGCAAATCCGTGGCCTGGGGACTGGCAGAGCTGAGGAGCCAGTGGGGAGAGAGCTGCACCATTTCTGCCCAGTCAGGACATTGTCGGGGGGCTGGGGGGGACACAGAGAGTAAGGTTCATTTTCTGCTAGGAGGGGGTGCGCTGTGAGGAGCTTGACTGTGTAATCAGTGTGGGGGTGGGTGAGCGCAGCAGGTGTGTGATGGCGGCGTGTTGGGTGGGCGTGCATGTGAAATGAGTGTGGCGAGTGTGCCCCGAGTGTGTCATGCATGAGTGGGGGGGGGAAATGTGGTGAGCGTGTGCTGTGGGGAATAGAGGGATGTGTCGGGTGGGGCATGTCTTGCACATGGGTGTCACGAGTGTGAGTGTGCGAGGTTGGGTGTGCAGTAGGGGTGTGCTGTGCGAGAAAGGGCGTGTGTGTGCGCGCCTGTATGGGGGTGAATGCACCGCGTGGATGACTGTCCGGATGAGGATGTCGCACGTGTGTGTGCAGACGCGGTGCGTGTGCAGTCAGTGTGTCGGGTGTGTGTCGCCCAGGGAGCCTGAGTGTGTGAGGAGCACGTTGTGTGTCGATGCACTTGAGTGCATGGGCATGTCTGGCAGCAGGAATCAGGCCCAGTTTGGGGAGGGGGGTCCTGCCCAGAGCGTGGGGCAGAGGGGCCGGGCCAGGGCCCATCAGGCAGTAGGGTCGGCAGGAAGAGGGGGGACAAGGCAGCCGGGTCAGTGGGCAGGGCAATGGGGCACAGAGGGTGATGACAATGCTTCTTCCTCCTTTCCCGGCCTCTCCCCACCCTGCTCAGCAAGGGCAGGGCCCCCGGCCGGCTGCTCCCTGCCCCTTTCACTCAGTGCTGGCGCGTCTGGCCTGGCGCTGCCAGCACGGACTGGCAAAGCAGGATTGAGCGACGCCCTGGCTCCCTTGGCAGCCATGGGCTGTCAGGCCCAGCCCCATGCCCCAGATTCCCCCCCACCCCACCCACATGTGAGCCTCCCCCCAGGACGACTCCTTAGCACCCAAGTAGCACCAATATAAAAGTCTCCCGCTGACATTACACCCCAACCAGCTCCGGGGATGGCAGCTGCCATTTCAAAGCCGGGGCACAAGGGAACCCAGTAGCCGGGCTCCAAACAGGGCCCCAGCATTGCGATGGGTTAGATCGGTGGCTTGCAGCCTTTGTTCGTTGTCAGACCCTTGCAGAGTTTTGAATGGAGGGGTGGGGGCCCCTTTGGAAATCTGCAACCCCCCCCCCCCCCCGGGGCCTGCAGACCCCAGATTGAAACCCACTGGATTAGCTAGAGCACTAGAGGGATGGTAAAGGGCTGTGTGTGGGGATGGGCTATAGGGGACATACGGACATGGAGATGGATAGATCCTGTCAATGCGTGGCTACAGTCACAGCCACCAAGGATTTACCCCACTACAGCGAGCGACGGAGGTGCCTGGCTGGGGAATGTGGGACGGTCTGGGACGGGGGAGACGCAGGCCAGGGAGGTGAGCCAACCGCCAAGGCCACCGAAGAGGAGCCAACAAGGCACTGAGAGGGAGGCGGCCGAAGGAACCAACTCACGAGAGAGCAAATGACAAAGGTGGGTGACTTGTGGGACTGGCAGCCCGGGGGCTCCGTGGACAGCAGAGAGGTCCAGGGAGTGGGGAGCAGCCCACAAGGCTCACAGAGATATGGGGCAGGGCACGGGGGTGTGGAGCTTTCGGAAAGGGCAGGGTGATGACACAGATGATGGGAAACAGACATTTTGGCTCCTGGGTTCCTCCACCATTACACGGGTGAAATTCTCAACACTTCCCCCTGTGTTTGCAGCTTCAGTGCCACCTTGACATGTGGATGGCACGTGTGCCATGTCTCCCTCTAGTGGCTGGTCAGCCGACAAGGATAAGGCCCTACTACTGTCGCCTGCTAACAGGGCTGCTCCTTTAGCTCAAGTGGTAGAAGACCATGTCTTTAATGCCAAAGGTCCTGTCGTGGCCCACAGAGAGGATGGTTATGACGAGTTTGCCACATACAGTGGTACGGTGGGGAGGGCACAGAGCTGGGACTTGGGAGATCTGGATTCTATGCCTGGCTTGACGTGGGCAGGTCACTTCCCCTCTCTGGGGCTCAGTTTCCCCTCCCATGCTTTTCTGTCTGGTTTATTCAGACTATTGGGAGTAGGGACGGTGTCTGTGCAGGGCCCTTGGGGCCTTTGTGTACCGTCAGACACAGCCAGAACTCCAGCCGTTTCTGACGGTGAACACAGACGGCTGCAGGGACAGGAGACAGGGAGCGACCTGTATCCCACGGGAGAGGGTGGGGTTCAGGGTTCATAGCTGGCTGATCTGCAGATCCAAGAATCCAAAACAGCCAACTGCAGAGCTGGGTACAACTGCACCTCCCCCGCCCCCCAAGTCTGCACAAGTACCTGCCCTCCTGGCAAGGGTCACGTGATTGGGAGACCACCGGGGCACAGGCCTAGCCCTCCAGGGTGGCAGAGGAGCCGGCGATCGCCCTGGCGTAGAGAGGAGGACGCAGCCGCATGGGGCTGGAGCAGGAGTTCTCTGCCAGGCCCCACGGCCCGCGTGCCGATGAGACACAGGGAGGGGATGTGACGAGAGCTGCCAGCAATTTCCGATGCGATTGTTTAATCACCAAAGGCACGAGGGTCGGGGGCCGGCTGCCTGTGAAGTGGGGAGACTAGAGAACGGCAACTTTTTGCTGCCTGTCACATGACACAGCCCGGCCAACGCCCGCATCACACTCGCCCTCCCAATCTGTCCCCTTTCCCCTGCACTCCTTCCCCGCATCTCTTCCACGCTCCCCCCTTCCCCTCGGCCGGAGAGCTGGGAAATCTCTCCTTGACCTCTCTCCAGGGGCCCACCCCCCCGCCCCTTCCTTTGGCCCCATGCCAGGCTCCGCCCAGAGCCCCGGATGGCTGCTCTCGAGGGGTCCCCGCAGCACGGCCACCCGGGTCGGCTCAGAGCCGAGCGGCCCGGATCCCAGCGCTGGAGTTAATCTGCCATTAAAGCGCATGGAGCTGGCTCGAGAGCCCAGGCTTTCTGCGCTGCTGGCTGGAGCGGGACTGACAAGACCCAGGCTCCGCTCCCTTTCACCCCTTCCCCGCAACACCTCTTCCCTTCCTCCCACATCGGGGTCGTAGCTACCCTAGGGTGGATGCAGCCAGTATCCACCCATGCGGGGCTGGGAGATTGGGGAGGGGCTGATGGCTGGTGGGCATGGGGAGGGGAAGGAACAAGAAGACAAGGGCTCTGTGAGGTCTGTTGCTCAGAGGGAGCACTCTCAGGCCAGTGGGTTTCCCGAGTGGTGGGGGGTTTAGGAGCCCCGGTACAGGATGCTTAAAAGAGCTCAGATTTCCAGGAAGTGCTCCCCAAAAACCTGCATTGCTGTTGACCATCGCGGCTGCAGCAACTTTCGCTGGTGGGCAGCAGGACCAGCGACCAGCCCCTCCCGCCACAGACAGCCAAAGAGCCCCAGGGTTCAAGTCTGTGTCAGCTGCCAGGAGAGAGGGGACAGCCCTGGGGGAAGGGCACTGGCGGGGGGACCCAGGATTTTCAGCACACTGGGTGAGGAAAAGTCGGTTCACGTGCCCGGATAGGAGCTAGGGCTCTGGAAAGTCCATCCCTGAGCTCTCGGGAACGCGGCCTGCTGGCTCCGGTGCATGTGGATAACCAAGGGAGGGGCTGGGTTACCTGGTGCCGTGTGTGCACCAGGGCGTGGAGACCAAGAGCTGCAGGCTCCTTCTAGACCCAGGCCTTTCCACTGCTCTCTGATCAGCTGAGTGTGGGTGTGTGGGGTGTGTGTGTGTGGGGGGGGGGCTCTCTTGATCTAGATACACAAGGCCTCTGATTCTCCTTCACAGGAGAGAGGGAGTTTGTCAATTACACTTCCTGCCAGAGGCCTCTACATGGGCCTTGGAGCAAGTGAGGACCAGGCCCCACAAGGCCGTCACCCAGCACCAGAGACGTTCCCATCTCAGGGGCTCCAGCTTGGCCACTCACATGCAGGAGGCTACAGCACAGGAACGGCGGAGGATCGACAAGAACAACCCCTCCCGCCCCTTCACCTGCGGCGCTCTAGAAAGAGCTCCCTGCCCCCCAGGAGAGCGCAGTATCATGATGTGATGGGCGGGTAAACTGAGGCACGGAGGCCATGACACTCCCAAGGCCAGGCACAGAGTCAGCAGCGGAGGTGGGGATAGAACCCAGGCATCCTGATTCCACCCTGTGCCCTGGCATCTAAACCCTGCTCCAGGGCTGGAGATAGAACCTGATGCCCAGCTCCCCCAGATCTAACCCCTGCGCCCCACTGCCTCATACCGACCAGGCCTCCAGCAATCCACAGTTGCTGTCTAGTGGCCCGAGATTAAGCATAGTTAGGAGCATCACCCCACGGTACCTACTGCAGGTGCAGTCAACTTTAGGGGCAGGCAGCTGGGAAAGTTGGCAGGGAGGCCCACACCCCTAGGTGCAGTGCCCAGAGACAGATCCCTGCCCCTTCCAGCTCCCAGGTGAAACAGACACAAGAGAGGCGCTGCCCCCCGTGTTACAGGTGGGGAGTCCAAAGGAGTCAGGCAGGGACTGAGCCCAAATCTCCCACCCGCCCCGCCCTTTCCAAACTCCCAGGGGTTCCCACGCTGCCTCCCCAGCATGTGGCCCAGAGATTCTCTTTGCAGAGGGGTCCCAGGGCAGCCCAAACCTTTGCCCCGAAACAGCCTCCCCAGCAGAAAAGAACTGGATCCAACAGCTTCCCTGGGCAGCCACTGAATCACGAAGGCGGGTCGTGACATGGCTGGTCCCTGGCGTGGGCATTGCCTGGCTCTGAATTTCACCACTTCCCCTCTGGGCAGCCCCAGCCCTGCAATCCCCTCCCCACTTCCCTCCAGATCTTCGGGGGAAGCCCCCGGCAACCGGGCTGGGGCACTAGCCCAGACAGCCGGGGAAATGGAAACTGACCAGAGGAAGCTTCGGTGTTTGGGGCCCGGGGCGGATTCGCAGCTCCAGTGGGGTGGGGAGGGTCCGGCCGGGTCCCCGCGGGGGCGGCAGCGGAGGGGTTTGCCAAGTTCACCAGCTCTCCGGGAAGGGAGCTGGGTTTGTACAGCACCGAGCACAAGGCAGGCGGCGTGCCGGGGGCACACGGCGGGGGTGGGGGGCGGCACCAGCCAGGCACAAGGGGGAACGAGGAGCCGGGCGCTTTGGCGGGGTTAGAGGGACCGATCTTTAACCCTTCTAGTGCCGCCCCCAGCGCTGCTCCGAGACCCCCAGAGCCCCCAGGGCGTCAGCGCCGGGCAAGGCTGCTTGAGGGCGGCGGGGACTGAAATCTCGCCCCCGTCCTTGTTCCGCCGGGAGCGGTCGGGGCGAGGCTCCCGCCCGGGGCTGAGCACAGAGGAAGGGCAACCGGGCGCATCGGGGCTCGTCTCCCCGGCGCAGGAGGGGGCCCTGCGGCCGGGCGCTCGGGGGAGTCGGAGCTCCGGGGAGAGCCAGCGGCTGGCCCGGAGCCAGAGCCGGGAGAGGCCCTGCCATCGGCCGGGGCTGGGGGGCGACCCGGTGCCCAAGCCCCGATTCCTCCCGGGGGACGGGGAACGACCTCCCTGGGCCGGCCGGGACTTCGGGAACCAGGCGATCGCGGCGACTTACCGGCACCGGGGCTGGCTCTGGAGACCCGCAGGGGACGTGTGTTGGGGGGGCGCTGAGCCGGGGCCGGTCCGCTCGAGGCTGGGGCTGGGGCGGGTCCCGCCGCGCCTGGCTGCGGGCCGGGCTCGCCTCCCGGGGGCAGCGGGCGGCTCGGAGCGCCCGGTGATGTCAGCGCCGGAGAGCGAGCGAGGGAGAAGGCGCCTTTGTCTGCATCCTCCTGGCTCGCCGGGCTGGGGAGCCTCCGCCAGCCAATTTAACCCTTCGCGTCCCACGCCCCTGCCGCAGGCCGCCTCCCCCGCGCCCGCCCCCTTCGCCGAGCCGCCGGCCCCAGCCCAGCGCCCCGGGGTGCGCCCCGCGGGCCGGCCCGCCCGGGAGTGGCCAGGGGCGCACCCGGCGCTTGCCGGGATCGGCCCAGGTGCCTCTGGAAAGTCCAACCTCCGGCAGGTGCCCCCCCCCCCCCCCCCCCCCGGGGCGGGGCGCCCCCGCCCCCCCGGGGGGGGGGGGGGGGGGAATGGCCCGTGGCGAGCGGGTCCCACCGGAGACTGACACTCGCCCCTTCTCTGGGGAAGGGACCGTAGGTGGCACCGGCAGGTTGAATTTTGCACCTCGTTTCGCCTCAGTCACCTGCGGGGGGATTTACACCCGGGACCCTCCTCAGCCAGTGTAAACGGGCGTCACACCCGGGCCCCTCCTCAACCAGTGTAAACGGGCGCTGCTGGCCCCTGATTCTCAGCCTGTGCCAGGGGCGGGTTTGGCCCCTTTCCCTTCTTCCCAGCAAACAGCAGCTCCTGCCTCCCCAGCAGGTCCCAGACCCAGTGGGACAGAACCTCTGACTCCACAGGGTGACCAGCTCCAACCCCCCAGAAGAGACCGTGCCAGGATCCCAGAAGGGCATTTCCACCCCCTGGCCACTTGCCACCATCCCTTCACACAGGACAGGTGGTTACCCTGCGCTACACTCATGGGTTTGTTATTGTAGGGTCACCCAGCAATGAAAGGCCTCGCTCACCG
>ML677399.1:5585355-5608233 GCA_007922305.1 Dermatemys mawii | reverse complement strand
CCTAACAGCCTCACAATAACTCTGCACCGGGCTCACTCACCCAGCACACTGAGATGCAGCCACCTCTGGGGTGGGGCACGGCAGCTGCCTCACAGCACAGAACAATTTTACAGTTTAGGACAAGAAGTGAAGAGGAGTCTTGTGTCCAGTGTAAACGTCTGAGCGATTTTACTCTGGCAGAATGTAACTACCCAGTGGCGCTGCCTGGAATGCGGCCTAAAGCCTCCATGCTTGTGAAAATGAAGGTGGGAAGGCAGGATCCCGGAGTTCTCCGTCTGACCCAGCACCGCCGTGGGGTCAGCAATGACTCAGGGGAGCGCGCGCCCTATTGATCCTACCCCCCGCCCCCCCCGGTCCTGCAGAACAGCGCCCCCTAGTGTCGCACGGGGGCATTGGGATCAGCACTCACTGCAGGGGGTGCATCTCCTATGGACCCGCCTTGGAAACACACCCATCCCCCAGGTTAGAAATCCAGACTTTCCTGCCAGTGCGAGATGCCATGTGCCAGATGGTGGGAGCAGAATTTCTCCTTGGCCTCCCTCCAGCAGCTCTAAGGACCCTAACCCCTCGGGACCCTTTGTCTCTGTGGCTGTTCTCAGGTCCTCAAATGGCCACCACGGGGCCACATGGGCAGAGGCGAGATGCCGCGATCTGGGCTGACCCCACGGGAGGGGCATCATGCCCTGTTGGGAATGGGCACGGGGCTGTGAGCGGCCCCATGGGCCCACGTACCAGACTGAACCCTGTTTCCCTGTCACGTCCCTCTATCCATCCCCCCTCCCCACTGTCCTCCTGCCCAGGCCCCTTCAACTCAGGCCCCATCAGGGCTTGGGAGCCCATCATCCCACAGCCCTGGGAAAGGCCCTTCGCCTTGGCCTTCTGGCTGGCAGTCCCCCGTCACTGAGACATGGCCAGTAAGGACTGGTCTGATCTAGTCTGGCCTGTATAAACCAGGCTGGGGACCCTGCCCCCGGGATTCCTACAGCCAACTCCAATGGCTTGTGCCCGAACCAGAGCGGGACATTTGGACCCAGGCTCCAGGGAAATCTCCCGCAGGTCGAGGGATCCGTCAGGTCACTGAACGGGGGATCGGAGAGAGGCAGCCTCGCTTCCAGCTGGATCGAGGGACTCTCCGATCCTGCCATCCCTTCCAGGCCAGCTTGGCTCCCACGGTGCTGAGGGGCTGATGGGAGCTAGGCCAGGCCGAGACACCAGCTACAACCATACGGCTTGGCCCCTTTGCCTTGTCCCAGGGCCAGGCGGCAACACAGAGATCCTGCCTCTGGGTGTCTGGGCCCCGGCGCTCAGCTGGGCAAAGCCTGAGTAGATCGGGGTGCGGCTCTGCCATGGATCGGATGGTCCGTGTAGGGGGCACAATCCCTGTGCCATGGCTGCTGTCCACTTGGTCCTCTCACGCCCCTCACCGCTAGCTATGGGGTTGTTCCAGCTTCCTCAGGGCTCCCCGGGGCTAGGGCCTGCAGCGGTGTCTCTCTGTAAGCTCGTGGGAGCCTGGATCCCTTTTGGATCCAGGGTCTAATGCCGCTGCCTGGAGAGCAGGTGGTGTCTGGCCGCAGGCTCAGCTGAGCTCACCTGCCAGGTGCAGGTCCTGCTGGCTGGTGAGAACCCCGGTGGGATTGTGAGCCCCTGCGGAGGATTCGCTGGGCCCATGTGCAGGGGAGGGGAAACAACGGGGCTGGCGTGTCCCCTGGGAGCCGGTTCCATGCTCAGTGTGGTGTTGCAGGAAATGCCTCTCATAGCTGGTGCTCCAGCCAGCTGCGGCCATGCCAGGTTAAACAGCGATGCAGTGATGGGAATTGAACAGCCAACGTGCCCCAGGGACTGCAGGACAGCCCCTTGCCATAGCTGTGCTGATGCCCCTCAATCCCGACCCGCTGCAGCCCCCGGCTAACCCAGCCCTGGGCTCTCCCCACACAGCTCTGTCAAAGCCCCTTAATCCTGACCCACAGCCCCCTGCTAGCCCAGCCATGGGCTTTTCCCACAGCTTTGCTGATGCCCCTCAGTCCTGACCCCCCCTGCTCTCCCAGCCCTGAGCTCCCCCGTCATACATAGCTCTGCCATCTCAACTCCAACACTCAGCCCAGGTTTTGGGTCTGATGGCACCAAAAATGCAACACGCTGCCTCATTAAGCTCTTTCCTTCCCAGCGAACGTCAGTGTCACCCGCTTTCCTCCGCCGTGGCTGCTGGAGGATCACGAGATCAGTCACTCTTGTGCGCTGCCATCTGCCGTGCCCACATCCTGCCCCGGGGCAAAGCGAGATCTGGGGCATTTCCCAGCCGCCGATGCACATGCTGGCCTCTCTCCCCCGTGCTCCCTGGACGACAGGTTTGCAAGAAGCGGCTTGGGGAAGCCGTGGCCGCAGACTCCAAGCGGGATCCAGCTGCCAGGGGCTGGTGATCAGCAGCAGGAAATGCTAGGGAGCCTCACTATTGCGTATTGGCCAAGGCTGTGGGGTTCTCCGGGTGCATTAGCACAGCAGCCACCAGGGGGCAGCAAACAGGGGCAGCAGCTAGTAGCAAATGTGGCCAATAGGAGTTTTCTAAAGCGCCCCGTCTCCCCCACGATTCCTGTTTGGCGCAGTTGTGCTCCCATTGGTCCCAATTCTATACCAACTGGGCCTGATCCTCGGAGTTTGGCCTCAGGCTTCAGTAAAACCCAGGTGTCCTGACTCCTGTTCCAACTTGTGGACACCACTCCCCTC
Source organism: Dermatemys mawii (assembly GCA_007922305.1). Lineage (NCBI taxonomy): Eukaryota > Metazoa > Chordata > Testudines > Dermatemydidae > Dermatemys > Dermatemys mawii. The sequence continues at coordinate 5,605,512 of ML677399.1, read as the reverse complement.
AGGGCCACTCTCATTTATCATTTTCACTCCTGACCTCAGCACAATAAGTGGGAGGGCACTGACAAAGTTTGCAAATGGCACAAAGTTGGGCAGTATTGCCAGTGCAGAGGAGGGCCAAGACATCATTAGTCTGGAGATGGGAAAGTTGAGGTGGGACATCAGAATGTTTTCAAGTACCCATGCAGATCTATAGAATATCAGGGGCTAGAAGGGACTTCAGGAGATCATCTAATCCAACCACTGCTCAAAGCAGGCCCAATTCCCAATTAAATCATCCAACAGATTTTTACTCCATATTCCTAAATGGCCCCCTTAAGGATTGAACTCACAACCCTGGGTTTAGCAGGCCAATGCTTAAACCACTGAGCTATCACTCCCCCATTTAAGAAAGATAAATTTGAACTGAAACAGGGGCAGAAGGGCTACTAGGATGATCCAGGAAATGGAAAATCTGCCTCGTGAGAGGAGACTTAAGGAGCCTAAGCAAAAGAAGGCTGAGGGGAGATGTGATCGCTGTTTATAAATGTATCAGAGGGATAAATACCTGGGAGGAAGAGGAGTTATTTCGATTAAGTGCCAATGTGGCCATAAGAACAAATGGATATAAACAGGTCAACAACAAGTTTAGGCTTGAAATTAGGCAAAGGGTTCTAGCCATCCAAGGAGTAAAGTTCTGAAATAGCCTCCCCAGGAGCAAAAAAACTTAACTGGCTTTCAAGCCTGAGCTTGATACGTTTATGCAGGGGACAGTGTGCTGGTACTGCCTACAACAGCATGTAGCCGATCTGCAACTGCTAGCGGCAGATATCTCCAACAGCCGGAGATGGGGAGGGCTGTGAGTCACTGCAGCGAATTCTTTCCCTGGTGTCTGGCTGCTGGGTCTTGCTCACACGCGCAGGGTCTAACTGATCAACCTGTTGGGGTCGGGAAGGAATTTCCCCCCAGGTCAGATTGGCAGAGACCCTGGGTTTTTTGCCTTCCTTTGCAGCCGAGGGCAAGGGTCACTTGCAGGTTTAAACTGGTGTAAATTGTGGATTCTCTGTAACTTGAAGGCTTTCACTCGTCCTTTGAGGACGTCAGTCACTCAGCCAGAGGTTCGGGGTCTATTACAAGAGTGGGTGGGTGAGGTTCTGGGGCCTGCAGCGTGCAGGGGGTCAGACTAGATGATCATGACGGTCCCTTCGGACTTTAAAGCCTATGAGAGCTAGAACCCAGGAGTCCTGCCCCCGTCCCGCCTCACCCCATCACTCTAACTACTAGACATTGCTATTATTTCAATGTAAACCCTGCCTTGGTGCTGGGAAGCCGGCCACAGCGAGCGCTGTGCGCTGGAGCATCAGCAATGGAAGGTGAACCCGACTAGGCATGGCAGGTGAAATTGCCTAGGCCTAGGACAGACTCAGACTCAGACCAGCTGTTCCGGTGCTGACAGGGCTTCAGAGGAAGTTGCAGGAGTCCCTGGGGTGGTGGGAGGACCTGCCCAGAAGGGAAATCCCCTCCTGACTCCAGTTGGTGTGAGCCCCTCCCCAGTGCATCTCTGGCACTGACTGCCCTGGGCCTCCTGCTCACGGGTGCAGGGGAGGAAGGAGTCACCCAGGGACGGAGGCTCCCATTTGTCCTGCACCAGCCTTGCTGGGGCTTCTGGTGACATTAAGTACATGGAGGGCAGGACCAGCGGGGTTAGCAGCAATACAGGTCATCTCACCCCACAAAGGGGGCACAACGAACTGCCCCCCCCCCCGCCCTGTCGCCTGAGCCCAAAGTCAAGCCAATGCTGGGCTGGCGAGAGAGCCGTCGCCCTGCGACCAGGGGGCACACAAGGGGAAATGGTTTGCCAGTTGGAGGGGCATCACTGGGCATGGCTGGGGCGCTCCGATGCCAAAAGCCCCAACCTGAGCAGGCTGTAGCAGCTCCAAGCCGGGTCCTTGAGTCGCCCCCCCCCCAGGAGCAGAGGAGAAGCTGCTCAGAGCCTCATGGCCGCGGCACGAAGGTAGAACCTGGCACCTCGTGCTCGGACGGCGGTGCCCGGCGCGGGGACGAGGGCGCCCGCCGGAGCCGTGGCGATTCCCCCCAGAAGCGAGGGGCCGTGCACAGAGACGAAGCCAGCACGGGCCAAGGTGATTGGGATCCTCCTTAAGGAGAGCGGTTGAGGCTGCCAGTCCAGTCCCCTTTGAGCTGAGGATCCAGTTAGGACCTGGTTTCAGTTATTCAAGGGGAGTGCTGCCTAGTAGTTAGAGTGAGGAGGGTGTGGCAGGACTCCTGTGTTCTACATTAGCATCACGTGTTACTCGCCCCTCTTGTCCTCATGCCCTCATACAGGTGTGCGCACGCGCACACCCCCCCCCTACAGGTACATGCATGGATGCATGCACACGCACGAACATATATGAACACCCCCCCGGACACAGACAGCCCCCCCCCTTCCCAGGCCCATCACGCTGGTCTGGCTGAGCTCCCCAGCTGGGCCATCGCCTGCAGCCTGCAGTTAATGCAGCGGAGACCTGGTATCCTTGGCAACCCCAGCCACATGGGAACAGCGAGGAGTCACTCCGGCTCAGGCTCTCCCACCCGCCTCTGAGCTGGAGCCTTGGCACAGGTGGCAGGGTGCAGCGTGCCCCTTCTCCTCCTCCTCCATTCAGGGGCTGCCAGGGGGCCCAACAAGGCCGAAGGCTCTGGGCCCAAACACAGGGCGGTGTCCACACCCAGCAGGACGAGGGCTGGATCCTGGGCCCAGCTTGCTCAGAAATGCAACGGGCTGGTGCCAAGGGGTGCGGCGGGCACAACTCCTGTGTTTTAGTCCACACCCGAAATCGAGCGGACCCATCAGCGGTGGGCTAGCGCCCATCAAAGCCCGTTCACCGCCCAGCGGATCGGGCAGAAAAACGACTTTTGGAATGATGTGAACAGCTGAAGCGTAAGCCGACGTTTTGGTGCTGAAACGCAGCAAAACGAAAAATTGTGTCATTTCAATTCCACACACAAAAATTCATTCTCTTTTTTGGTTTTTTTTTCCCCTCCTCGTTTTCCCAGGGGCGCAAAGGGGGGGTGAGTGGGAGGGAAACGGGCAACTGGAAATTTTCCATTTTGAGTCTGTCAAAACAACCCAAACATTGCCACGAAAAAATATCTGCAACCCCAGGAAACTGATTCTAAATTTTCCCAGCACGTCCTTAATTGCCAGAGCTAAATAGTTGCGCCCCTGGGTTTCTTACGCCCTGGGCTTGGGTAGCTCCTGCCACCACCTCGTTTGGCTCATTTATATCAGATCACCCCTCGTTTCGCTCCCTGGTTCCAAGGCCCCTGGCCCCAGGAGCAGGGTGTGGTGCTCTTCAAAGCCCACTGTAGGAAAACCCAGTCACCACAGCTCTGCTCCCGCCTTCTTTAAATAAACTCTTAATAATGACAAGCAAACTCACCAATGAGCTGTTACTGATTATCTGGAGGAGACCCCTCCGCGGTCTAACGCACTGGACTTGGTTTAGCTGGGGACTGATCCTGCTCTGAGCAGGGGGTTGGACTAGATACCTCCTGAGGTCCCTTCCAACCCCAATATTCTATGACAGTCTTAGGACAGACCTCAGTCTAGTCCTTCTCGGATGTGGCTGGTCCTCCGTCCTCCAAACGTGGGCTTGGTCCTTCCTTCCCATCCAGTCCCCGATGGACTAGTTTTGTGGCGTGAGAGTCCAGTCCTGGCTTCTTCAGCTGGGTCCCGGAAAAAAACCCCTCATCGTTTGAACCCAATAAACAAACCAATTCGGACGCCTCTCGTGGTTCTCACTGTTCGTTTTTAATCACGTTGGTTGTTACAAGATTGATCTGTACAAAGTTGTTTAAAAATATACAAATTGTACATTGACTGCCCCCCTGCGAGGGTGTGTGTGTGTGTGTGAGTTGGGGGGGCACCATGTTGTTCAGGGGGAGGGAAGGGAGCATTGTGCTGCAAAGGAACCAGCACAGATCGCGGATTAAATGTCCCCGCAGGGACACCGGGGAAGGGACGAGCTGCCTGTGGAGGAAGGGAAACACGCAGAGTGGATTTTTATCTCAGGTTGGCAAACGGCGATTTTATGGGCCAGATTTCCTCTGATTTGGCCTTCAGTTTGCCTGCAGACTTGTTTACGCTTTGTACTGGACTGACTATGTCTGTACAGGACACAGTTGCCCTCTAGAGGTTGGGATGGGAGCTGTTCTACTGTGTGTCATGACCCCTATAATGCTGAGAGAGAGTGGGGATTCTCCTCTAGCTCAGGGCATTTGGCTTTCATGAGGGGAGGGGTTCGGTTCTAACCCACCATGTTCCAGTTGGGCTGTAACTTCCCCTCTTCAAATTCAGGGGAGGGATTTAAGAGCATAGTGAAAATCGACAGGACTTGGGCTCTTCCGGTGCTTTTGAAACTCTCCCCCTTCGATGTTTGGCTCAGCTGGGTGAACACTGGTCCCTCAGCAGAGAAAGGGCAAACTCTCCCGGCGCTACCCCGGGGAAGGGGAGCAGCCAGGAGGTGCTCATGACACACAGAGGGCGGAGTGGGACGCTCACAGCAGGAGACCTGGTGGCTCCCAACTCATACCTGCTGAGATCAAAATCCAGATGCAGCCAGAAAGATGGCAGGAGAGGGGGCAGACGGACTCTATTGGGGGGGGATTCGTCCCCAGCGGGCCCAGTCCCCCCCCTGGAGTCAGCGTCCTGCAGGGGGCAGCGTGGGGCCAGGGGGACGTCGGCTGCAGTCAGATCCATACAAAAAGGCGGCATTGTTAGAGTCTGGGGGTGTTCTTCGCCCCGGCACGGCCGTGGGCCCGTCACTCCCACTCCCGAGCCCCGGGTGGGGTGTGACCCGGGCCAGGCCTGGCCTTGCATGTCAGGCAGGCGGGGGACGCCCACAGAGAGGCAGCTAATCGTCGTCGTCGTCATCATCATCATCATCATCGTCATCGTCGTCCTCCGTGTTGATGTCCCCCTCCAGCACGTCCTCCAGCCAGTCCTCCAGCTCCTCTGCAGACGGCAGGTCCTCCTCATCGTCCATCTGCATCCAGACGCTGTCGGCCTGAGGGGGAAGGGGGAAGCGGTGAGTTGGTGGGGGAGAGAAGAAGTGGGGAGGGGGCAGGATGACCCAGGAGTCTGGAGAGAGTCATCCCCGGTGCCGGATCCAGTGTAGCCAGTCTCTCTGTGTGACGAGCGGTGCAGGTCTCGGACCGCAGTGTCCGTACTGTACAGCTGCCCCGCCCCCATTGCTAGCCCAGGATCAGGCCCTGGCCTGAGCTCTCCTGGTCCCTGCAAACTCCAGAGCTGGAGCAAGCTGACCGGGTGCCAGGGGGAAGCTGGTCTGGGGCAGCCTAAGGATGTACCCAGCTCTGGGCATAAACAGAGGCCTCCAGACCTGGATCCCCTGTGGCCCCATGCGCTCCATGGGCATTTCGGACGCAGACCAATCCGTGCAGAACACACAGGACCAACGCACGTTGGAAGTGTGTCCCCGAGCTGGGCTACAGCCGGGCTGATTTTCCCTGGGGCCGGGCCATAAGCTCCGGCTCAGGTCTGAAACACAGGCCGCGGGGAGGCAGGGCCCTGGGTTTCCTCAACCCAGCAGGGGTCAAATCCCCAGGGACCGCAGAGACGCTGATTCCCAACCAGACTGGCTCAGACACATGGGCAGGGTCTGTAGACTCACATCCGTGACGTTGACCACGCCGATCTGGGGCCGGGACAGGTCAATATCGAATGTCTTCTCCCAGTATGGAATCAGCTGCAGTGGGAGAAGAAGAGCAAAGGGGCATGAGGGCTGCAACAAAGCCATGCTTGCTCTGCATCATGGCACCCACCACCTAGTATGACGGAGACTCCCCACTAGTTGGTAGCGCTATAGGGCTCATGACACACCATCAAACAGTTCAGGTTTCATCCAGCAGAGGGCAGCGGTGACACACCCCTATTCATTTCCCCCCACATTCTAAAAGCACCATCTTTACCCAGACACTGACCGGCTTGGAGCAATTCCACGGCCGAATGTGAGAACGCCGGGCACCTGGAGGGATCCTCCCTTGGGACAGGCAAAGGGAAGTGGATGGAATAAGAAAGGGGATTCATTATGGAGGCTGCCAGGCACAGACAGGCCCTGTGATTCCAGCCTGTTCTGCCCAGTGCCATTTACACAGTGGGCTGAGCCCACTGGAATGCCCCTTGTTAGCCTCCCCACACCCAAGACAGAGTCACCCCGAGGGGCAGGATGGGGAGCTGGGAACACCTGTTCTCTGGGGAGGGTCTGCTGGCAAAAAACAGCTCTGTGGAGCAGTTTTGGCTCCTATAACACAGTTCACTATCACCTATGAAAATAGGATCAGCTAGCTAATCTATCTCTCTATGGCCATACATCCCTCTATCTATTTATCTATCCATCCATCTATCTATCCCCATACACTCCTATCTATCTAATCTATCTATCTATCCCCATCCACCCCATCTATCTATCTATCCCCATCCACACTATCTATCTATCCATCCATCCCCATCCACGCCTATCTATCTATCCCTATACACCCCTTTATCTATCTATCCATCCCCTCACACCCATCTCTGTCACTCTCCATCTATTCATCCACTGCCCAAAACATTGCTAATCCAGGGTTAAGTTTCCCATTGCTGCTTCTTGCCCTTTCAGAACATTGAGTTCTGCTCCATTTCATCCACTGAAAAACCAGGAAGCACAGAGTTAACACCAGCCCAGCTCCACAACCTCAACTGTGCCTCCTGGACCGGGCAAGAGCCGCTGTGTCAGTGTCTCTCAGACAGGGACGCCCTGTGAGAAGCAGATGGCAGGAATGACGAAGTCCATGGGCTATTTTTGTGTGGCCTGGCGCATCCCACAGCCCTGGACTCTCTCATTGGTTTGCGGGCACCACAACTGACCCTCACCGCGTTGCGGGGCTGTAATGCCTGAACGTAACACGGCCAGACTGGGCCAGACGAACGATCCATCTAGCCCAGGATCCTGTCTTCCGCCAGCGGCCAATGCCAGGTGCCCCGGAGGACACCTGGGCCTGGGACAGCTGGTTTGACTGGGGGCGGGACACTCAGATTGGGGGCGGGGGACATCTGCCAGCTCTGGGGTGTTGGCTGGGCATCTCCCAGACACAGCCAGCTGCAGTCCACCAAGTCTGCCCTGAGTGAGACTTTTACCTTAGTGAGGACAAGGTCTGACCATTTCTCCTACTGTCCCATGGGCTACGTTCCCACCGAGCCCCAAAGCCCCCGGGATGAGAGAGCATTACTGGGTCTGCCAGGGTGAAGGCTGGTGGGGCTGGAGTGGACCTTAACGCTGTATTTCTTGGCTGTCACAGAGGAGGGGCCGTGCAGTCAATATTCTGCCAGCCAGCCAGAACTGTGTGTTAACGATGCTTAGAGGGAAGGAGTCTCTCTATCTGTCTATCGTGACGCTGGCAGACCAGGTGTCAGCTCATGGCAAAGTCCCCACTGCCAAATACCCAGCTCGAATCAATCTGGCTCTCCTGTGTGTTAGTCTTGTTAAAACGAGATTAGAAGAATGCGTTTAGTGTTTAGACGTTATTGAATGCCAGCGAGACGCTGCCAGCATTAATCTCCCTGTACCCTATGTTGTAAGGCAGGCCTGCACAACATACGGCCCGGGGGCCACATGCGGCCCGCATGGGCTCACTGTGCGGCCCGCGGGGGGTGAGTAGGGGTGGGGCAAGCCAAGCGGTGGGGTGGGGGGAAACGGATGGGGGCAGGGCGAGGGTGGGGCTTTTTGGCCCGCAGCTGGTTTTTTTGCAGTAATATGGCCCTCGCTTCTTTCCCAGTTGTGCAGTCCTGTTGTAAGGTAATATCTGAGCGGCGGTATTGGGAGCCTCTGGGACTGTGTAAATCACCATACAGGAGAGAGCCGTGAGCTAGTGAGACATGCTGATCTGCTGCAGAAGGTGTCACATTCCGCCCAACGGGAAAGGTCCATCGCCACCAGATTGTGGGATGTTAAAGAGGACAAAAGACGTTGGTCGGTCTGCTCTCCCCCCATGAAGATGAGTCATGCAAGTGGATTCTTCCACTTGAGTTTTCAGCTAAGGGATAAAAGCCCTTAACAAGAAGGAACTGGATCTCTGTGCTGTTCGGACTCTGCGGGGCAAGGTGTTCTAGGTATAAGCAAGAGATCCTGAGCTGTTTAGGTTAGCCCTGAAGGACAGGTACAACTTGCTTATGATAGAAGCTTCTATTACTTTTAGCACAAGATTGTAACTCATTTGTATATCTTTGTTCACCTAGATCAGTGGTTCCCAAATGGTTTTGTGAACCTCTGGAGGTTCACAAAATATTACAGGAGGTTCTCGGGAAAAAATTTCCTAATGGCGGACAGAGTTGTCTGGAGGGATCCCGGGCATCACAGAACCAGCAGGCCAAAGCCCCTGGACTTCCAAGAGCTAAGCAGATCAAAGTAAGCATCTCTATCACACTGAGGAGATTTAAACTTCAAGACTCCTTATCAGAAATAGAAAGGGAGGTGGATATTTTTTGCTGTTTTTAAAATTAAATAGGAAGCTAGTGTTTTTTTTAAAATTATGATGAACAACAAGTTTAAGCTTTGTTGTAATGTGCGTTGTTCGCCTAGTCTGCTCAAGATGTGAACGCTTGTGTAGGAGGAACGCTTTGAGTTGGCTTCTTAAATCCCTTCCCGCTGTTTCACATCTGATACTCCTTGATGAAACATGGGAGCCTTGTCTTATAACAGGCTTATTCAGTGTGACACAAGCTACAAAAGTGAGATCTTGGAAGAGTGTTGCCATTTTCATAATGTAATAAAAATCCTGTCATGATCAATAATACTTAATTATAAATAGTGTGTAATAAGCATGTCATAAAAACAAATTTGATATTTCCAAGAGCATTGCTTTTATAATTTATATTCGGGTAAGGGAGAAAATCCCAGGAAACATTTATTTTGCAGAGGGGATTCGGGAGCCTTGACATTTTAGTGAAAGGGGATCACAGGTTGTTAAAGTTTGGGAATCCCTGACCTAGATTAACCCTGTCAATATCTCTCGTTTCCTTTTCCTGTTTAATATCTAATCTTCATATTGTTTATTATTGGATTGGCAGCAATGCTACAAGAGTTGTCTTTGGTGTGAGATCTAAGATGCTCGTGACCTGGGGCAAATGACGGGTCCTTCGGGACTGGGCATCACCTGAATATTGCTGTGATTCTTGGTGCAAGGGACCAGTGATCATAGAGGGAAGCTCACCTGGCTGGGGAGGTAGATCAGGGTGTGTGACTCCGTGTGATGGTTGTTACAGTCCTTGTCCTCACAGTACCAGTGTTTTTGTTACAGCTCTGGGGCCGACTCCCTACCTGGGGTAATGGCACTGGAGTCTGGACCATTACACCAGGGCTGGATCTGGCCCTTGCATTTTACTCTCCTGTCCTGTGACCCTGGCCATGGCTGTGACCTGGTCTGGGGAGGCAGAGCAGGGTCCCCTGGTGGGGTGCTCCGTTCCTGGGCAGACAGGCCTTGGGAAGGGTGAGGGAGGGTCTTTCACCGATTCCCCCCTCAGCCTGCAGCTGCGCCTATCCCTCCCGCTGGCCCCCAGCGAGCCCCGATGCCGTACTGTGGCTCTGGAACACATGGGCACCACGTACCAGGGGAAAGTCCTCCGGGTCGATCCAGATGATGCTGAGGTCGGGATTGTCCGTATTGTCCTGGGCAACATCCTTCAGGATCTCCAGGAACTCATAACCGTCTATGCCCGGAGAGAGCAGCGGGGTGAGGGACCAGGGCAAGCGGCCACTGCCCCGGGGAGCCAGGCAGAGCCCTGTGAGCGCCCGGGGAGAGAGGCCACCTCCCCCTCCCCCGCCGCCCCGCACTGAACCGCCTCTTCCTACACAATAACACCCCCAACTACAGATCCCTCCCAGCTATGAACACCCCCAGCATCCCCTCCCAAGCACTCTGCTCCAGCTCCTGCCTCCTCCTCCCCGCATAGCTGAGCAGCCCAGTTCAGAGGCAGGTTGGGGAGGAGCAGGAGGGGGCCGGGCCCACCCTGCAACAAATCTGACACAGCCTGGTCCCACCTGCTGTGCCCCTGCGCCCGGGCGTCACGTTCATGGGTCTATTTCACCTGCCCAACCGTCACGTGGTACCAGTCCCACCTGCTCCCGCTGCCCCCTTTCCTCTGCCGTGTGCCCCTCAGAGCATAGAGCGACCATCAAGCATCCCTCCCTGGAGGACGCTGCGCCCTGGGCCCATCAAGTGCCCCCCTGAGGTGGGGCAGGGTCCCTGGCGCTCTGCCCAGCCCCCCTGTGTCTCTGTGATCCGCGGCAGCTCTTACCAGGGTCGTCCTCCTCTGCAAAGGCCACAATGTGGATTCCATCCATGTCATCTTCCTGGGGAGCGGAGCAGAGAGAGTCGCCGGTCACCAGGTGCACTCACCTTCCTGTTGTGCGTGGGGTGTCAGGACCCCCATCCCCGCCCGTGCAAATAGCAAGGAGGGGGTGCGGAGTATGTTTGGGTCAGAGGATCAGCTGGGAGACGGACAGGTCCGCACACTCGTCCACAGCCCCCCTCACACATGAACGCAGGTGCACACAGCCCATTCACACCCCCATCAGTGCCCCCAATGCAAACCCTAGTGCAAGCTCACACCCCCATTCACACCCCCATCAGTGCCCCCATGAAAACTCTGGAGTAAGCTGACCCCCATTCACACCCCTGTGCACACTCATCAGTGCCCGATGCAAACCCTAGTGCAAGCTCATACCCCCATTTTCACTCATCAATGCCCCAATGCAAATCCTAGTGCAAGCTCACTCCCATTCACACCCCCATGCGCACTCATCAATGCCCCAACGCAAACCGTAGTGCAAGTTCACACCTGCCATGCACACTTATCAGTGCCCAAATGCAAACCCTAGTGCAAGCTCACACACTTCATTCACCCCAACACAGATGACCACAGCCCAGTACACACCTGAATGCAAATGTACACAGCCCATTCACACTCCGGTACAGACACATCCATACAAGGACACTCCCTGCCCACATCCACACGCCTACCCCCGCATTCATATATTCACTAGTACCATATGTGCACTGTATGCTCACAGCCTCCTGTGAAAATACACTTACATGCCCAGGTACGCGCAAAGATTTACATGCACCGAAATCGACATGGGTGCGTCAACACACACACACAAATAGACACACAGGCCATAATGGAAGTGGCCCTACTTTGTTGTGCACACACACATAAAAGGATATATGTACACATGCATGCACACATCTTGGCAAGTGTACACAGACACACACAGATCTCTGTGCATGCAGACAGGTGCAATACCTACAGATAACTGCAGGAATCCATGTCCCACCCAAAGATTGAGGCCTGTATCGACAATGTCTCCGATATGCAAACACACCGCACTTATGCAAATCAGAGGTACACACATGCTCCACAAACCAGACACACACACAGAGTATGTGCACTCATGTATACACACATGCAAAAGCACAATTACATGTGCGCAGACACACATATTGGCTACATCACATCCAGATACATATACCCCATAGCATTAACCTCTCCCTCCAATAGACACACAGAGAGAACACCTACAAACCAAAGAATAGTGCAGCTTAGAAAGTAACAGGGACGAATTATATTTTAGGGTTAGTGTCTATTACCCAGATGTTGTCACATGCAGGAAAAGTACAGCTTCTATTTCCTAGTTCTTTGTTATATGTACTATAAAACATATTGCCAATTAGTCACACATATGAAAGACGGGTGACAATAGACTTTTAAAGGGGAAAAATATCTTACAAAATCACCCCCATCTTTGTGATTTAAAAAATGTCAAATACATCCGGGGACATGGCTAGGCTAAAAATGAGAACCCACATTTCCGTCTTGGGTGCTTTGATTTTTCTGAGCGTGCAAAACTGCCATTGAAGTTAAGTTCAGGACTTCTGAAAAATCAAGCCAATTATTCAGTCGCCTATGTCCAGATTCAGATGCCTCATTTGAGTTTGAAAATTTGGCCCCTGTATTGCTTCAAAAATAAATTTCCGTCCCGGTGCTAATGACACCATGGCTGTTTGTTAAAACAGCAAACATGTAGAACAGCTAATTTGTGCTGTAAGTTTCTGCTCATTTTCACTTTCTTGTCAATTTCAGGTCAGTTTCCCTTTCTAGTCAATTTCACTTTCTATTCAGTGTCAAGCCAATTTCACTTTCTACTCATTGTCTACTCAATTTCACTGTCTTCTTTTCCTGCACCAGCCCAAAGCTGATGCCTTTTAGCTGCTGAAGAAACAGAAAAGTGTCTAAATCTAAATGGAAAAGTGTTTTGATGGAAATGAGGAAAAAATCCATGAAATCATTTCTATTAACATTAGCTTTCTAAAATCCTAACATACCCCCAACACCCCGCCCCAAACCAATGTATAACTGTGGGCCCAAACAACAGGACACTGAGCCCCAGATCCTAAGGTATTTAAGCACCTAATTTCCGCTGACTATTTAACAAGTCATCTGTCTGCTTCAATTAAAGCGCATAAAAGTGTCCAGTTTTATGGGATTTTTTCCATAAATTTTTCATAAAGGTTTTAAGACCCAGATCCTCAACTGGTGTAAATCAGCGTAGGGACCATTTATGTCACTGGACCTCCCTTGCTCTACATCAGTTAATAATCTGGTCGCAAGTGTGCGTGGTGCACTTAAGGAACTGAATAAAGAATAGACCCAATCCCAGCTGAGTCCTTAACTCATCGGGTCTGATTCTCCGTTGCCTGGCCTTTTGTGCAGACACCGACATCAGCGCAAAATGGGTGTGAAGTGCTGCTGTTCTGATCCGGTAACATTCCCTACCCACTTTGCACAGATGTAAAGGATGATGCAAGATATAGGGCGTGGGAGAATCAGGCCCGAAGAGTTCAGCAGGGATCGGGCTCGGTGGCTTCTCTGGGAAATTTGCCTGAGTTAAGGAACATGGAGAAATTAGCACGAACTTCAGGAGTTGAAAGAAATCAGAGCTACGGAAAGAGCTAGTCCACTCCGTCTAGTCCATCCCGGGGACATTCTCTAGGGTTGGGTGCAGTCTGGTTTCAGGCCCCCGAGCTATGTTACTAACAGCAGGTCATTCGGGCTCCTGGTGAAGGTTCAGTGCCATGCTTGGGCGGGTTAGATGGCTGGTTGGCACGGAGCTGGGCCCCTGACTGGCCATGCCACAGCACAAAGGTCACATGATGCCTGGTGCTCTCTGGACTTACCCAGGTCTCATACATGCTGTCTGCTTTGAGCTTCCTCAGCGTTGACCTGCAAGATAACAACAGGGGCTGCCTTGAGGGAGCGTGTGAGCGACGGAGCCCTGCAGAAACCCAGCCCCCATCAGGCAGGCCCCAGGCAGTCAGGAGGCATCTGCTAAGTCCAGTCCGTGCTCCTCCATGGTGCAAGAGCGGTCCTTAGAGTTTCATTTCACTTGGGAAGAGCAGGAGACTGGACGTCATGGTGCCTGGATTCTGCACCTAGCTTTGAAAGGGAGAGTTGTACACTGGTTAGAGCAGGGGGCCTGCGAGTCCGGACTACTGAGTTCTATGCCCCAGCATGGGAGGAAATGTGGGATAGTGGTTAGCGAAAGGGAGCCGAAGGCAGAACTCCTAGGTTGCCTTGCCAGCTCTAGGTGGGAGTGTGGCCTAGTGGTTAGAGAACAGGACTCCTTGTGGTGGGAGAACACAGCCCCCGGCTCCGAGTGGTACTAAGCTTTGGGTGTTTGAAACCCTGAGGCAAACTTTGCAACAAGTGGGGGAGAGACAGCGAGAGACACAAAGGTGGATGGAGAGCTACAAAAGGGAACAAAACAGCACAAAATCCAACACAATCCAGTTGGGAAGTAACTGCCGAGCTGTTTGATGGAATAAAGCCGCTGCCATGGCAACCAAAGTCCCTGATCTGCCTGCGTTTAGCGTGAGTCGGGGAGGGGCAGGGCAGGAAAATGGAACAAAAGCAGAGATCTGGCCCTGGGGATGTACCCCCGCTTCGCAGAGCCGTGCCCTCTGCTCCTGGGTCTCTGTGCCAGGGGAACGTCACCCCTGAATCGCTCCCGTCCCCCTGCCTCCCTCCTCCCCGGATGCTCTGTATTAAGGTCGCTGGGTGGGGGAGGGAGGGAGCGGCAGTTTGATCCCAGGGGATTAGCGTGAACAGGCAGCCGGGACAATGTGTCAGGAACATCCCTGTCCAGAAATGCATCGGCGCGGGGCTGTTAACCCCTTAGCTCCCAGCGCTCTGGGGCGGGTGGAACAGCCAGCACCGCAGGCCTTTGGAGTCGCAGGGTCAGGTGCTCCGGCCTGTGTGATGCAGGTCAGGCTAGAGGAACATGGAGGGGCTCCTTAAAATGTAGGGCCCTGATTCTCAGCTCCTCAGTTCCTGCGCCTGGGCAGGGAGTGTGTGTGTGTGCGGGGGAGTGAGGTAATTTGGCTTTCAACTCCAGGGTCAGTTAGAGGAGCCTCAAGGCTGCTCTCATCTACACTCTGCTCCTGAAGAAGCAGGAATAGCCACAGTGCAGCACACCCTGCTCCACCGCTACCCTGGGAACAGGACCCTTGGGCCTGCTCCAGGCCCTCTGGAGAGACCCATTTGTAGGGGGGCAGGCAGGGGGGCTTGAGAGCGTGAGAATCACTCCACAGCGACTCCTCTCCCTTCTGTAGGGAGGTTAGTGCTGGCTCCATAGCCCTGGGGGTTGGAGTCCCTTTATCCTCAGACAGCATGGGCAGAAGCCAGGCAAGCTGCCCCCATCCATTCTGTTTTCTGTGCCCTGCGTGCTGAGGTTATGCTTTGGCTGCTGCTGAAATGCAGCCACTTCTGGGGTGAGGCAGTGTGGTCATTTAACAGCCCCACAGCAACGCTGCAGAGGGATCACTCGCCCACCTGCTGAAAATGCGGCCGTCTCTGGGGTGAGACACAGCTGCTGTGTAACAGCCACATAGCACAGCCGTTTAGGATAGGAAATGAAGGGGAATCCTATCTCTAGCTGACCGCGTGCTGCGGGGATATAATGAGCCAAGTGGGAATTAGGCCAGGGCCCTAGAGTAACATCCCAGCTCATTGCGTTAAGTGCCACAGGATATTTAGTGGCAAGGGATTGGAGCCTTGGAGAGGAATTTCAGCTGGGGACATGGACAATATGCCTGGCTCCAGGAAAGTCTGTCATGGGGGAGGCCACAGAAAGACAAAGCATCTGAAACCCCCTCTCCCACCAGGACCCCAGAGGCAGCCGGGGCTGGAACAAATGGGTGGAGCTGTTTGAGGAGGGGGCGTGGCTTGGGCAGCTGGGGGAGACAACAATTAAGAGCCAATGGCCCCGCCCCCTGGAAATCACAGCTGCTCCCCCTAGTGGAGGGCAGGGGCAGGAGCTCCCTCGGTGCGAATCCCCCACTGGTCATGACGGGCTAGCGGCTGGGTGTGGATCACATCCTTTGGGGGAGGAGGGTCCCTTGGGGGAAGAGGGGGCTCTCGCTCCATGGAGCCCCTTCCTGGGAGACAGACTCTACGCCAAGCCAGGGCCACGTTTCTATGGCAGCAGGAGAATTTCCTTGCTCTGCTGCAGCCATAGAAACAGAGCGGTTGTCAGGCTGGGCAAACGTTTATCCCAGCCCTAGCCACAGGCGTCCAATGGGAAAACCAGCATCTGTGCCATGCCGGGCAGCCCTGCTCCCCATGGCGAGCTGCCCGCAGTACCGCTCCCCCTCACCATCAACCCTAACTCCCCACAGCAACTGATTCTCCATGGCAACTAACTCCCCATGGCAACTGACTCCTTGGGGCAGCTGCCTAATGCCCCATGGCAGCCAGTGGTAGCTCCCTGCTCATCAAGTTCAACTGCTGCTTGAAATCCCAGCTGGCTGTCGCTCCTCATGACCTTCATGAAGAACTGTAGCTCCCTGTGACAACGGACTGCAGCTCCCCAAGGTGACCGACTGTAGCTACAGGTCAACATGAACTGGAGCTCCCTGTCATGAGTCACCGCAGCTCCGTACTGTCCCTGACTGTAACTCCCGCTAGCGACTGACTGGCTCCATGGCGTGGCCGACTGCGCCCTTCCAGACCCAATCCTCGCCCCCTGGAGAGCTGTCCCCCATCACAACTCCCACCTGGCCCACCTGCCTCCATCGCCAGGTGCTTCCCTATTTCATTCCCCCCTTGCTGATTGCTTTGCTTCCTGGTTCCAGGCCAGTCCCCCCTCGAGACACCTTCTTGGAGGGATCCCAGCGGGCAGCTGGTTCCAGCCCAGCGCTGCAGGTCCCAGGGGCTGAGAGGTCCCCTCTGT
This sequence comes from Dermatemys mawii, assembly GCA_007922305.1. Taxonomy (NCBI): domain Eukaryota; kingdom Metazoa; phylum Chordata; order Testudines; family Dermatemydidae; genus Dermatemys; species Dermatemys mawii. The sequence goes on along the minus strand of ML677399.1, from coordinate 5,589,193 downwards.
CCATGTAACCGGTGCCTCCCTGCCGTGCCCAGCAGTAAACTCCTCACAGCCAGAACCACCGCTGCCAGGGTGGCCTTCACCCTCCTGGAGACGTGCTGCCCCCACGACGAGTGCGGACGTGGGGTCCTTAGCTGCCCAGCTGGGAAGTTTAATGCTTATGTCTCCCTAGCCGGGTGCCCCTTCAGCCAACTCTGCCCACTTTCCTCAGCCCTGGCGGCCTGCAGGGGCCCCGGTGTAGGGGAGCTTCTGGACTCCTTGCCGTCAGGCAAAGTTTCCACAGGTGACAGGTGGGGAAACTGAGGCACGGAGTGCTTAAGAGGGCAGTTTTTTAAAGCTTGGTGACTTCAGGCACCCACCTTTGGATGCTGTAATGGGGTCCGGTTTCCAGGGGACTGGAGAACCCCCAAATCACCAGCCACGCTGGGAAACGTAGGCCTGGGGGGCTCTCCCAAGATCAGACAGGGGAGTCAGAGTGGAAGCCAGGAGTCCGGAGTCCCAGCCCAGCGGCTGAAGCCCTGGGTCACCCTCCTGCCTTACAGGGGCTCTACCCCGGCCTGCGGCTGGCGGCTCCCTACCTCTTGTGCGCCTCGATGAATTGCACGATCTCCTCCTCGCTGTTGGGCTTGTCAGGGATGGTGACGGGCTTGTCCATGAATGGCTCGTAGTAATCGATCTCATTCAGTTTCAGGGTCAGCTTCTTGGCCACCTGCAGAGGGGCGAGGGCAGGTGGCCAGTGAGAAAGGGGTGGCCGTGGCCTGGTTACCATGACCCACAGGAACTCCCCCACCCCAGCAGTTGCCTCGGATTCGTGGGCTCCTTCCCTTGCTGCTTGGGAAGGGGCTGGGGCAATGGGGCCTGATCCTGAGGCTGATCCTTATACCGCGCCGTCACGGAGCTGGGTGGGACGGGTCGGTTGGCCCCAATTCCCTCCCCGCCCCCCATCCCAGGCAGCTCCCCCAGAATGCAGCTGGAGTAGTTTGTGCTTGGCAGCAGGGGGATCATGTCTGACCCTGCCCTGCCTGGCCTAGGCCGACCAAAAATCTAGACAGGGGGTGGGAGGTGATAGGTGAGAAAAAGACCCCAAAATCGGGACTGTCCCTATAAACTCGAGACACCCTAAACTGGTAAACTATAAACTGGTCACCCTAGCTCACCCCAGTAGCCAACAGGGATATTTCAGGCCCATTCCATTCAGCAGAAGGTGTCCGGAGAACCAGGAGATGGGCAGAGGGAGAGGGAAGGATCCCCTTCCCTCCTCCCCAAATGAGGGTCTTTTGCTTCCTTAGGGTTACGCAGGCTTCCCCTTCCCCATTTGACATCCCTCGGCCCCGTCCCATCGCCAGCTGGATGCGCCTACCTTGCCGTCAAAGGTTGCAAAGAAGGGGATGTATGGATGGAACTCCTCAGCTGCGTCCACAAAGGCCTTGAAATCTGAAAGAGTCAGAGCCGTGGGGTCACGGTTATAGGGGCTGGGAGCCCCCTCCACCAGGGCTGGGCCAGCAACCGCCCCAGACTAGGGTCAACAACTGGGACTGAACTCGGGGCTTTCTGTATTAGCCGTGTGAGCCTCCTGTAACTCTTGGCAAGCAGCTGTAGTAGACTCTTATCTCTGCCATAGATTAGCCGCTAGAGGGGACAAAGGTCTGCTCGTTCCTAATGTGGGGGCACTGCACTCATAACTTCCCTTCCCCACTCCGTGCCTCCTCTCCTCTCAGGGCTGACGTGCTTTGCAAGTGTTGATTGATCAGCCAATTAATTAATTACTGATTATTAAACATAATATCACCTACTTCTGCTGCGTCTCCCACCAACACGTCTCAAAGAACAACCCATGAATTCATCAGAAAAACTGCTTCCGAATTATACAGTCCTCCTGGCTTCCACATCCTCCACTGACACCTCACCCATTGGGGAAACTGAGGCACGGATCTGGGCAGGGACTTGTCCGAGGTCACACAGAGGGGAAGGGACCCAAGAGCACCAGGTTCTGCTGGTATGACCACACTTTCCTCCCTGAGACGGGGACAGAACTCACCAGCCTCGCTTCCCTGTCCCGACCCCAGCCACCAAGTCATTCTCTGCACAGAGAACGCAGGAGGCCAGGCTCCGGTGAGACCCCGCGCCTGCCTGGTAAATTTCTGAATGTTTCTTGCACCCGCTCCCCGCGCCTAATTCATAGGATCTCCCTGGCTGTCCGGGAACACCCTTGGTCAAGTCAGATCTCTGCTCACCCATTGCCTTCAGCCCTCCAAGGCACCGCCAGGGGAAATCTGTCCAGCCTTGGACACTCCGGGGTTCCCCCTGCTGGGCTCACGTCCTAGCTGCTGGGTCGCCCCAGCTAGGGGAGCTGGGTGGCCCGTTGCTCTGCCATCTGGACAACGGCGTGGCTGGGTTTATTAGCCAGCTACACCTGTACCTTCTGCTCACCCTGCCAGAGCCCCCTTGAAGCGGCACCAGCAAGGAGGATACAGGACTCTGCTCACGGCCTGGCGCTGTCCCTCGTGGAGGGAGATGCCCAGAGAAGCAGCCAGGGCTGCATGGGAAGTGGGCAGAATTGCTGGAGGAAGCGTTCCCCCCGCCACAGGCAGGGTGAGACCCCTGCCGGAACGGAGGGGATATTTAACGAGGCCCTGGGCACTCGTCATCGTCACAGCTCCCGTGCCACAGCTTGGAGCACCCCAGTCTGCAGCAACGGCCGCCCCAGCTGCCTTGCAGGAAGGAGTAAGAGATCCCCCCACAGTGGACAATTTATGGAGTAACTTGCCCTCGCCCCAGCACCATCAATGAAGCAGGTGAGTTTATTGTTGTGCCCCTCTTTATTTTCCTCCCATCTCACGGGACTCTGAGTCACCCATATCAATGCCTGACCCTTTATTTCAATTCTGATAACCGCTGACCTCAATGAAATCATGTGGCAATGAGTTCCACCGGTGAACCATGCCCTGTGTACAGTTACAACCTGGATTTCCTCCTTTTTAAATGTGTCAGTCCTTTCAGACTTGTTAGATTCGGGGTGAACATCTGGCTCAGTTCTTAGCTGAGCCACAGCGACACTAGCCGCAAGGGAGACTGGTCCTGGGCTACCGGAGGGGATGGGGGGAATCAGGCTGGGAGCCTGGAGGGGAGAGAGCGAGGAGCATGCGACATGGAAAGAAGTGGAATTGCTGAAGCCGGCAGGGTGGGGCGTGCGGGATCTGAAGCGAGGGTCAATCTAGAGCAGGCAGGGATCTAGAGCGGAATCTAGAGCTGGCAGGAATCTAGAGCGGGATCTAGAGGTTTAATCTAGAGTTGTCAGGGATCTAGAGCGGGATCTAGATGTTTGATCTAGAGCAGTCAAGGATCTAGAGCGGGATCTAGAGGCTTGATCTAGAGCGGTCAGGGAGATCCCCCCATCCTCGGGGATGCAACATTTCTTACCAGGAGGGGAACTGTGCCTGGAATGGCTCTGGGGCCAGGCACCTCACTCTGCGTCGGGCAAGTGGAGCTGTGACAGCCACAGGGCTGATGGGTTAAGCTCACTTAATGCTGGCAAGACGCAGGCCCTAATCAGGGCTTGGCAAGAGGCCGCTGGGCTGTTAGCTCACAACAGTGGCGATGAGAATTGACTCTCGGTCACCCCCTAGCTGGGTTGTTGGATGGGACGAAATTGGCCCCCTGTTGTCCCAGCACTGGGGCTGCACCAGGAAGGGCTCAGGGACTGGCCCCAAAAGGGAAGACTTTTCTGTAGCACTTTGTCTCCCGAAGGTTCACAAGGAGCTTACAACGAAGGGTGGGTTCCTGCTTCAGGTTTGGAGCATGGTGTCTGTTTAACAGCGCACAGCAACGCTGCACGAGGATC